>OZ012660.1:71900888-72500888 GCA_963942545.1 Oxycera nigricornis
GAAATAATTTTCAGTCATGCACAGCTTGCAACGTGTAACATATTGCCAAATATAAACCAAAGTGAGAGCTACCAACCCGATGCTCCCTAGGATCAAATGCCTCCCAAAAGTTTATAAAGAGGAAAATGAGATGAGAAATGAATGAATGAGAAATTATCTCCGCCACAAATGCGCCTACTCAAAATTGGCCAGATGGCTCGTGAAGGAATTCAAAGGGATGAACGTAATAGTCAGCAGCTCGGTAAAACAGTACGGAGTTCAACGAAAACCTGCGAAGATTTGGACCACCAGCAGAAGGTGAGATTAGGGTTTCATTCGATGTAAAAGCGCTCTTCCCTAGCGTACCAATGATGGAAACACTTGAATACATCGAAGAATGGCAGCTAAAACAAGACGATTCACCATCATGGAAGACCAAAACTGGGCAATATGTTACACTTTGCAAGCTGTGCATGACTGAAAATTATTTCACCTTCAAAGGGAAATTTTTCAAACTAAGAGAGGAGTAGCGATAGGAAACCCGCTCTCACCTTTTTCAGTGAAATTTCTTTGTCGAGATTGGAAGAGGGATTAAAATCAAGAGGCAAACTACCGAGATGCTGGTTCCGATACGAAGTTGACATTTTTTCGTACGTCAAGAAAGTATATTTGCAGCAAACATTAACGGATCTTAACAACGCACATCAGAGTATCAGCTTCACAATGGAGGAAGAAATAGGTGGAAACCTGGCGTTCTTGTATGTGCTAGTACAAAGGAGAAGGGGGACATAGGCTTTAGTATCTACCGAAAAGCAACGCTTACGCAAAGAACGATCCCAAACACTTCGAACCACACACAACGAATCAAAGTTTCTCCCTACAGAGCTATGATACACCACATGTTTGATTTGCCACTTGAAGTGGAATCCAAGAAGAAGGAAATGCAGTATGTTCTCCGGACTGCAATTTTAAATGGCTTCAAACTAGCAACAACCACTATAATGGCCGAAAAAATCAAAAAATAACCCGACGTACAAAAGAACGGTCAAGTTTACTAAACCCTGACTCAGAAAGGACGATTTGGAAGGCCATCACCTACCACTAAGGTGTCACTAACGTAATAAAAAGGAACCCAAACGGCCATGAATCAATACAGCTCATAGAAACTTGTGGCAGAAACCAGCTCAAAAACATCTTTGGATCGACTAAAGATAAGCGACAAACACACGAGAAATCGGGGATCTATAGGGTTGAATGCTCCACCTGCCAAGAGGTATATATCGGTCAGACAAGGAGACTCATCAGTACTAGGATGAAGGAACACTTAGGTGAAGCGAAAGCTGCAAAGAAGAGACGCATGACAGAAAGTTTCAAATCAGCTGTGGCGGAGCACATCGTGTTATGACAGGACATGATATAACTATGGATGACGTAGCACCAATAAGGAAAGCGAGAGACGTACGGGAACTAGATGCCTTAGAAAGCTTAGCCATTTATAGGAAAAACCCCGTAATGAATCATGATGAAGGCAATTTTAATTCATGGCTCTTTGAATTAATCAGTTATTCTTAAGAATCTCCATTTTTAATAATATTTTCTCAATTATATCCCTCATTAATTGTAGTGTTAGACTTTGAAAATATCCTCTTAATTACATCCTTAATAACTATATCCCTTGTAAAATTAGTATATAAGTAAAGTACTTATTACCAATAAATTTAATCGCCGAGGAAGACCGAACGACTGCGGTCGAAAATCGATTACGAATCCAAATAAAGATACACAAAATAAAAAGGAAGTTTTCTTTTATAAAAATAGGTTGAGGTCAGGAACATGCAAATAATATGTGATTAGTTAGTAAGTTGTACATAAGGAATATTTTTGTATAAAAGAAATGGGAGTCAATGAATAAAACAACATTCATACTAGAGAATTTGGTCTGCCTACATCGGCATCCTTCTTTTGATTGTTCATTGCGGCGCTTCCGCTGCGTTAGAAATATAGACCCTTTGCTTTCCATGATCTTTGGCGCTTGCGCTGATAACTAGGTAACTTTAAACATTAGTTTGAATGGCACTTCTAACCCATTTCATGGCGATCCTGCCAACTCATTTCAATTAGGTTGATTTAACATTTTCACAATTCTTTGAAGTAAGTAAATTTTGTTGAATTGAAATACGTACATTGAAAAACATTGAAGAAAATTTGTTGTCATCACAAATGCATTATTTAAGCTATGCAATGACTTTAGCTAAATTTAGTGTACGTAATATAATTGTTAACCTAATCAACTATATACATTGAATCACAATGTTTGTTTGTTTGTTACTAAAGTTGAACTAAACTGTTGTTGTTGTTGTGTTCGCCGAACTGCTGTCACGTAAAACTTGCTTAGAGATGCTTTGCGGTTGGCAAAGATTTGGGTAAACCTTTTGCTAAGGGTCGTTTTTTCACTGGGGTCCCTGCTTGAACTTCTAGGTGCTGGCCTACATTTTCTCATAGCGAAGAAAATAGCACGGCCTTGGTGCCAACTTCTTGACTTGTTCATTTTATTGGAATACCTCAATTCTCATGATTTTAAGGTGCTGCACTAATGCGTTGCAGTGGGTTGTCTATACCAATGATTTCGTGACTTGGCATATTTTCTCAGTTTGCTTGAAAGTATGCAAGTTGTTATTTTCATCAGCCAAAATGTCGTCATATAAATGAATTTCTGTTCTTGGATTCCGCCGAAGAAGCTGTGTCTTTCCTAGGTTTTCTATGTTATATCCTGTAGATGGCTTGAATATGACATGACATACTCATGGTGAGGTTGGTTGACAGCTAGGGTGGTTGCAAACATCAGAAACGTTAGACTAGTTGTTAGTAGCGCTCTTGTCAAGGGGTGGGGTGGGATACGACGTTTCTTCTTATTTTTCGTTCTGATGGTTGTTGCTGAGATATATGGCATTATCGATTGTGCACTGCAGAATTTTGACCCTCGTTAGTTTTGATTGGAACTCTACCACTGTGTGTAGATCCAACACTAGTATTCGTGATTGAAATTCCTGAGTTGTCTACTTTGTGATTGCCACCAGTATTTGCATTGGAATCATGAAATGTCGTGTTGTTTGTAAGCCTTTCCACAGGTAGTGAACAGATGTTCACTATCGATACATCTTTCAGCCTGTTTCTGTTGTGCCTTACAGTGACTACCCGTAAATTATTGTCTACACAAGGTTTGAGTTTGTAAATACGTGCCAAAGTCCATTCTCTAGTCCATTTTGATCGACGCTGCAGTGTGCAGATATTCCGTAGACCATCTTTGCCAAAACGTTTGTTATAGTATGGTGAACTTTTTCAAGTAGTCATGTAAAGTTGTGTTTGTCCGATCGGGTTCTGCCACGGTAAGAAGTGGCCTACCGATAAGGAAGTGTCCCAGAGAGAGTGCTTGATAGTCTGTGAGTCATAAGACAGTAGAGTTATCGGTCTGGAGTTAAGACAGGCTTCGATCTGAATGAAAACTGTATTAAGCTCTTCGGAAGTTCGTGATATATCGGTTTCATCGAAGATTCGTTTAATGTGGTGTTTAACAAATTTGATACCTGCTTCCCAGAGACCTCCGAAGTGAGGCGTGGCAATTGGGATGAGCTCTCAGTCGATCCCATGACTAGCGGAAATTCAAGCAACATCTTCTGATGAATTAAGAATGGCATGTTTTTTGTCGTCATCCAATACTTTGATTACACCAACAAAGTTAGTTCCATTGTTACTGTAGATCTTCCGGCAAAGTCTTCTTCTACTTTTAAACCTTTGGAAGCTTTTGAATTTCGAGAGGTATAGCCTTCGTTACCATGCACACAAACACTGCAATATTTCTTTCAATGATTTTCGTACCGCGGCCTTTAGACATTCAAGTATAGAAGGGACCGGCGTAATCGACACCATAGTACGTGAATGTACTAGCTGGATTTATACGAACTGCTGGAAAACCACCCATTATTTGGACACTGTTTCTGCTTGCTTCTCTATGGCATATGATATGGACTTCGTGCCGAATGAATTTTAGTCTTCAATTATCCAGTACTTCATTCTTGAATTATTTTGCACTAATGTTACACCGCCATGCATAGCTATTTTATGTGCGTCTTGTATGATCAAGTACATCAAGATCATAGCATTGGACATTTTTCTTCTTCTAAAATGTCAGCATTACGAAGTCTGCCACCTACCCGTAGAATTCCCTCAGAGTCAAGAAAGCGTGACGAGCTACGAAGCCTATTTCTTGGACCTTTCAGCTCTGTGATCTGTTTCGAAAATTCAGTTTGATGAATGATTTTTACTAATATCAGCTATGCGTGTTTTATTTTACTTATCCTCAGTAAACATTTTGATCTGTGTCCTTTTATCTTTTTAAGATTGTTTTTGAATCTCAAGCAATACGCAAAAATCCTGAAAAGTTTGCCGAGATTGAATAACGCTCCAAAATGTTCATTTTTCTAGTTAGAGTAGTTGAGCCCGTGAGAATATTATGTTTGGTTCGCTCGATAAGCAACAGTGGGTCATTCCACCACAGTTTAAAGTGGAAAGCTCTGGGGCAACAGACCTCTGGAGGCACAATCAGCTGGAGTCTCTTCACCTTTTATGTGTCGTCAGCACCAGCTATCATTGCTTGGTCGTTGGATTGCGATTACTCTATTGGTAACATTATTTCCATATTAGTGGGATCCAGCTTTAGTCGATCGAGCGTTATTGTAGAATCAGATCATGCGTATATTTTGACATCTTGGATCCTCAGTGATGAGTTTACTTGTTTCAAGAGGTTAGCCAGCAGAACAGAAGTAATGAGTTCAAGTTGTGGAGGCGTTAGTTTAGCTTTAAGAGGAGTTACCTGTGTATTTCGGCAAATAAGTGTAACGCTTTTTGCGCCTTGAGTATAGATGCACTTGAAATGAATCACTCCTGCGCAAGCCATGTCTGATGCATTGCAAAAACCATGAAGGGCAACTCTTATGTCTGGGTTGTTGTGAGTCCATCGTGGAATGCGGATGTCTTCGAGCACACTGATTTCTGCCGCAAACTGGAAGTGAAATTTAGTTGCTATATTCGACAGAAGATGAAGTTTGTTAGTGGCATAATTTCAAAAACTGAAAGCTTGAATCAAAATTCATCTTTTGATGGATGCCATCTCAGACTTAGAGCTTTGATGGAGGCGTCTTCTATAATTTTTAGCAGTCATGTTACCCTTGCTTGTGCTGGAATATTCTCAAGCAGTCTTGGATTATTGCACGCTTTTCGTAAATTGATGCGTCTTTTCTAGAGGATTGCTACAACATCAGCTTGCAGAGCCGTGGCTTCCCGTTAAGTACTTGCGCCAGTAATGAGGTCATCAGCATGACATTCTGAAGTTAAAATTTTTGATCCTAAAGGATGATTATTCTTTTCGTTTTTTTACAACTGCACAAGCGACCGAAAAACAAAATAATTCGTAGATGCTATGCCATAAGTTACAGTGTTTAAGTTGTACTCTTCGATCGGACAATTTGTATGGCGTCGCTACAGTATAATCTTATTGATGTTTAGCTACCTTAATCTGCCTTAACATTTTTTCTATGTCAGCTGTGTAGAAAAATATATGTTTTTATTTTAATATAGTTTGTGCAAGATCTTGTTGCATTTTTGAAACTGTATGCAGCAAGTTGTGTAAAGCTACACTAGTTGAAGTTTTAGCAGAGGAATCGAAAACAATTCGTAGCTTGGTTGTAGTGCTATCATTTTTAAAAATGGGATGGTGTGGCAAATAGTATGCACAATTTTTTACTTCTGCTTAGGGTCAAACCTTGAACTTGTGTCCAAGAGTTAAATACTCATTAAGAAACGCATGATAGTTGGCATGCAGTTCATTGTTTTTAGCTAGTCATTTCTCCACCTGCTTGTATCGAATCAAGGCTATAGATCTTGATTCACTCAATTTTTTAGAATTGGTGTCCTCGAATAGCAAGGACACAGTATATATGCCTGAGTCATTTCTTCAATGTGAAGCTTGGAATATTTTTTCACATTTGATATAGCTATGCGTCGGCTGTCTTTCATTGACTTCAGCATCAACTTCAAAGAATTTTTCGATTTTACGATGAAAATCTGCCATTATAATCAAAAAAGTCAGTGTGCTACCTTGTGTTATAATTGTGAATTTCCCGGAGAGAATTCATCCAAGTTTTGTTTTTTGGGCAACTAAGCTCCCGTATCGTTTTATGCCTTGCTCGATAATATCTGGATATGCATGTATGGCTCAAATAATAATCTATATTAATGCTTTTTCCAGGAGTTTATTATCCGCAAGTTCTATAATTGAAGATCTGTTTTAGCAGAGCTGTGATAGTTGCGGCACCTGGTAAAGTTGAAGTTAGCTTTAACATTTCAATTGCGTCTAAGTGAAGTCTGAATTGAGATGCGAATCTCGGAGCTTGCCCTTTCGGTTACAGATATTATGTTTTAGCCTCCTCCTCCACTAATGTCTGCTAATATACCCTCTGTGGGTTTTTCAAACCTTTTTAAGGCCTTTGACGTGATGAATGTCGCTTGTGAGCCAGGGTCAATCAATGTTCTCAATTCAATTGTTTTGCCTGCATTTGTAACCAAAACAGCATTAGCATTGGCAAGCAAAACATTTCGGTTTGTAATATCCGCAACATTATGTTTCTTTACGCTTTTTGGAACGGTGGTAGAATACAATTTTTTCAGCGATTCTATGTGGTGTTTTTGTTTACATTCATAGCAATGACCTTTACTTCTGCCAAACTGTGCTTGACTATGCAATAAGAAATTTTTGCGCAGTTTTGCATTTGCGATAAATTTGTTTCGTTAGAGCGGGTCATTGATTTGAACTTGCTGCATCGTCGAATCATGTGTACTTCATTGCAACCTGGGAAACCTGTGGCAGTGAACACCTTGTGTTTCACGCGATAGGGACAATATTCGGACTCCATGAGTGCTTGCTGTATTTGATATTTAAAATTTCTGTGACTCATTTTCTCTAGGTATTATACAGCGTAATAATGCCATCAGCTAATCGAAGTACAACCTTTTTCGCAACGAATATAAAGTCAATTGATCCATTGTGGCATTTCTTTCGTTGGAGAATCGTTCTTCTAAGATTGCAATTGCTGTCTCGTCATTGCTTAAGGACAGTTGTAATTGAGCAACTTCATCTTTAGCATCTTCAGCCAACGGCGAAAGGTGATATTGCATCTTATGCATCGGATCGGCAACTGTGAATTCAGCATTGGAAGTGGATTGTTCGCTGTGGAACAACTGTTTAATCGACTTTGAATCTTAGCAGTAGTCCAAAATTTCAGACACTGTTTTTACAGTTTTTAGCCCTTGCGTGTAAGTTTTCTTTAAATTCTAGTAAATCTCAATAGCTGCTTCAGAGATTGTACTGGATATGTATGGGTCATCGCCTTCTAGAGTGCGCAACAGAGTTTCGTGGTTCTCTTGAAGACTTGTAGCTATTACTTCAATACGAGCAAGTCTCTTGCTGAAGAACTCCTAAGTTTTTCTACTTGGTGGGTCCTTCCGAAAGGTTTGCTGATCGCAAAGGAAATCCTTCATGGCGATAATTTTTGAACAATGCGGAAAACTTGAAAACTTTCGAAATAGAACTCACAAAGACTTGAGAAATAGGTTTAAAAGGCAAGCAGTCGAAAATCGTCAATCGGTATCAAGTGGAAGCCCTCGATAAAATATTTCCTTTGATACTCTAAATGATTTGAATGCAAGCTTGAATTCCACACAATTGTAGTCAAATAATATGAGTGAAACACTATGAATCCTACAATAGCAGTCGAAAATTTTTTGAGTGCAAGCTCGTTCTTTCACAACTGCAGTCAAAGTGCTTGATTGCTAGCTTGTAAAAAATTAGACGATAGCAGAGTAAAATAGAGTGTTCGGTATAAATTATAATATCCAGCTCGACGGACTTAATGTAACTTTTTTAGTTACAGAAACCTAATTTTCCTCAAGTTCTTAGAAAACTCTTATGGACGAGTAAAGAAATTGCTTAAAGACCGTCCACTTCAGACGACGATCTTGCAATTTAAAGAAAATCTTCTTGCACCAATGGTTGTAGATGAAGAAAGTTGAAGAGGAGAGGATTCGAATAGTTGAAGAAAACTCTGGTGACGTTCAAATTCGGAATGAATTTTATTGAACCAAAAGCTTTATACTATTTACAAAACATTGAATAGACCGATTACATTTTTACAACTCTTTGAATGTAGCAAAATTTTGTTGACTTGAAATCCGTACATTGAACTTAGTGCACTCAGTGAAAAATTGTTGTCATCACAAATGCATAATTTTAGCAATGCAAAGCAATGCAATGACTTCAATGACCTAAGTTTAATGTACGTGATATAATTGTTAACTTAATCAAATTATGTATATTGAACTACAATGTTTGAGTTCACATCAGTTAAGATCGTGTTTATCTACAGCGCGGAAATCTATATTATTAAACGGCAATCATGAATTTTGTGGTCCCATTTTATCCGTTGTTTCTGGGCCGATTTTCATAAAGAATACATCAATGGAAAGAGAATATCCTGTAGATGTGCAGAATTGTATTTTTTGTGAAAATCTGTTTGGAAAATATAGAGAGAAAAATTGAAACTAGATTTTCTTACTAATAGGTACACAACGTGGAACGTTCACACAGCGCTAAATACGAATGGTATACTAAACTTCACTACCAAAATAGAAACCCTGATTTTCTACGGGTTGTGTAGTGCATGCGATGGTAATTTGCCCTTGCACGCGGGTGTCCCAGGTTAGTATCTAGGACTGTTCCAAGTGTTTTAGTTTCTTTTTTGGAAGCTAATTAAATCATCAAATTTCACCACATTTAGCAAAATTTTCATTCTCACTTTACACCGTTCATGTGTATTGTATTTAGCCAGGTTCGATGTTGTGTGATAGCTTTCTCTCTGTGTATCATTCTTGTGCATTGCATTTAGCGTCGCCTTTCATTATGCAAATGTTTACGCACATCTCATCGCTATTTAGTCATATTTTTTTAGTTTGTTTTGCTGAAGGTCGTTTAACATTCCACAAAAAAGCATTTTCAGTTGACGAAAACTTTCAAGATTTAAAAACGATGTTTGATTTTCCTAACATTATTTGCAACAACCGGTTAGGTAGATCTCAAGAATGTGAAAATCGAATGATGACATTCGCAAAAAGCTTAGCATTGTTATACGTTCGAGACTATTTGAGGCGCCAATAATTGAATAATGATTTTTAAATATTATAAAAAATTCATAAACATTATTAAATCACAATAACAAACAAAACAAACAGTTTAATTATATTGATTGATAATTTGAGTTAAATTCAAAAACCTTTTTCCAAAATGCACAGGGACTTGAAACGCATGTTAAAAACAAACAACATCGAAGTGGTACCAAAGAGCGGTATTCCACTAAAAAAAGCACATCGACGGAAAAAGACAAACTGGAAGGAGGAGAAAAAAGTGGCATATACCAGATTACGTGCGGGAATTGCCAGCATATCTACATTGAGCAGACGAAGAGGCTTGCGATCACGAAATTCGAGGAACACATGAAAGAGGCAGCATTAGCCAGAAGGGGAAGGATTATTAGTGTACGATCATCGGTAGCAAAACATATGTTAGACACTAATCATAAGATAGTAATAGAAAACCTTAAGATAATAAAACAGGTAAGGAAAGTCAATGAGTTAGACATAAGGGAAACTATAGAGATAAGTAGAGTACTTGTAGGAATTAGAATGAATAATGACTTAGAGAATGAATCAATTAAGCTGATTAAATTTTGCGATGAAAATGTAAAACGTTAGGGATTAAAATAGAAACACGTAACTAAGAATTAGAATACACTGAATAAGTCTGGGTGTGCCGGACGAAACATAAATCTGGTTTAATAGTTTAAATACACGTTTTTATAGAAATTTTCAAAAATGTTTTTGAATTTTACTTAAATTTGTGAAAGCGTGGAAATAAGGGTTCTAACTGAGATTGGTGATTATTCGATCAAATTTCTAGAGTCAGTTATAATAAAATCATCATTGCACTCGAATTTCTAGTGCTGGGTTCTGCTAGTTACTATAATTCCTCTGGTTTTCAAACACCATCTTAAAACACGGTATCAGGTTTTCGATCCAAAAAATATTTTTAGATCGTCATGTCAACAGTGCGAAATGATTATTCGCCCAGAATTCCTCACAGCCGCAATATTTTTGCTCTTAATTTCTTCTGCTTCACTATTCCAACTGTATCCAGTTGGTGGAATACATATTGAGAAGATTTAGTTCTAACCATCTTGAAGTACATTTCCTGAGATCTCTTCAATATTGTTCTAGAGCGTCTTCGTTGATGAATATTTTACTCTTCCACGCCCACTACTCGAAAACATGCATTACCTTGTTGACCAGATATGGTGGCCATAAGGAGCTGTGGCAGCACCATTGAACGATCGTCCAAATGTGGTCTATTGTGAATCTGTATTTTTGACAATCTTGAAAATAAAGATCGCTTCTGTCTTAGACACCAGCTCGTGCAGTTTGTTACTCGGTAGAAAGGCTTAAATAGTATATGAACTCCCCGGCACAGTCGGAGGAGCCATATTGGTGACCCCGACTTCTCAACAAAAGAGCATTTGAGAACCCCGAATTCGTAAACAAACACGACCTCAGACCCGCTTCTTCAAGTGCTGCGATCCAGGCATCCACAGGAGCCATTTTGTGGATCCAATGTTTTCGAAGCCAACGTGGTTTTCAGAATTTTTGGACGTACAAATTTCAAGTAAGTTTTCTACGTATTCAAAATGTCTGACAGCGAGGATCATGGCATTGGCGCAAGCACGGCACAGCCTACGAATAGCACGCCATCAGCCGAAACTCCATACATTGCTGGTATAAACGACATAGCACAAATAAAACTACCGCCATTTCGGCGTACGAGACCATCGTTATGGTTCGCACGCATCGAGGCGCAAATACGTCTGTGTAGAACTTGGACGGACGCTGCAAAGTTTGACAAGGTAGTTGCTGAGCTTGACTGCGCTTCACTCGAGGCAGTTGCCGACATTGTTGAAGCCTTTCCACTAGAGGGTAAAAACGACGCTTTAAAAGCCCGCTTTTTGAGCGTTTTTTCCCATTCGGATGACGCACAAATTCGAAACCTTCTGACTGGTTTGGAGCTGGGTGACAGCAAACCATCGCAGCTCCTGTGGAACATGACCCAAGCCACCGGCACCAGAGTTAGCGATAAGTTTTTAAAATATTTTTGGATACAGCGACTTCCTACTTGGATACAGTCCATCATCACTGTCTCAGAGACAACGAATCTCACTAAGCTGGCATAGATGGCAGATCGAATCGCGGAAGTAAAGGATCCACACGAAATTCGGGAGGTTTCCCAAGTCAGTCGCAAACAAACTGCGGATACTACAGCCAGCTTAGAAACACAGGTTAACGAGATTAGAAGGGTGCTTAGTCGCTTGGAACGCAACGCGTCGGAAAGGACTCAGCCTAATCGCACGGCAGACCACGCCCGACGTATCTGTTTCTACCACAAAAAATTCGGCCACGCCGCACGCACATGTAAACCTCCATGTGATTTCATTCAACAACAGGTACAGGGAAACGAATAGGGTCGCTGTCTGACCAGACGCCAAACAGCGACATGAGCCTAAGCCGTCTATTTGGTTATGATAAGCTAACGAGCACACGATTCCTTCTGGACATAGGTGCTGATATTTCGGTCATTCCTCGCCCACCTCTCGCGAACTTCAAACCGTCTAGCCTGAAACTTTTCGCGGCAAACAAAACGCGCATCAACACTTACGGCGACAAGCTCATTACCATCAACCTTGGTCAACGCCGTTCATTCACATGGCGTTTTCCCATCGCGGATGTCAATCAATCAATCCTAGGAGCTGACTTTCTCAGTCAGTTTAAACTACTTGTCGATCTGAACAGCAGACAACTCATCGACACCAATACCAAATCGCCAACTCGTGGACATATCGTGGACATATCATATCTCCTATACCGTCCATAAACACAGTGAGCGATGACTCCACGTACCACACTCTACTCAAACAGTTCCCGCAAGTAACAAATCCTTCTGTAGCAAAGAGTGCACCGCACGGAATCAAGCACCACATACAGACCGAGGGACCCGCGGTTTTTGAGCGTCCTAGGAGGCTCTCCCCGGAAAAACTTGACATAGCCAAGAAGGAGTTTCAATACCTGATTGATAAAGGGTATTGTCGGCAGTCAGCGAGCTCATGGGCAAGTCCTCTGCACCTTACACGGAAGAAAGATAATTCTTGGCGTCCATGTGGGGACTACCGTAAGTTAAACAAAATAACGATGCCGGATAGGTATCTAATTAGACACATGCAGGATATCACTGCAGGCCTACAAGGAAAGCAAATTTTCTCAAAAATTGATCTGGTACGAGCTTTCCACCAGATACCAATAGCGAAAGAGGACGTACCCAAAACGGCCATAACTACGCTGTTTGGGCTACATGAATTTACAGTGATGACATTCGGGCTGAGGAACGCTGCCCAATCGTTCCAGAGATTCATGGACCAAGTTCTGAGAGGGCTCGATTTTTGTGCGTGTTACGTAGATGGCATACTCGTCATGTCGCAAACACCAGAGCAGCATATGGATCACTTACGAACCGTATTCAATCGCCTTATCAAATATGGAGTCGTAATCAACGTGGACAAGTGTGAATTCGGAGTCACGGAAACCGAATACCTAGGACACAAAATTACAGCGAAGGGTGTGCAACCACCAGAATCTCGTGTGCAGGCTATACGCAACTTTAAAAAACCTGAACGCATCAAAGACCTGCAGAGATTCCTTGGTGTTATTAACTTTTACCGCAGATTCATCAAGATCAAGATCAAGATCTTTGTTTTATAAATTCGGCCTACCGTATACGGAGTATCCTGATCGGTTAAGAATTTTGAAACTTCCCTCACTTCTTGATCGTAGAGTACTTCTCGATCAATGTTTTTTGTATAAGTTATATACCGGCCTCATCATGTGTCCTGCATCCGAAAGCATAGCACTTCGCGTTCCTTCCCATAACACCAGGAGTTACAACTTTTTTAATCCCACCATTGCTGAATTAGCTGTATACTTTAACTCTCCTTTACACAGAATAATGAGACAGCATGATGCACTTCAACTTGGTCCTATGTCCTCATCTTTTTATTCTTTCAAACGTACTTTAATTTCAAAACTTGAAACCCTATAATTTTAATGTGTAATTGGATCTAATCTGTACATTGAATGTTTCCTAAATTAATAAATAAATAAAGAGTGCGGCGGATTTGTAGGCGCCGTTACATGAACTACTACGTGCAACAAAAACGAAAAATTACATCGCAGCAAACCAGAAAGGTGTTTGAGGCCTGTCGAGAAAGCGTCGCCAATGCTACGTTGCTCGTACACTTTCAACATGGCAAACCATTGAGACTCGTCACCGACGCCTCTGGCAAAGCGGTGGACGCGGTACTAGAGCAACTTCAATTGGAGCAATGGTTGCCACTAGCTTATTTCCAGAGGAAGCTGTCCATCACTGAAACACGATACAGTACATACGACAGGGAACTCCTCGCAATATATAGTAGCATTAAACACTTCCGTCATCTCTAAGAGGGCTCAGACTTTACGATCGTAACCGATCACAAGCCTTTGATTTACGCGTTCAGCCAACGGACTGATAAGGCCTCGTCAACTACGTCAACTAAACTTCATCATTGTTTATATTCGAGGCGATTCGAATGTTGTTGTAGACGCACTCTCACGAGTATACGAAATCACTACTCCTGCGGCATTTTCCGTAGAACAGCTGATTGAGGAACAACAGAAGGACTCGGAACTCAATCAACTTTTACAAATCTATACGACATCATTGAAATTGCAGTCCATCGCATTCAACGGTCACGGAACCCTCTTTTGCGACACGTCAACGCAGACGTACGCCCATACTTACCCAAGTCGCTGCGAGAGGAAATCTTTTCGATATATCACAACCCAGCACATTCAAGCGGTCGCGCAACTAGCCGAGAGATTAGGCGTAAATTCGTGTGGCCCAGCATGAACAAAGACATCGCTGAAATGGCACGCAATTGCATCCCGTGCCAGAGATCCAAGATAAACAGGCACACTCACAGCCCCGTGCAGGAATTCGTGAGTACAGACAAAAGGTTTCAGCATATACACGTCGACAATGTCGGACCACTGCGACCATATCAAGGATTCAAGTACTGTCTTACGGTAGTCGACCGTGTCTCCCGCTGGCCCGAGGCATTTCCAATGGTAGATCAAACAGCCGAATCGGCAGCAAAAATATTGTATGCAAACTGGATCTCCAGGTTTGGAACACCACATACTATAACAACCGATCAAGGTACTCAGTTCGAGTCCTCCTTGTTTAAAGCACTGTGCAGACTACTCGGGAGCCATAAAGTCCGGACGACGCCGTATCACCTCACACACACACACACACCGCAGCCAACCAATCCGCCACCTCAATCCATAACAAAAGTCTACCCACCAGCAAGTCTGCGAAACTTCAACACGTGACGTTATTGAAGAGGGAGTACATTGGCAGCACCATTGAACGATCGTCCAAATGTGGTCTATTGTGAATATGTATTTTTGACAATCTGGAAAATAAAGATCGCTTCTCTCTTAGACACCAACTCGTGCAGTTTGTTACTCGGTAGAAAGGCTAAAATAGTATATGAGCTCCCCGGCACAGTCGGAGCAGCCATAGAGCTTATGGTCAAATTTGGCGTTGTGATGATCCATAAATTTACTTTGACTGATCTTGATCCTGGAACAATAATTGTTTCTAAATTGATACGTGTAAAGTCTTCGTTATTTCCTTGGATAATGTTACTATATGCTTTCTTGTCTCTTAGTAAGTATATTGTACAATTATCTGGTGTTACAGTTTTGCATATATTTCTACTTAAATATTTTTTTCATTAGTTGATAGAGGTATATTTATTGCTTAACATTGCAATGTATTGACTCATAGTACATTTTCCGTATTTGATTGCTAGGGTAAAAATTCGAAAGTATTCCATTTCTTTAGTTATTATTGGGTATTTGCATTCGGAAACTATTGTATCTTGTTTAATCACGAACATTTTAGAGTATTCTAGACCAAATTTTTTTTATAAATAATATTTTTAACTTTTTTTAGTTTGAGAATAGTAGCAAGAAACATTTGATTTTTGACCAAATTGATTGCTTCGATTAGATTTTTGGTTTCAATGTATAACTCGTTGAACATTAGTGAATAATGTGTTTTAGTTTGGTGATTATTATGATCTTGTCTTTTTAATCTATGGGAACTATCTATTTCCATTGGCTCGGGACGCTGAAAGGGTGGTCTTAGATTCTGCTGAGGATTTGGGTGATCGTTTCTAAATAGATTATTATGTATATATTGTTGAGATGAAAAGGTATTGAGGTGGTGCTAATGTTGATTAGGTTTGTGTAAAGTATGGTTGGTATATTTGTTTAAAATGTCGGTCAAGGATCTGATGTTGAATATCGTGATACATAGTTTCATAGTTTCTTCCTAATGTCGCGAATTTTGATCGGAAAACATGTTTCAAGTAGCTAAGCAGTTTATACCCATAATAAATGTTCAAGTCATCTCTTAACACATTTCAAGATTCAATGCATCGATAGCCTCGGCGTTAGAATATGACATTTTAATTTTGGGAATAATTAAATTTAAATGTTTATTTAACTTTTTGTGAACTGCTTCCAAATCACTACTACGTTTCTTAATAGTTGACATCTCGTTTTCCGAAACATGAAGTGGTTTTTTGTCTGCATGTGTATCATCTAGTTTTTCAACAATCGCTTTAAAGTTATGGAGAGTATTATACTTAATTAAAATTTATAGGTTTCACTGCGAATGATGAACAAAGTTTCTGCGTAAATAATTTCTGCCTCAAAGGCGTCAACTCTCTTATGAACTAGCGTAAAAAAATTTCGCAATGGTCGGTACTTTCTTTCACTACCGTAAAAGGTATGTAAATTTTTAAATATGTTTAGATTAACTTGTGTAAAACTCTCGAAGTTACAAAGCCATTCAAAATAATTTGGAGCGCTCGGAATTGGTTTGGTCAGTTGTGATAACAGTGATTTTGTGAATATGTCATTTTTTGCAACTGTGCAACCTGATTTTTCAAGATTTCGTGGTCTATATAATTACAAGGTCTTGAAAACGGAAAACTCCTCTCAAGCCTTTTTATTTAAATCAAAAACTAAACTCGTCGTTTTTTGAAAGACTTTTATTAATGATCTCCGTTTGGAGGCTAATACAATACTACTCTACTTTCTTACAATTCTATTCCTATTTATTACTTAATTTCTAACTGCAAGCAAAGGGACCAAGCGAACCAATTAATATTATACATAAAAGAATAATTAGTTTCGTGCCTAATGGGAAACTCACCCAATTTCGATCGGTTCATTTTGTCCAGCATACATCTTAAATCAGAGGACGTGTGAACGTTTTTCATGAGAACCGTCGTTACATGGGAATGATTGCTTTACGCGCATTACGCATTACGGATTTCATTTCAGCCTCTGATATAACACGTCCCTCCTGAAGAGGAATTGCGTCCTCGCGATTCAAATTACATTAAAGTTCATGTGTCCGTTTGCTTTGCAGGATTTTCCACAAAAAATAATAGCAATTATTTTCATTAGAACAAAAACTGATACAACTGACAATATTTTCCACAATGAAGTATTTGGTGTTGATAATTCTAACTTATTTTTATTTGATAGCGATACAATTTTGGTTTAAAAATATGAATAATTTGAAAAGTTTGGAATATGCAATATTATAAAAATTATTTTCTTTCTCTGAGCCACAACGATTCGAATGTTTTGCAATTTTGGGATGTCAATATCGTATTTACAAATTTCTTCCGTAATTAAAATAAGTTTACTTAATACTTCCAATCGGGATGATAAAACCATCTCGTGAATTTCTAAAATGGAGTTCAGCATGATTTGTAAGTTTTTTTTTGTTTACGTGTTCATATTTGTATTTAAAAAAAATTCGTTCCAATTCGTTTGTAAATTCCGTACCCATTGCCCTGAAAGATTTCATTAATATCTAGATTTTGTCCTGCGGATGTAGTGAAACATAAGGCAAAGATAATGATTGGTCCTGAAATGCTATTTTCTGTGGTTGAAAATGCTTATATCGCTTAAGGAGTTTCTTATTGATTTGTCGTTTGTGTGTATTTCTTTTAAATTTTGGATGCAGTTTTGTTTTAGCTAACGTATTTTTTATAAATTGGGGATTATATTCACAGTCTTTTTTGTTTTTATTGTGGTATTCCATTTTTTTATGTTGAGTATTAATAATTCTTTCTTTGATATCAGGATATTTTTCGGGTAAAATCACACAATTTTTAAAATTAATTGGTTTTTCGTTGGTTGTACTATGTATGGAATTATTATAGAATTTAACTGCTTCACGGACACAAATGGGTTTAGTTGGATCTTGTCTATTAATTTCTGTCATTATGCGAAGATGTTCATTTAAAGTATTGTGAAATCTTTCAATGTCACTATTGCCAGTTTTAATGTGTGGTGTACAGAAATGAAGTTGTATACCTTCATTCTGTAAAAAATATTGGAGATTATTTTGATAAGCGCTTTCATAGTCGGTTATTATAGTTTGAGGCTTACCATTTACAGATAGAAAGGCGTTCAGTGCGGTTCTTACTTCCGTCCATGTCCTAAATTTTATTGGGGTAATATACGCGAATTTTGTAAATTTATCAATGAAAGTCATATACATTGAGTTTTTATTTCGGTACCATATGTCCATGTGGATAATTTCATTGGGTGTTTCGGGGATTTTGCTTTTACAGAATGGAGGATTTGGGGGATTTCTTTCATATTTGGAAATGTTACATATTTGACAATTGTTGATTAGTTTTGCTATTTCGTTCTTTAAATTTGGGTAATAGAATTTAGTTTTAATGTTTTTGTAAACTTCTTCGATGCCACGATGATTATTTTTTAGATGTTCCCTGTTAATTTCTTCGTGAATATCACTTTGTTCGTCGCAATCAAACAAAAGATACGGGCTTTTTACTAGTTTTACAGGATTGTGGGGTGTTGTCCATTTTAAATAGCTGTCTTGGAATTTTGTATATAAATTTTCATTTGGAATATATACACCTACAAGGCCTTTGGAAGGTAAGTGATTTTTCAGAATATAAGTGAAAAATTTATCATCATGTTCCTTAGAAGTAAATATTTTTCTGGTCCTATTAAAATGTTTTTCAATTTGAACTGAATTGTGATTTCCTTGTTTAATTACTAGTTGTACTTTGAACACGTTAAGTGGTCTTTCACCTATTTGGATATAATTACTATTGTCTTCTTCTGCACTATGGCAGGTTGCTCTCATTGAAGTATTGTCATTGTTATCATCGATAATGTTTATAACTGGTCGTGAAAAATAATCCGCAACAAAATTTTCTTTTCCTTTAATATATTCAATGTCATAATTGAATTCTTCTAATTGTATTTTCCAACGTTGTAGCTTAGGGTTAGGTTCTTTAAGGTTTGCTATCCAGGTAAGGGGTTTGTGGTCAGTTTTTATTGTGAATTTACGGCCATAGATGTATGGTCGAAAATATTTTAAAGCCCAGACAATTGATAGCAATTCTTTTTCGATAGTGGAATATTTTGTTTCATGGTTGTTTAAAGTTCGACTAGCGTAGCAAATTGAATGGTTATCTTGGGAAAGAACAGCGCCAATTGCGTAATTAGAAGCATCGGTCGTAACTACAAATTTTTTGGAAAAATCGGGGTATTTTAATATTGGGTCGCTCATAACCAAAATTTTCAGTTGCTCGAAGCTTTCTTTATAGTCAGTATCGTCGGTATTTATTTGTGTATCATTTTTCAATCTGTTAGTAAGAGGTTTTGCAATTTTTGAAAAGTCTTTAATAAACTTTCGGTAATAGCCTACCATACCCAAAAACTGTTTAATTTGTTTCTTTGTTTTAGGGATTTTCATCTTTGAAATGGCTTCTACTTTATTTGGATTAGGTTTTACTCCTTCAGGTGTTACTATATGTCCTAAAAATTCAGTTTCTCTTTTCGGAAATTCAGACTTATCTAGTTGTATTTGTAGATTTGCATCTTTCAATTTTTTGAAGACCTTTTCTAGTGAAACTAAATGTTCTTGCAAAGAAGTACTAAATACTATTACATCGTCCATATATACAAAACAAATAGAGCCTATTAAATCTTTCAAAACGTAGTTCATTAATCTTTGAAATGTAGCAGGTGCGTTCTTAAGGCCAAATGGCATTCGTGTAAATTCATAATGACCGAAATTCGTCGAAAAGGCTGTTTTTGGTATATCGCTTTCTTTGATTTCGATTTGATGAAAGCCTTTCGCCAAATCTAATGTTGAGAAGTACATGGATCTACCTAATTTGTCTAATATATCATCTATATTAGGAATAGGGAATTTATCATCAGTTGTTATTAGATTCAACTTCCGATAATCGACCACAATTCTCCACTTGGGTTTGCCAGATGCATCGGCCTTTTTGGGTACAACCCAAATAGGGGATGAATACGGCGATGAGCTATGCCTAATTATACCTTGATTGAGCAAGTCCTGCATTTGATATTCCACTTCTTTCCTATGAGCTTCGGGATATCGGTAAGTTTTCGTGTAAATTGGGTCATTATTTTTTGTTTTGATTTCATGTTTAATAACATGAGTAAATGTTAATGTTTGACCTTCTCCGTAAAACGTTGATTTATACTTATTTATTAAAAATAGTAGTTTTTGTTTTTCTTCGTAGTTTAAATGGTTTGTTCGAATTTCATTTACAACGTCGTTTGCGAATGTTCGCTCATCCGAAAATGTGACAAGTTCATTATAAGGAATGGGTAAATGATTTACATTTGTAGAGTTCTTCATTTTTTGCAACTGCTCTAGGTGTTCGTTTGATTCAGTTTTCGAACCTTCATTTTCCCTGAAAGTTTTCGTTAAACTGCCTACAATCGGTTTCTTTTCTTGATTTTCGTTGAAATAAATCGGAAGAACCTTTGTGTTGAACTGTATAGTTTTATTATGAAGATCAATTGTCGTTTTGTACAATGATAATACATCATTACCAATCAGACCATCATACTTGTCACTAAATTTTATTTCCATAAAGTCAAGTTCATGACTTTGATCAGAATCGGAGAATTCTTTAAAAGGTTTAATAGAAATAATGTAATCGTACACAAGCTCTGAGTTTAGAGAGAACAATTTAGTTCGTTTGATAGGGATTCTAAGCTTAGGATCGCAAAGTCCAGGACGAATAGTACTAATTGTCGCACCTGTATCTATTAAAAATCGTAATGGCATTCCATAAGAATCTATTCGGATATAGGGTAACGTTGGTTTACATCCGAGGCTTGTTGCCGAAAATTTAGGTTGGTTTGCACCATTTGACGGGAATTATCAACTTCCATTGATTGTGGTGGTCCATATCGTCTGATTCGAGATTGGAGAGAATTATCATTGAAAGTATCATTAAATCGATTATTATGGTTACGATTAAAATTTCTATTATTATGATACTGTGTGGAATTTTGCCAGTTAAACTGTCGATTGTCACGAAAATTATTATGATCAGGATTGAAGGTATTATTATTTTGCAATTGTTGTGAATTATATTTGTGAAACGAATTGGATGAATTTGGTTTATGCACGTTTTGTCTTGGTACGAAATTTTTTGATATATTCTCACATTGTGAATAGTATAAATAGTTGCCTTCTGTCAGAATAGCGAGAGCTTGATCTAATGAACTTGGATTTCTACCGAACAAAACACTTCGAACTGGCTCTATCATTTTACACATAAAAACATTTAACGCGATTCTTTTATTTCCGTCTATTTCTTGGCACTTATTTTCGAGTTCCGATTTAACATTCAAACGTTGTAGCTTAGATATTATTTGATTGTAAAAATCTAATACATTTGTTCTAAACTCTGTTAATCTAAGATCGTCTAAAAGTTGCAAACAATTTTTCTTATCACTAAAGTTAGATATAAGAATTTCTTTTAAATGACTCCATTGGCTTATATTATTGTTAATATTCATTACTTTCTGTGCCTTACCTACTAGTTTAGTTCGTAGAATGTTAAAGATGATTAAATGCGAGAGTTGATCGTAGACAGAAAGTGTTGAGACTAGGATTTCCACGTTGTCTATCCAGGATTTCAATGTTCCACTAGATCCATCGTAAGTGTCCAGTTTGGAAGCAAATTTTATTGGGTCTAGTTGTAAACGTTTCAAAGTAGATGTTGTCAATGGTGGAGAAGATCCCTCGTCCGTTCTGTTTCTATTTTCTAGATTTTGCAGCACTTCGTCCAGCCTTGAAGATTGCCTGATGTCTTCGGTTGCCATTTCCTAGCTTCTTGCTGAGATCCAAATCTGTCGTAAATTGCACAGCACTAAATGTAATTTTCTTTTCCGGTTGACCGCTCGCGAAACTTCTATTTTCAACGCTCTCGCGTTTTTGCGAAATATGCACCTTGTGCCCTTGCACTTATCGATGCCGCGACTAGATTCGATTAGTGTCCTTATATTATTCGGACAAACGACTGCGCCAATTACAAGGTCTTGAAAACGGAAAACTCCTCTCAAGCCTTTTTATTTAAATCAAAAACTAAACTCGTCGTTTTTTGAAAGACTTTTATTAATGATCTCCGTTTGGAGGCTAATACAATACTACTCTACTTTCTTACAATTCTATTCCTATTTATTACTTAATTTCTAACTGCAAGCAAAGGGACCAAGCGAACCAATTAATATTATACATAAAAGAATAATTAGTTTCGTGCCTAATGGGAAACTCACCCAATTTCGATCGGTTCATTTTGTCCAGCATACATCTTAAATCAGAGGACGTGTGAACGTTTTTCATGAGAACCGTCGTTACATGGGAATGATTGCTTTACGCGCATTACGCATTACGGATTTCATTTCAGCCTCTGATATAACAATATGGATCTGAGCTAATATCATTGTGTTTGGTTTTCGATAAATTTTTAATTAACTCAATTTACTGGTTATTTCTTTCACTTGGAACTATAATATTTGTCTCGACAAATTTGGACGGCAACGAATTTTTGGAGAATTCTGTTGAAGCAATGCAAGCTTCTGTGTTTCACCTTTAAGAATAGGTTCCTAAATTTTAGTTTGGGGTTTTTTAGATACCTTGGAAATCTAATTGTTAAACGTCCTTATATTGTGTATGACCTCTCCTGGATCTCGGTTTATTCGCTCGATACACTCGGTTCTCCTTTCTGGTGTGCTTCACTAATTTGGCTGCAGGATCTGCGGTTACTTTCGATCAGCAGATTGATTGCTTGATTTGAATAACTCGCAGGATAAAAATTGGCTGGATACGGTACGAAAGGATTTGTCAGTGATCGTTGTTTATGCGTGTCCTATGCTCGTTCAGGATCGCAGGACTGGATCACCTTGTATTCGAAACACTGTTTTACCATACTTCAATCGTATCCCGGTTGAGTCCCTAATTATTTTAGATGCTTGGTATTATATTAAAAAAATTAAACTTTTTATTTACATATAAATGATGTGGTTAAAATTATAGTAAAAAACAAATAACTTGTGAAACTTCTAGTAACAAATTGAACTTCATTCTAAAAGTTGCCTATCTTTTTTTTGTTCTTATTTTCTAGCAAATATGTGATTGAAATGTTTTGGCAAGTAATACCTTTTTATTCTTTGCATTCATAGTTGTCTACTTAGAACATATCAGCTGTGATCATAGTTTATCATTTGATTAGTTGAGCAGTTGGTGATTACTTATATTTGTCCTTGTACTTATTGACATATATTTTAGGTATTGGAGGTTGAATGTCATTAATTTAATTATATGTACTTTAGTGATGAGTCATTTATACTTTGGTTACTGAAGGATGAGGGTAAATAGCTTACTTAGATATACATAAGTGATAAGTTATAAATATTTTGGTTACTGAAAGATGAGAGTCTTTAACTCATGTCATTTCACGTATTCCGCGCCACGCAAGTACCTTCAGTATTAGTCTGCTGCTTTTTCTACCAGTAAGACGTGCAGAAACTGGCGCAGCAAGTCGATGTTTCCATGAAATGTGTTTTGAGCTAAGTGCGGAGCTGGAACAAAAATTTATTCACTGGTAGGGGCCTTTGCTGGCCGTTTTACTTCAGGTTCCACCTTAAGATGATGGTAAGGGTCCCTTCGGAGGGAGCGAAGATATTTGAGCTCGCCGGTTGCTGGAATCATCTAAAAGTGGATGATAACGACCATATTGTGGTTCCGGCGGCGTTACTTCTAACTGCAGAGGACTTGGTGGAATGTGTTCTTCAGTCAGGCTTGCAATCTTTTGCCTGACTTTGTCCTATACCTATTGAGGCAACCATTACTTCAATCGTTGTAGCGTCACTTCCGGAGTGAGCCGGCCTTCAGTTGGGTGGATATAATGTCTGCTCACTCATACCGCTCCACGATCACTTAGAAGCTCCTATTAATCCTTGCTCCAGTGTAGGTGATAGATTTGCCGAGCTGTTTGGGATCGGGTTTGCTATCGTCATAGGTCAAAATTCCTCTTCTGTTGGAAAACTTGCAGCTCCTCTTCAATTTTTCAGGGTGATAGGCGTTAGATCTCGAGAGTTGCAGTTTCTCCGAGACAAAGGACAGCTCGTATTTCATTTCATTCATTGCTCCATGCAAACGGCAAGCAACACGTGAGAGTACATAGCTTGCATGATAAGCTCCTCTCCAACGTACTCACATTTGCAAATCGGGCATACGACGTCGCTGCGGAGGACCTGCTGCAAGCAAGTTGTGTGTAATAGAAAAATCTTCTTCTCTCGAACAGAAAATGTAAAAAAATACAACCGGAGAGATCATTTGAATTTGGAACGAAATTATTATGGTCGAGGCAAAACATGTTATCTAGGTATATGCGAGTCTCCTACCAGGTTCCACTTCACTCAGACTAATCCCAAAGAATCCCCGTCTGAGTAATAAGTGTCCATTTCAATTCATAGCGAGAATGTATATGTAAGTTATTATAAAACAAAAACCTCGGAACCCAATGTCAAAAATCTACCAAAGCGATTGAGGAAACAACTTCGAGAAGAGTATACGAACGCACGCTTTATTTATCACCCAGTGTTTTGTTATTCCTGTGAGGCCGACATTCCGTGTACGCTGCTTTTCACTTGTACCGCATACAAAATTATAGGGAACTCCCTATATACAAAGGCAAGGTACAGATCAAATCTTTAAGGAGACCAATCAAGGTAGTTTTTACCCAACAAGTCGGTAGTTCTCAAGTAATAAAGACGACCCTCCTTGCACGTGCAAATACGCAGAGCACACAGGGTCCGGTACTCAACGTGTAACTAGCTTCAGATCGTTGTCGCAGCTGTCACACTGGCATCAGCTGTTTAGGAATTTTTTAAGTGACAATGCTGAGTATTGCTCACAAGCGTAAAAAAGCATTTTGCTAAAAATGAATGCAAAAAAAGTTATGAGCGATGGAATTCAAACGTAATAGTGTGATTGTTTTACATTTAGCTGGGAAATTTCAACCAGCGATTGTTCGTGAGCTCAAACACCTCGATGTAAATAATTTTTTTGTTTATCGGACCATAAAACGTTATAATGATACTGGTAGCATCCCAAAACGCCATGGAGACGGTTCTCAAAAGACTGCAACGTCACCTGAGATGGTTCGAAAAGTGAAGAAGCGACTTGAGCGAAATCCACGACGAAGTGCCAATCAAACGGCTAAAGAACTAAAAATATTTGATCGCAGCATCCGACGCATATTAAAAAATAAGCTCAAGGTCAAGTCTTACAAGTTCCAAAAGGCGCATGATCTCACACCGAAGCAGCAACAAGTTAGACTTGAGAGAGCGAAGGAGTTGCTTCGTTGGGCCGAAAGTGGTCAATTTCCGAACATAGAATTTTTAGTGTTTGGGCCGCTGGTACCCGGATGGGCACTCTCCAGTCGTTTTCATTGAGCCTGGCGTCAAAGTAAATGCGACATATTATCGGGAAAGTACTCTGGAGGCTGCTTTGAAACTATGGGAGGACAAACATTTCGATCACAGACCATGAACGTTTCAACAAGACTCTACACCGTCTCACAAAGTGCGAGTGGATCAAGAATGGTTGAAAAACAACGTTCCGAACTTCATTTTGGCCACACAATGGCTCTGGAATTCACCAGACACCAATCCAATGGATTAATATCTCTGGGCCATTTTGGAAAGCAAGTTCCGAGCCAAAAAACACACCAGCTTCGAAACGCTGAAAAAACCATTGCCCATGACTGGGCTTAAATACCGGCTAGTTACGTTCGGGCAGCTTGCGATTCATTTTTTGACCGTCCCAGGGCAATAGTCAAGGTGAAAGGTAGTCATATCGAGCCAAAATGAATCGATTCTGCATTTTCGATTATTTTCACACATTCTGTACTTTAAAATAAATGGAAATCATTTTTCAAACCAAATTTATGGCTTTTTGAATAGGTTGCACTTCGAGTTCCCTACCCTGTAAAGTTTGGAATCCCTTTCTGGAAGGTAAAAAAATAATTGAAGGAGAATTCGACGAACTGCGCTTTTAAAAAAATAGAAACAAGGGCCAACGTCTACGTTTTGTGGGTAGCCCCTTTTGAAAGCTCTCGATCAAAAGGATCATTTTTCAATACAGCATCTGACTGGTAATAAGATATTTGAGCGCCTAACGTAGGCAAACGATATCGCCAAAAAAATTCAAGGCGAAAATACTCTCATTGGTTTCGTGAGCGTTCAGTTTTGGGGGCGAGGCAACGAATTCTTTTGTCGTGCAGGCTATGTCGGGCTAGGACTCTACTAAGCTAAAGGTGTCACGGCTGCTGGCAGGCAAGCTCAGCTTGGCGTGTAATGTCGGTCTAGCATAGACCCCGAGTCCCATTTTGAGAGATTCAGCCATCTATTTGCCTGATTACTAACTCCGGCAAAAAAAAGCCAAAGACAAACCATATCATCAAGTTTGTGAGGCTATACCTTCTACGTTTCTTTAAAAAGAAAAAAAATTTGCGCGAATTCAAATCTTTCTCACTTTAATAAAAGCGAAGTTAAAAATTCCGAAACGAGACAATAGAAGTTTATGAAGATTTTTCTAGAATTTCGGTTCTACATACCGTGGAAGCACAGAACGCTGCTTCAAGCATCTAGTCCGGGATATAACATCATACATCATACATCATGGTATCCATTGTAGATTTTACATTGTACATTTCTTTACACTATCGACTATTATGCATTTTTTCTTGCTTTTATCAATCAATACACAATGGGTATAGATATTTGATACTCAGTTTCGCTGTTTGCCCATATATGAACTTTGAAGATTTTTTTAATTGCTGCTTTGCAGTTCATCGTTATAAACACGGTTACTAAAAGGGTTCTTTTTTTTATTCCACATATATGCATGAAAAGTTCGTTTTGGTCAATCATTCTCATCAAGAATTCATAGTAAGAAAGGAGTATTTTTTCCAGCTTAAATTATTAGCTTCACAGTAAATGGGAAGTTTTTGTGATCTCCCCGAAAATCGAAGTTAAAATCTTCTAAATATATTTACATTTTGAAGCCTTCAGAGTATATTTAAAGTGTTAATGGAAATAAGTCTGCACGTGTGTATGAGTACGTACATAAATTTGTTGTAGTTGCAGTCCCAATCATCAAAAGATAGCTCACCTAGGGCACGATAGGTCCATTGTGATACCATAAAAAATTAGGACGGTAATAGAGCCTATGGGATGACAAGAATTTTTTAGATTTTCGTATAAAGCTGGCTATGTGGCCTGTGCTTTCATAAGTTGAGGCTCTCCATGGAAAGCGAGTTTAGAGTTTGCACGCGTTTCCTGGACAGTGCTGAGCATTTGCATCAAAATGTCGGATCGTTTCTTCCTCTCCTTACAATATGCATCTTCGTCAGAAACCGTTAAAATCAACACCCAATCTTTCTGCATGTCAGACAGTGTCCCATCAGTACGGATATGATGAAACTAAATTTTTCACGATTCGTATTAAGGAGCTGCTTAGTGTGTTTTGAGCTAAGTGTCAAGTTGACCTGGTTGTCCTGCAGGTTTCTTCCCGAAGCAAGGCCCTGTTTGCAGAGTTCATGTTAAACATGAAAACATACGCGCACGCTCAGACGTACTTTTGTGAACAATTTTTTTACGAGAATAACTCACGTAAAACAAGATGTCAATAAAAGCGTATTTTCAGTTTTAAGAGCTTATTATATTTTGGAAGGTCAAGATCATTTCTGTCATGCACTATATCTCACAAACTACGCAGTTGATTTTCACTGCTAAGAAGTTAGTCACCGAGAATTAATATTGTAATTATTTATATAAATTTGGGAAAAATGTTGCAGCCTTTTTTAATTTGATACAAGTGCAAAAAGTTGGCCATTTCCCTTTGAAATAAATTTTCCACCTGATTGGCACAGCAAGCAATCAAGTCTGTCTTTACACACACACACATCGACACTTATCAACGTATGCTTAGATAGCAGCTTTGCCAAGCCGACCGCAGATCATTGACTTTCAGCCTATAACACAGCACCAGCCTCAAAGCGTCAGCTAACAGCCACAAGCAGCACCTACCCTCAGTCAGCCTCCAATATGCACTATGATATCGACGAACCAGCATGTATCGCCACATTGCAGCGGGCTCAAGCTCACGACGTCTTGTTGCAGTAATCTGAACGCCTGCCTCACCCGGCGCCAGAGGAGCAGCAGAGCACCATGCTACAAGAGCAACCACAGCCCTTTGTCGGGAAACAAAATGCCGAGCAGACCAGAAACGTCATCAACCAACACAGGCTGCCATACTTCTGGCGCTCAAATCTACAACCCTACATATTGGGTCATGCTTTTAAGCATCTGGCCACCCCAGTCCTCAATATTGTAATGATCATTTGTTCACCTCTGGAGGGCAATAAATTCGCAGCGTTGAAGGTGGTTGTGCTCACCTGCTTCACAGATCGGATGCGTAATTGTACACGCTCCTCACTGAGGTCGAGCTTAGCGTCAAATACTCTTCCCAGCTCCTTCGCCACATGCGTTCCCAGCCAGGAACGTGCGGCAGCGATAACGGCCTGCGCGTCAAGTGGTTTGACCTGCTTTCACAGCAAACAGCACGAATTTTGCTCCTAATCGAAGGGCTAACGCAGGCACCGACAAAGTGGATGACATGGAACCAAATGTCTGCACTACTTCAACATCATCATCACGTTCCTCCAAGACCTCAACCGGCAGATCACTTTTCGGTCAATTGACAGACCTCATCGTCGCTCTGCGTCTGGCGTTTGCAAAGCTGCCATAACACGGGACACGTTGCAGCGGTCTTCCATCATCAGCGCAGCAACCCCGGGACTAGGCCCACAGGCAAGTCTTTTATGGTTCCACATCAAATACGCTGCATCGGTCTGGCGCTACAGACTACCATGCGCTTTACAAAATCAACTCGCTATCACTCCCTGGAAAAAGTGAAAGCACCGGCGCTGAATTCGGTGACCACTACTGGTGACTCATCGAAGAAGCACCGTGGACCACTACATGAAGATCCAGTTCTTGGTTGACTCAGGGTTCGATGTTTCCATTTAGCCAAAGCAACTCGTCACCATGCAGTTACAGAAACAGAGCCTTCTGTTTCAGGTAGCCAACGGAACGTCTATCCTTGGTGTTTGCTGGCTCCCTCAGTGGCTGTTTGTCATTGCCGACGCATAAACTGCCTTCCTGAGAGCCAACGCGCTCAGAAATCATGGCCGGATTTTGGACTTTTGCCATCGTCGTCTTCTCGACAAGGCTTTCAACAGTCTGCGCAGTTGAACCAGTAGTGGTCAGCGCAGTTCCAAGAGCTTCTCAAACATTGGACGGTTCTGAAGGAGAGCTCTACAGGCAAATCATTGCCAGGTTGTCTAGCGCTACCTTCTCACCAGGTAAGAAGGCCTGCATCGTCAATTTGCCAACTCACCATCAAATCAATACGAATAGATCGACTGTTTTTGCTCAACTACGTCATCTCGCTGGAGAACGCGTTGCTGCGATGAAACAGAAGTTCGAACATCTTCTCAAGCTTGGCGTCATCAAGTTTCCTTCAAACTAGTGTACCATGACTCTGTACATGGTATCCAAGGGGCCTAACAAATAGCGTACCAATAGAGCCACCTGTATCCAGGACTCAAGACAACGCCAGTTTCCCGCGGCCAGCTGATTCATAACAGTTCATGCGCTTTGATGACATGCTCCTCACACCGCCGAGCTTGAAGCATGGTTTTATGAGATGCTCTGACAAAACATCACCCAGTCAGTCCAGGCAGCTAGATTTCATCCAACAATTTGACACCCGACTATTCTACACTCAAGAAAAGGAGAATCCAGCTGCTAACGAGCTTTCACGCTTAGAGCCGGTTGACGTGCCAACGGCCATCACACCCAAAAACATCAGCGACACGCACACTACCGATGAGAAGCTTCCTCATTTCCTGGCCAGTCTACGTATCAAGCGCCCCACTTCCAGCTCAACGGTCACGTTGTGAACTACAGTGAGCACAACGGCGTCATCAAACCGAACCTGCCACTGTCATTTCGTTGCTGAGCATTCAATACGATTCACTACCTCTTGCATCCCAGCGGTCGAGCCGCCGCCAAACGAGTAGTTCTCAAATACTTCTAACCTAGTCAACGCAAGGATGTACTCCTATTGACCAAATAATGCGTGCCGTGCCAGAAATCTAAAGTGCATTGGCACAGAAGAGCCGAACAAGACAGCTTCGACTACCTTCACCCCGATCACATCAAACTGCCACTATGCGAAGGCTATGAACACTCCCTCACCATCCTCGACCGATACTCTCGTTGGCTGCACTTTTTCATGAAACTACCTCTTCAATGGTCACTCGAGCCACATACGATAACTGAATAAAACAGATAAAAGTTATCAATTTGAGGCCGAGTGCCATCGTGAACTTTTTTCACACCACGCTTTATCGTCCAAAGTCGAACGGGATGGTATTGTGATTTACATTATGTTGATTTGGTCCAAATTGAAAACGTGGAAGAGAAGCAAGAGCTAATACCACGCCCTAACCAGAATTAGTCAAGAAACCAAAACCACCTAAGCCGAGCAAGTTAGCACTTGCCCAAAATAATGGCATCGGATCGGATATACAAACCTGTGCCGCAATTTCTATGTGACAGTAAAACTCTTAGAATTGTTTAGGACGAGGTGCCAGTATGCCTAGCACTCAAGTCTTTAATTATTGAAAATTGACTGTACAATATTCTTACATGCTACGGCTTAAATACTATTTCTTATTGCCTAAAATTCGGTCACATGTTGACTTTCTTTTCCCTACAAATGGGCTAAATCGAATTACCCAAACATGACTGAATGCATCGATCCACACACGTTCCCGACACTTAGCAACATTGCATAATTAAATGCATTGTTTATGTATGATTAATTACCATGCCGCCAAAGGCAAGCCATCTCGTGTGTGGTCATCAAAAAAATGGCACGGGCCAAAAGTGCACATGTGCAAATGCTAATAGTGTCGCATGAATGGGAACGTATAGTGTGTTTTTGGGTTTTGCAAATTGTTTACAAATGTGTTTACATTTGTTTATGCATATCATTACAATGGTATGGCATTGAACAATCAAGAAACTGCTACAACAACCGTCCTCGGGCCACACCGTTCCGTTGAAAGGATCGACATGCACACGTCGTGGATGTCAACTGCAAACCTAAGATACTTTCAACTGTGCAGTCGAAACCAACCTACCTAGCCCCCGCAAATGCCCTACTGCCATTATAATCTCTGCATCCAGAGCATCCTCCCACAAAGGGCACATCACCACCCTCGCCACCGTCCAGGCACGCCAGCAACCCGTGAACACCTCACCTCAAAAGTGTCCACGTACGTACGAACGTACGTACGTACATACACACACACACATCTCATTTTCTAAAAAAAAACTTTATATATACTCTATAGATCTCAAAACGTAAAGAAATGTTGAAAATTTCAACTTCGATTACAAGAACTTTCCATATACTGGGAAGTTAATAAAAAAAATCCGATTCTTCCACAAGTTTGTACTAAAATAAATTTCAAACATTTTTCAAGAATTCATTACAAAGAAACATTAATATAAAAATAAATAAACAATTATTAGTCACTGTGATCAAGGTGTTCATACGAATAATATTACTTTATTTGACTAGCTCCAACTGTGTTGTTGAATTGCCAAGCGAGTTGTTTAAAAATTTGTATGATTTAGACATATTGAAAAATTTATAACGTAAAAATTGATGAGTATTCATCCGGCATGTGTCGAAATTGGGTTGCATTCTGGACTTATTGAATTAGCATTTTTCTGAACGATGGACTGATGACCTGGCACGTGTAGCGACGATGGTGTTGGGAAGACGATCCCGGTTTAACGACCTGGTTAATGGCACGTGTGATCGTAATGGTGATTCCGTAACTCCTCCCCCCTTAGTCAGAGGCGTCGGCCAATGGAATTGTATCTTGTTTGGCTCGCAATTCGAGGTTACAGCCGGAAATAAGTCTTTCTGTGTGGTAAATACAATGTTGGCTCTTCGGTGCAGCAAAAATTGAAGGATGATGATGATGACAATGATGGAGCCAGCGATTGAAATAGATGTGGTAAGAAAGTCCTTTTGTTGTGCGTAGGTAACTGGGAGGTTAAAAGATTGTTTTTTTGTAAATTGATATTTCCCAAGTTGTTGGAGTTGGAGTCTGCTGACGAGGGGAGATGTGAAATCTATTTGAATAAATGTTGTTGGGTAGACCAAAACGTTGTCGATTTAGCGCTATTGGTGATTTCATTTACAGAAATTTGGCAGTTTGTGAATCGTATTGAGAGGGTTCCTTTTATTTTAATCTTATTTGCTCCACAGGCAGTGCTGACCATGGTTTCGGGGATATTGATGAAAATTAAATGACTTGGTTCTGCTTCGAAGATTTCAACTTCTTTGTCACGATCGTGGAGTTCAATTGAGCTGGTTCTTTGTTGATAAGTTTTGCGATACGTTGATTGAGCGATTCTTTTCCAACTTGATGTTTGATGGCAGTAGAAAGTCCTCTCGATGTAGTTGCACTTCTCACCGAAACTTTGGATATGCTCGGTGTTCAGGATAAGGTATGGTTTTGTTTGAAATATTTTTGTTTCTTGGATGGGTAAGAGAATAAGATGAAATAGGGTATAAGGTTCTTTTGACATGGATGGAATTCTAATGTTAAAAATGATATTCGTTCCATTTGAGTAGGCTTGTAGGTCTAATAACTCATAAATATGTTCGATTGACATTATATTAATATTTTGGTTCTCAAATATGTAATTTATTTTTGTTATTTCGAGAGGGTTAAAAATCACTTTTGGAATTATATTTAATTTATCTATAATAATTGCCTCGGAAATCTATGATATAATCATTCAGTAAATCAATGTTGTAGTAGATCTGATTTAGATGTTGAGAGTATTTAAAAAAAATTGTAGTCATTTACGATTTGGTTTCAGGGGTTTTCATTCAAATATTTGAGATAACTGGTAATTGTTTCTTGGTGTTGATTAATGTGTTTTGTTATATTTACAAATCGCTCAATCATCTGCGTGTTTAATTTAGTTTGCTGACTAAACTCTGATTTTAGGTTGTTCTCGTTACTCAGCATGGCATTAATTTGTTTATTAATTCTTACGGCATCATTGACGTCTAAATTTCCGGTGATACCCAATCCATTTATTAATCCTCGTTTTGTACGCTTCTGGGGCATTATAGAAAAGACTTTTGTTACTGACTGCTCTAAGTTTGTTCTCCTTTGTTTGCAAAGTTTCCATTAGTTCTTTAATATTGTCAAATATCCTGAGTGAGTCGGTTATCCTTTCGATGTTGTCTTTGTATTCGTCCAGCAGTACTATATGTTTTAAGTCACTATATGATGTAATTAAAAGTGCGATGCCAAGTTTTATTGGTAAAAGTCATTTCTTGTGCGTCAGGTCTTGTAGGTCCATTTTCTGTCCGAACGTTACCAGAAGTTGTCTGAAATTTTCGTGTTTTCTTAATTTTTGAATTCGTTAGGGTGTTCTAAATATTCGTGATTACTATTGTATTTATATTTTTTGTCGAATTTGTATGTCCTACCAAAGAATAACTCAAAAGGTGTATAGTTAGTGGAAGAGTGTATGGCAATATTATAGGTTGCAATGACTTCATTTAAAATGTCCACTGGGTCTTTGTCTCGGTTTTTATGATAGATTAATCTATACCTTTCAGTTATAGTTGAATTTAATCTTTCAACTGCAGCATTGCTGCTAGTTTGTTGGAATGAGGTTACATGGTGGTGCATGTCATATTGTTTGCAAAAATCTGTAAATACCGAGGAGGTAAATTCTGTTCCTTGATCTGTGACAAAGGTGATAATATTTTCAGGTGGGCCGTGAAGGCTTATGAAATGTCTTAGTGATTTGATAATTGCTAGACTTTTTGGGGCAGTTAGGATATAAGATGCAGCAATAATACAAGTCGTGACTTTTTCTTTTACCAAGTTTTATTTTCTTTTCAAATATATATTCGGCTACTACTTGCAGCCTTCTTCAGTGATATGTTCACGACTTAGAAAACCTATCGATTAGTGTGAGGACGTATTGTTTGTCGATTGTGTAAATATCCATATGCAGTGTTTCAAGAGGTTTTTTTGGTGATTCGGTAAATTGAAATTTTGGTTGTTTGTGAATTTCGATCATATTTGAGTGTTTGGCATTGTTCACAGTTATTGATGATTTGAGTAATCCTAGTTTTCATATAGGGGAATAAATATTCCCGTTTTAGATGAGCAAGAGTTTCATTTATACCACGATGGTTGTTTTGCGTATGGTATTTATTAATGAATGCGTCTTGCTCGTCAATTTCTATGATATCCTTTAGTATCTCGGTACACCGAACGCGTCTTAATTTTTTAGATTGGTAAAAATGTTTTGAATAGACGTCTTGGATAAGTTTGAAAATTTCGTCTGAACTTAAATTTGCAGTTAGTCGATTGGGTGCAACAATTTTTTTGAAAAGATCTTTAATTCAGTGAGTTCTTGGAATCGAATTATTCGCCGCTGCTTGTTCCTGAGAGGCATGTTTACAATTGACTGTGGACTTCTGTTTGAAACTTCGAGTATAAGCTGGAATGAAAACTCATTGAGCGGTTGCTCAGAAATTTGGATACCAGTGTTAAGGTTTTCGTCTGCCGAATGTTTAGTGGTTCCTCAAGTACTTTGCGTTGAATCGTTCACGTTGTCAATAGTTTCGTTTGCGTTGATTTCGGCTTTCTTCTGTGGAATTTTGATTCGACTTATGGCGTCAGCATTACTGTTCTGTATTCCCTTCTTACAGACTACTTTGTAGTCGTATTCCTCAAGCTTTAAGCACCAATGTATAAGCCTAGAATTTGGGTCTTTCAGGCTCATCATCCATGTGAGGGGTTTATGATCAGTAACGATTTTGAATTTGCGGCCAAACAAATAGGGTCGAAAGTATTTAGTAGCCCATACTATAGCCAAAAATTCCTTTTCTATGGTAGAATAATTAACTTTTGAATCAGTTAATGTTCTGCTGGCGAAACATATCGGTTTATGGCTGCTGATAGGGCCTTGCGATAAGACGGCTCCGATAGCAAAATTGCTCGCATCCGTCGTTAAAACGAATGATTTACTAAAATCTGGTTGTTGTAAAAGTGGATAATTCATGAGAATTTCTTTACAACAATTGAACGCGGTGACGTACCGATTATTGAAATCTATAGTACGACCCTTTTTTAAGCATTTCGTTAAAGGCTTTGTTAGTTTCGCGAAGTCTTTAATAAACTTTCGATAATATCCAAGTAAGCCAAGGAAGGATTTTATTTCTTTGGTTGTTTTAGGAATTGGGAAGTCAATTGTTGCTTGGACTTTATCGGGGTTTGGTTTGATACCCTCTGTCGTGACTAAGTGACCTAGGAAGGCAATTTCATTTTTACGAAATTCCGATTTGCCGAGTTGAATTTTGAGGTTAGATGTTCGTAATCTAACTAAAACCTTCTTCAGATTCTCGACATGTTCCTGCAAGGAGGTGGAAAATTTATAATATCGTCTAGATAGACGAGACAAATACTACCTTGCAATTCTTTGAGGACGTTATCCATCACTCTTTGAAAGGTTGAGGGAGCATTTTTAAGCCCAAAAGGCATACGCACATATTCATAGTGCCCTCCTTCAACCGTGGAAGCCATTTTTGGTATATCCTGTGAGTCCATCTCTATTTGATGAAACCCGCTCGCAAGATGAAGAGTAGAAAAATACATCGACTTGCCTAATTTGTCCAAGATATCATTGATGTTTGGGAGCCGATATCTATCGCTAATTGTCTTTTCGTTCAACTTGTCATAATCTATTACCAATCTCCATTTTTTCTTCCCGCTGGCGTCCGATTTTTTCGGCACAATCCAAACTGGGGAACTCCAGGGTGAGTAACTCGGGCGTATGATGCCTTGCTCAAGCATTCTTGAAATTTGCCTGCGGACTTCCTCTTTATGAACAAATGGATATCTATAAGATTTTGTGTAAATGGGATTGTCACTAGTTGTCCTCATTCGATGTTTTACTTGGTTGGTGAAACTCAAATTTTGCTCTTCGCGATGGAAAATGTCATCAAACTCACGGCATAATTTAAAGAGTTCTTTCTTTTCTTCACGGTTCAAATGAGATACTCGGAGTAAGCTAATAATGTCTTTTGATGCCGAAGTAATCGAGTTTTCGGTGTCACAGCTTACATTAAGGTCATTTATTTGTTCATATTTGAGAGAAAGATTTTCTACCATAATCGGATGTTCAAGCAGTACAGTTTGTTCTGATTGTGAAGTATTTATCACTTCGATCATAGCATACCAGTCAATTGCAATGTATAATCAATCCTTCAGAGATTGGAAGGTTATTAGACAAATCAGTCGACTTGATGTAAATGTCGCCATTTTGAGTGTCGACCGGTAATTTGACAATCATTTTCGATCTAGGTCCAACAGTGTATTTTTGAGAAGTGAAATTAAGTTTAAAATCCAAGGGGATAGTGGTATTATTTGTAATTAGTGTATTATTACTTAAATTGATTTTAACGCCAATTGCACTTAGAATATCTACGCCAATTATCCCATCAAAATAGCCGTGAAATTTGAAGACTAGAAATCTTGCACTACTTGCTTGATTGAATTCCAGAAAGTATGGGAGTATGACTTCTTTATTTATTTTGTGTTTTGCAAGAACAGTGATAATAGAAATGGGATTAATTAGTTTAATATCTTGCGGATTTATATATTCAGGGTTTATGAAAGAAGATGACGCACCGGTATCAATTAAGAATTTTAGGGGTCGTCCAAAAGGAGATGAGATATTGATGTACGAAAGGGTTTCCCTGTGCCTGTTGATATCTAAGTGTCCAACTGGTCGCTCGAGGCATTTGATGGAAAATTTGCATCGTCTACTTCCGCATTGTATACCTTCTTTCCACTATTTCCATGATTCTGTTGTTCGTTTTCGTTGGAGGTGTGCAGCATTGTCTTCATCAACGTGATAATATGAAGAGTAATTGTCTTCTAGGCTATACGGGTTATTGCTCCGGTTTCCACTGTTTTGGAAGTCCATGTAATTGCCTGAGTTTGTAGAGCCGTGATCTTGTGCAGTAACACCAAAAAGCTCTCTCGAGATGAGCCTTGAGGCTCCGGTTTTCCTGAAAAAGTCATTACGACGTTGGTTGTTCTGAGGCTGATTGCCTCTTACAACACCCGAGGATGTATCCATAGGTTCTGGTCTCGGAAGGGGCACACTGTAGTTTGGTCTGTTAAACATGGGTTGAGTGGATCGAAAATTTGTTTGGAATGGATTCTGGGGTGTTTGAAAATTTGATTGTCTGATGGGTAAAAATTGGTTGAAAAGGCTGAAAATTGCTTTGCCTTGGAACCGAAGGGTTTCCCCACTGAAAGGGTTGGAATTTTTGTTCGAAAAAGGTCTCTGTTGTGGAGGTGCGATAAGAACGCTAGACCTCAGCGATCGAAACGGAATGTTTGAGTTAAGTAACTTCGGTTGTAGAATTTTATAGCTAAAATTGTTTTTATTATGATCCGCTTTAGAATAGAAAATATTCTGCTCATTTATGCAATATGCATGAGCGTTAGCTAATGATTCTGGCTTCATTGCTCTGATCGTAGAGCCTAGAGGTTCTCTTAACCCAGACAAAAAGGTGTTAATGCACATTTCCGCAAACAGGCATTTCTTTGCAGAAATAACACTCGAATTCACTTCGTGAATATTCACATGATTATTCATACTTGAAAGTAGTTCTACTATTTTACTGTAGAATTTCTGAATCGAGTCACTGTTTTGTTTTGAATTATGCAGATCCTTTATGAGTGAAGTGTCATTTCGTTTGTCTGCATAGTGTAATATTAAATTTTGCTTAATAAGGCTCCAATTTAGAGGAGTCCCGTACATAATGAGGATCTCAATTGGATTAGTTTCTTATTGCCATTAATAGTCGACCATAAGGTGTACCATTAGTCACCTGAATGAGGCCCAGAATTTCATCGACTTTATCGAGAAAATCGAACAATAGTCTAGGGTTTCGAACCTTGAAAGATCTTTAATTGAAATCGTGTGTGGTTCCATAAGGATTTCAGTTTCGCAATAGTTCCTGGATATATCAACGGTTAAATTGATTATCCTACTCGCGAAAAGTGCCGTGCAATTCTGAAGGAGAATAGCAGCAACAAAGGAATATTGTAGGAAGTGGCCGGCTGAAGATAGCAGTTACAACAGGACATGTGGCAAGCAATCGCACTAACGTAAGTCCGTTGTTGAATTTTCCTATTCATGTTCCTTAGGAATAAAAAACCCTGGCGTCCCTATCCAATACGCTCTAACTCTAGCTTAAGGCAAACTAGTTCAGTAGAGAATTTAATTAGTGAACCAATTAGTGCTTCTAGTGATTACAGTTTAAAGTTTTAGAAAGTGCCAATTTATTATCGGTTAGTGCAACGCCGGGTGATTCAAATCGTTCGAGGAAATTTCCGCAAATATCTGATATTTTGAAGAAGCTTAATAACCCGTTTATAAAAGCTAATAATACCATGGCCACTGAATCGAATGCTGAAGCCACAGCAGTGGTAACAACGATAGATATATTTAATTCATTGAGAGTTCCAGATGCTATTAGAGATTTGCCCAAATTCGATGGGAATCGTCGACTTCTGTTTGATTTCCTCGTCAATGTCGACGAAATCCTAGCTTTCATAGCCGTAACTAGTGGTTCTGCATATGGACAACTATTACTCCGCGCAATACGCAATAAGATATTAGCCCCTGCTAACGAAGTTCTGAATATGTATGGAACGTCGTTAGACTGGGACAAAATAAAAGAAAACCTAATCTTGCATTACTCCGACAAAAGGAACGAATGCTCTCTTATCAAAGACTTGCATAGCACAAAACAAGGGAACAATAGTGTAAAAAAGTTTTATAGTGAGATAGTGGAATTACTAGCAGGTCTTACCAACCATGTTAGTATCCATGAAAAACAACAAGAAGTGTTAAAAGCAAAAAAGGAGTTATTTTCTAGTATGTGCCTCAATGCGTTCCTCTCAGGACTCAAGGAACCATTAGGATCAACAATCAGAGCAATGCAGCTTCAATCACTTGCCATAGCATTCTCGTATTGCATTCAGGAGCAAAATATTTCATATACAAGATCCGACAGTTCTAAACAACCCTTTGGTTTAAGTCTCGAACCCCCTGTAAACAAATCATTTTCTCCACCACAGATTGGAACCCAGTTTGGCTCTTTAAAACCAAAAACCGCGCTAAACGAAGTGCCACAATTTTGTCCATTTTTTCAACCAATAACAGCTTTTCAGATTCCACAATTTTCACCGAATATAGCTCCACAAACCCAATTTAGACCACAACAATTTAGTAACTTCGGTAGTCAACAACGACAAATTCCGTTGTTTCCTCAGTCTAGTTGGCCTCAGAACAGTGCGATCAATCCTAATTCAAAACCCCCATTTGTCCAGAGACCACACCCAATGGACATGTAATTATAGACCATCTTCAAAACAATGGCGAAATAGACCGTCCTTTTATAACAAACTTAGGCCTACGAACAATCCAAAATTCACTGTAAAGGAATTATATAATGTATCTGAACAAACCCCCGAAAATAATGATTTTGGTCCTCCACTGTACCCGAATCAGCACCAGGATGGTTATTCAAATTTAGATAAATATTACCAATATCAGGATCAGTGTGAATCAAACACACAGAGCTGGACTCAAGTCGACGACAACCATGAAAAGCAAAATGATATAAATTTAACTGAAAACATTGTGGTTGATCAAAATTTTTTAAAAATGCCTCCAGCAACCTACCGGATACATAGACGTGAATACCCATGGCTTCGTCCTTCCATACATCAATATATCATCACCGTTTGGAAGACATCTAAAATTTCTTGTCGATACTGGCGCATCCTCTTCATTCATAAACCCCGAATTTGTTAGCCAAGAATCTATCACTTACATAAAACCCATCTTCATAAACACCATTTTGAATAAATATGAACTAAACCAAGAAATAGTTCTACCGAATTTTGCAGAGTTCAACCAACTGGGGCACATAAGGTTCCTCGAGTTCAAATTTCACGCTTACTTCGATGGGCTCCTTGGCATTGACACCTTAACCACATTAGGAGCAAAGGTGGACCTTGCAAATAAAGTACTAATAACAAAGGGTTCTACGATCCCCTTATTTTTCAAACCAAATCTTAGTTCAGCCAAATATTCGGTGACTGCAAAAACAAAAATCATCGCGAAACTTCCTGTTGACGTTAAAGATGGAGATATTTACACCGGGATGGTGGAAATTCAACCTGGAGTATTTATTCAAGAGGGAATCTATAAGACAAAAGACTGGTATGGTTTATTCGAAGTTATCAAAAAATCGGATAACGAACAACTTATTGGAGCAACCATTAAAAGTAACCGCGTTTTGAACTTCTAAATTTTCAGAATTGTACAATTTTAGTATCGAGTACCCACATTTAGAAGCGCAATTAGAACCAACCGAAAATCTTGAAAGTCTTTTACGTATATCTCATTTAAATTCAGAAGAACAAAAAGTTTTAGTTAAAACCTGCCGTGCATTCGACGATATTTTCTTTAAGAAAGGCCACAAGCTTACATTCAGTAACACAGTTAAACATAATATTCGAACGTCGGATGAAATTCCAATATACACCAAATCTTATCGATACCCACATATTCATAAAGAAGAAGTAAATAGGCAAATCCATGAAATGCTGAGACAGGGTATTATCCGACCCAGTTATTCCCCATGGAGTTACCCCGTTTGGATAGTCCCAAAAAAAGAAGGATGCTACCGGGAAACAAAAGTGGCGACTCGTAATCGACTACTCAAAGCTGAATGAAAAGACAATAAGCGACAGATATCCGCTTCCGAACATCACGGAAATCCTAGATAAGCTTGGTAAAAGCATGTATTTCACTACACTCGATCTAGCAAGCGGCTTCCACCAAGAAGAGATGGCTCCTCACGATATTCAGAAAACCGCCTTTACTGTAGAAGGAGGCCATTATGAATATATAAGGATGCCGTTTGGCTGTTTGCCCCTCGACTTTCCAACGCGTAATGGACATGGAGAATTACAAGAAAAGGTGTGTCTAGTTTATCTCGACGATATTATTATCTTTTCAACTTCCTTGCAGGAACATATTGAAAATCTAGTTAAGGTATTTACCAAGCTCCGCGAAGCAAACTTAAAAGTGCAACTCGATAAGTCCGAGTTCTTGCACAAAGAAATCGCCTTCCTAGGACATTTGGTAACAACCAAGGGTGTTAAACAAACCCAGACAAAATTCGAGCAATCAAAGGCTTCCCGATTCCTAGAGCTCAAGAGGGAATAAAAGCATTTTTGGGTTTATTGGGATACTACAGAAAATTCATTAGAGATTTCGCAAAGCTCACGAAACCCTTAACAAATTGCTTCAAAAAGGAAGCAAGGTCGAGGTTAATAAACTATATGTTCGAACATTTAACCAGTGCAAGGACCTCTTAACAAATGATCCACTTTTACAGTACCCTGACTTCACAAAGCCTTTCGTGTTAACAACCGATGCGAGCAACTTCACAATTGGTGCGGTACTGTCCCAAGACCTTATCGGCAGCGATAAGCCAATTTGCTACGCAAGTAGAACTTTAACTAGCTCCGAGATCAATTATTCCACGATCGTTAAGGAGCTACTGGTCATTGTATGGGCAACAAAATACTTCCGGCCATACCTTTTTGGAAGGAAGTTCAAGATCGTTACTGATCATAAACCTTTGCTTTGGCTTATGAGCCTGAAAGATCCAAACTCAAAACTCATTCGTTGGAGATTGAAACTGGAAGAATATGATTACGAGATCATTTATAAAAAGGGAACCCAGAATTCCAATGCCGACGCACTTAGTCGAATAAAGCATTCCCCTCAAACTCTTAGAGTCGAAGTCAATACCAATGAGGATTCGTCTAGAATCTCAAATGTTTCGATACAAGGTGTAGACGGGTCAACCGTTCACTCTGCTAGCGAAGATAATCACGATGGAATCCCAATATCCGGGAAACCTATCAACGAATTTAATGTTCGACTGATTCTCGAAAAATCAAACAGGCAACCTCCCATTACGTCGGAGGTAATCTTCCGCAATAAGCAAAGAAAAACAATTCGATTGCCGGAATTTAATGAGCAAAATATAATCGAAATTTTCAAAAAATATTTCGCACCTCATAAAGTCAATGCGGTTTTAACCAACGATGACATTTTCAAACTAATACAATCAGTCTATTCTAAATATTTCTCGCGTATTAAAACCTTCAAAGTTATCAGAAGCATGGAACTACTCCAAGATGTTACGAGCAATGCCGAACAAGATAAGATTATCAGAGATTATCACACTAACAACAACCACCGAGGAATCAATGAAACCCTTTTGCATCTAAAAAGAGAATATTACTTCCCATTTCTCAAAAATAAAATAACTGAAATTATTAATAACTGTGAGAAGTGTCAAACACTAAAATACGACAGAATACCTCCAAAGCCGAAATTTCCAATCACGGAAGTTCTCAACAAACCTCTTGATATCCTGCATATCGACATTTATAGCATAAACAAACATCAAATTCTAACAATCATTGACAAATTCTCGAAATTCACTTCAGCTCATACACTCGTGGCTAGAAATAGTCTTACTGTAATCAAATTTCTAAAGAACTTCATGAGCTTGCACGGTATCCCCAAAAAACTAATAACAGACCAATGATCTGAATTCACCGCAAATATATTTCGCGATTTCTGTAAGCATTATGGCATAACACATCATGTTACTTCATTCCAACAGTCCACTAGCAACGTACCCCTGGAAAGGCTCCACTGGGATAAACATAAAACAAAAGAACATAGTGAAATTTTGGATGAGACAATAATAACATATAATAATGCTATCCATACCGCCACAAAATTAACTCCCTACGAAGTGTTTTACGGCAGGACCTATAAATTCAACAATAGCCTCCAGCAAAATAATGTCCACGAATATTTAGAAAAATTGAACGAATTCCAATCTCAAATCTTTCCACTGGTAAAGGAGCAATTAGAAGCTCAAATTGTAAAAAATATTGACAAATTAAATGTAACAGAAGAAACACCCGCAAGTTATAATACAGAATCAATTATTTACAGGAAAGAATGTCGCCATAGAAAAATAACCCCTAGATTTAAGAAACATAAAGTCAAGGAAAATAACCATCTTACAATAATTACTAACGCTAACCGTAAATTGCACAAAGCTAAAATTAAGAAAAACGTAAATTTCAGACTACTAACCGGAATATGCGGCCAGAAGATGTACATGCAGGATCTGTCCAGCAATAGAGGACTCCTACAGATGCGCCTTGGTAACGCAAAAATGATAAAAACATACAGCAGCCTTCTACACATCATTCAGTTAGATCATTATGAAGAAAATTTAAATCAAATAACTAACTCCTTGGATGCTTTTGGACACGTAGAATCAATATCAGAGTCATTAGAAATCACTAGAGCTAAGTTAAGGGAAACCGAACACACCCTACTAACACTTACACCTAAGTATAGAATTAAGAGAGGAATTATTAACGGGTTAGGAAGTTTGATCAAAACAATAACTGGAAACATGGATTCAGACGATGCAACGCGAATAAACAACCAAATTAACGAAACTATCCATAATGAAAATTATCTTAAAAAAGAAACCGATATTCAAGCAAAGTTGAACAGCCAAATGATCGAACGGTTTGGTAATATTACAAAGCATATCAATAGCCAGCAGCGTACTATAACCGATTATTTAAAATTTACGCAACAAAACATAAAGAACCAGATTAAAACTGAAATAGCATCCATTAAATACATACAATATCTTAACCAAATAAATTATAACATTGACTTAATTCAAATCTCACTAACATCGCGGAAGCAATAACTTTGGCAAAATTGAATATAATTTCTAAACAGATACTAAGCCCGCAAGAACTTTCTGATATATATGCCACATTCAAAAAACAATCCGTAGATATCATATCATTTGAAAATATCTATGAACTTCTAGGCCTTCAAGCATATTACAATAATAACAACATAATTTTTAACATCCAAGTTCCGATCATTTCAAAAGAAGCATACTCCTTATTCCATATAATCTCCCTCCCAATGAATCGAACTAAAATCATCCCCACGAAACCGTACCTAATCCTTGGTTCCAAAATAATCCATCAATTGGACGAAAAGTGCCCTAACATCGAAGGAACCTTTTACTGCCACGAATCCTCGGAGAAGGAAAATATTAACGAGTCGACATGCATTGGAAACATCATAACAAACAAACCAGCAGAATGCCAGCTAAGCCAAAGAGACCGGGATACAGAAATCTATCAACCTGAGCCGAATCGCATCCTGTTCATCAATTCTCCAACGCTGATGATCAAGACAACATGCGGTCCAGATAAAGTTAAAGTCACTGGAACACTTCTTGTAGACTTTGAGAAGTGTGATGTTACAGTCAACAGCGTAGTATACACCTCCAAATGAACATCATATTGGGACCAAATAAACATATATCCAACAATTTTTAATGATATTAACGTCACCCTCTTCAACAGTAATAATTCCATCTAACTTCAAAAACTTAGTGGCTACCAGTTCTCAGGAAAAAAAGGCTATCATCATCCCTCCAGAACAACAGTTCTTATGCGAAGGAACCACGGCTACCATTGTATACGTAACAACGCTGATCACCATCATTATCATATTTACTTACTTGGAGATAAGCCACAGAAATCGCTCAAAGGTTATCCTGCAACCAGCAACTGGATGCAGTTTCTTTGGCCATCGCTCACGACTAAGGGGGGAGGAGTTACAGCGAGTTTCCACGCCTAGCAATAACAGGCTGGCCCAGACCGCAGACTCAGGTGTCCGCGAAATTCCACAACCGTGGAAACTGCACACTGGGCAAAGGTGTCATCGCACCTTTGGATACGAATCACGTGTTGCAGACGCAGCAAATGATAGACTTTAAATACACCTGAAGCGACGGAAAAAGTACAGTCATTTTTCATAATCCGTGTAAAGATAACGAAAATAAATTTGTTTGATTAAAATTAGTTTTTTTTTATGTATCGTGAATAAAGATACTTTAACTCGCGTGAGCCGAGATTGATTTAAAAAAAGAACAAATTAAAGTTCCCGGCAAGATCTTTATTGAAATAACTGTTTAGTTACTAAATCAATTTCAAGTTGGCCGCCGCGCCACGATCTAGCGATTTGTCGCTTAACTTAATGACTGCCTCGCAAGCTACATTTTTACCTGCGAAGAAAGCTAAATGAACTTTTGGAAAAATGTTAACGCTGCAACATGCGCGGATTAAAATTACCGAAAGTTGGAGTTTTGTGAGAAATGCAAGTTACAGAATTTTAACTTGAGTTTCCGGCGCGTGTAGATTTGTGGGAAAGGGTGAATAACCATGTTCCCATGAATTCTAGATAATTTTCGCGACAGGGTGTATCGTGACTCCCCCATCGTTAGATAGAGGCTCCGGCGAGATAATTTTAAAGTTATAATTTTTCTTATTTTTTATAATGGTGACTTTTAGAATTATAAATATAACAATGTTTGAAAATATTAAAATTACATATGTATATGATAACCTTTCTTTTACATGGCTTTGGACTTCTTGGATAAATTTTCTATTGCTTTAAACGTTTTTTACATATAATCTTTTCAGGTCTGTTACATTATTTGATATTTCTTTTTTGATTTTCAGCATGAAATATGGAAACACAATATGGTCCATTATCTTAAAATATTCGTTGTTGTATTTACTATTATTCACTTCTATTGAACATTTCTCAAATCTTAAAAGGCTTTTTCTGTAGATGTGTAGGTTTTCTCTATTACATGTTTGATTTATTGTAAGCTCAAAATTTGTAGTGATTAAGAAGCCTGCAATTATTTCTTTAATATAAGCTTCCTTATGTGTCACCATTTTACAAGAAGATTCTTCAGCTTTAAAGATGTGGTTTAAACAATTATCGTTATACAATACCGAATTTTTCTCTTAATTGTTTACAACAGTGGAGTGGAATATATTTTTATTTTCATCTAAAATTATTCTATATTCGGGTAGGAATATTGTTTTATTTAGTAAATTTGGGATAGGTTCTACCAAAACATCGGAATAGCTTGAGTTTGAATGGCGCGGAATGTTTAGAATTATAATGATCTTTTGCAAATAATGTGCATTTGTAGTTCTAATGAAGGGTAGCATTTCGACGTCTGAAACTTATTCCAATTCCTTTTACGCTAGTATGTTTCGAGAGAGTATGTTAGACTTGCTCCTAAGTAACTTGCTCTACGTCGTCTACGTGGTTCCGGAGGAGATTTATGGCATAATTTATTTGGCAAATTTCTTCGAATGAGTTAATTTCCTTTTGCAGGTGTGTGATTTTATTTTTCTGATTATTGACGCGGTCTATGATTAAGGTTGAAATTAACTTTTGTTGTTTGTTGATATAGGATGTTATGTTACTAACCTGCTCAGATATTTGTTTATTGATCGAAATTTGTTTATTTGACTCGTCGATTAATTCATGATTCCCTTTAATTAGCCCATCAAGTTTTGATTTCATGGTGTATTCATCATCTGAGTCCATTTGTGCCCGTAAGATATTTAAGTCCTTTTCCTACTATATTTAAAAGTCCACGTTTATGAGGAAGGCTACGTTTGAGTCCCTGAGTTCTAGTGGTTAGTAGATTGAAATTGTGCTTTAGTATGCTGAACAGAGAGTTATTTGGAACTGGTAATTTAGATTCTATGAATTTAATATTTTCCTGAATGCTAATTTGACTTGTTTCGAATTCCGTTATATTAATGTTATGGATCACTTTATAATAATCGCTGATTATTTTTCTGTTGCCCAGTTGAAGGATGACATATCCATTATTATCGTTGAGACTCTGTACCTCGATCGATTGTGCCTTTGTGGCTGGTCGTAGGAGGAAGAGGAGGATTATCGGTAGAACCGTGAGCAGGATCATTTTCTGAAATAGAGTGTGGCTTCTTGTTACTTGGGTTTTTCTTACGCTTGTAAACTTTGATTGTAGGCTTTATATTATCCTGAAAATTCCTTAGGCTTCTGATATGTGGCTTGTAATATTTATGACCTGAGCTTGTGATTACATGATTATCATCTAGTTTATTTTCCTAAATTTAGCGTGATTCTTTCCTCCTCTAACTTATTTTATGAAAATAGGTCCTGTTTGGACTTCAACGTTTTCCCGATCAATATTTAGCTTTTCTGTTGTTCTATCTTTGATTTTTTGGATTTTTGCCCTAATTTCAGGGTATGCGTTCATATCTACTTTACCTAAATGGAAATCAATTGGCTTTCTACCAGTTGTTGAGTGTATTGATTGGTTATAAAAGCGTATTGCTTTTTAAAGTTTTGCTTCAACTGTGTCACTGTCTCTATTCACATCATGCCTCAAAAGTTGAATATGCTCGTTTAGAGTGTTGTCGACACCATTCATGTCCGCGTTTGACGTATGATTATTATTGAATGCAAATTGTAAATTCTGTCCATGTTCTTCCTTTGATTTTAATGCCTTGGGTGAATTTTGAGAATTTATCTACAAAAGTAAGGAACAGAGTTTTGTCTAAACTATAAAACACATCAACTTGTATTGTTTCTTTAGGTTCGCTAGGCGTTTGACAGGGTTTCTGTCGTATTTTTCTGTGTTACAAATTTCACAGTTGTTCACAAATTTTGTGATCCTATCACGCATATTTGGATGATAATAATTTGCTTTTATTTCTTGAAAATTTTCGTTGATGCCTCTATGGTTGTTCCTTAGATGTTCTGACTCAATTAATTCTTTCAATTGACCTTCATCTGTTACATCCTGTAGTAGCTTTTTATAAGTGTTATGGATTTTTTCGTAGAAATCTTCATCCTCTATAAGTATTGCATTGAGTTTATCTGGATCAAAACGTGTTTTAAGTAGGATGGAATCAGTATTCTCGTCAATTTCTTTTGCCATTATTATCTTCCTAGAATTCTTAAAAATTGCTAAAGTTTTTACTTTCAGTGAACCAGATGCGACTCTTTTTATTATTATTTGCCTTTTGTAGAAGTTTAATGGATTTTTTGTTTCAGGAATGAGAGGGTTTTCCTCTTCTATGTGGTTAATTATTATCCTGGAAAGCGCATCAGCGTTTCCATTTTTTACACCTCGTTTATACTTGATTAATCATACTCTGCTAGTTTTAAACGCCATCGAACTAATTTTGAACTTGGACCCTATATAGAGAAAAGCCATTGCAAAGGTTGATGATCTGTTTCAATTATGAACTTTCGTCCGAAAATGTAAAGGCGAAAATATTTGGTCGCCCAAATAATAGCAAGCATCTCTTTTTCGAGTGTGCTGTATTTTTCTTCGTGGCCATTCAATGTCCGGCTGGCGTTGCAGATCGGGTGATCATCCTGCGAGAGTATTGCACCTAATGCAAATTGGCTAGCATCTGTTGCACTGTGAAAGTCTTTCCAAAATCGGGATAGCGTAGTATTGGATCGTTAGTTAGCAATCGTTTTAAAGTTTGAAAATATTTTTTATATTCGCAGTCATCTGTTTTTACTTTACAATCTTTTTTCAAATATTTTGTCATAGGCTTTGCGATTCTTGAGTAATCTCTTATGAATTTACGGTAACTGCCTGTAAGGCCTAAAAATTGTGTGATCTCTATTTGTGTGCCAGGAAGAGGAAATTGCTGTACGCAAGAGATTTTATTGGGATTTGGCTTAATGCCTTCAGGTGTAACGATGTGCCCGAGAAATTCCGTTTCATGTTTTAAAAATTCCGATTTATCGAGTTGCACCTTTAAGTTGACGTCCTTTGGACTTTACGTAAGGATTCTGCATGTTCCTGAAGAGAGGCTGAAAATATGATGATATCATCCAAGTATATCAAACATATTTTATTAATATAATGCTAAAACGCGTTATTCATCAGCCTTTGAAAAGTGGCTGGGGCTGTTTTAAAAGCGAAGGGCATACGGAGGAATTCGCAATGACCATTTTCAACACTAAAAGCGGTTTTGTATATGTCTTGTTTTGCTATCTCGATCTGATGAAATCCTTTGGCAAAGTCGAGTGTGGAGAAATACTGGCATTTTCCTTTCTTCTCTAGGATTTCATCCATGTTAGGAATTGGGTATTTGTCATCTATGGTTACCTCGTTGAGCTTTCGGTAATTTATGACTACCCTCCATTTCTTTTTGCCGCTTGCGTCCAGTTTTTTGGGTACTATCCAAACCAGGGCAGAATATGCGGGGGGGGGGGGGTACTCGGTCTAATAATACCTTTGTTCAACATATCTTTTGTTTGAGAAGCTACTTCGAATTTGTGGATGTATTGATACCGATGGATACGTATTTACTGCGATTGGCACTTGGTTCGTTGTACGAATTTCGTGTTTTATAACGTGAGTGAACGTTAAATCGCAATCGTCTTGGAAAAATATATTAGAGAAGGTCTTAATAATTTTTATTATTTTATCCTTTTCCTCATAGTTCAAATGATCGGTTTGAATCTGGTCTAGCAATGGCAGATTTGAAATTTCCTTTACTATAAAGGAGTTTTCATCAGTTATGAGTTCGGTTTTTTGGGGAGAAAATTTAACTATCTTTTCCGCGTTGCCTTTGATTTTTGCTTATGCATTAACTTGGTAGTCAAGTGCCTCGTAGATACCTTCTACTAAGACGATTTTTTCGTCTTTGGAAGCTTTGCGGTTAATATATACTAACCCATCCTTTTGTCCTACTGGCATATCGACGTTATAAACACCGGGTTCTTTGAAACTGTAACTTTTTATGTTATCGTTTTCATATTGGAGTTTGATCCTTTTATCGTTCAACTTAAGCAGGTCTTGCTTATAATCTATTATAGCATTCAGTCTTCGAAGGACATTGTTACCCAATAGCCCGTCATATTGACCATGAAATTTAAATACTAGGAGCTCAATTTTTTCTGAAGTATCTCCTAGTTCTTCGAACATTGGAATTTTAACTTTTTCCCTGATAGCGACGTTATTTTGAAGAGTTCGCAACATCGTTGTTGCAGAAGCTATTTTCCATTTTGGATGACAGAGTCCAGGATTAACAATGGAGTTAGTAGCTCCTGTATCTATAATAAATTTGAGGGGAGTTAGCTTGGTTTTTATTATTATATGTGGTAGATTCCAGGCTGAGGCTGATAAAGGAAAATTTTCTTGAATTTCATGGTTATTTACATCCATAGGTTCTGGGGGAGATTGGCGATTGTTAACGTTTCGGCTATCATTCCAATGATTTGGGGCGGAAGGCTCATGAAAAGGATTGTTTTGTCCGGTTCTTTGGTTATTGCTAAAGTAAGTTATCATTCCGAGAATGATCGTAGCGTTGATTCCGGTTGATATCGTTCTGCCTTCGCCATTGTCTACCTCGATTGTCATTGCTTTTTTGACCATATCGTCTATCGCGGCTATTAGATTGTAGGGTAACCCTATTTTGATTCGAATTATTACTTGACCGACTACTTGATTGCTTGTGAGGTTCATAATAAGCATAGTTAGCGTGGAAGAGGATATCTAACGCTTCTTCCAAACTATCGGGGTCTCGGCTGAACAGTGTGGACCTCATGGGTTCTGGTAGTTTGCTTTTAAAAATGTTAAGAGCTGTTGTCCTGTTATTGGCTGCGCAAGCATTTGCTTCATTGCCAGGACCCAATACGTTAAGTGTTTTAGTATTTAACCTGCGTAACTTGGTTTTTATTTCGTTTTGGAAGTTTACGGCGTTTGTTTTGAAGGACACTGACCGCATTACGTGGAAACGTTCTTCGATACTCAACCTATCTCCGAAGTTATTGGTAAAAACTGTTTTTATTTCGGCCCATGAAACTGCGTGACAGTTTATCTCGATTGTTTCGCGGGATTTTCCTTTTAGCTTGCTTTTGATAATGTCCGAAAATAATGTTTGCGCTAATGCGTCGAAATTTTGCAAAGAAGGGTAGATCCGATCTATCAAACTAACGAAATTTTGCAATTCTGTCCGATCTCCATTATATTCCGGTAATTTTTATAGGAATTTTAAGAAATCTACATTGAGAGCAGCTATACCCGTAAAACTTTGAAGGTTGCTACGCGAAAACAAGTCAAGATTATTTCAACACCGCAAATAATTTTCCACCCGAATTTACACTTTCCTTTACACTTATTTTATGTTATGACACTGTATTTATTAATATAAATCTTATACTAAATGTAGAGAGAAAAAATTACGTTTGCGTCACAAGCAGACACAAGAAGAGGTAAAAAAAATTTCATAAAATTCTTGAATGTTTCCAGGAAATACTTTGTTATAATTAGAAATCTGTCCTTATGGATGTTGAAGCCTGAGGTTTTCGTTAAACTTCGATATCTCATCTGCTTCCAGTTTATGTATCAGGATCCGGTTGAGCATTAACTTACCCTTTTGGTAAGATTGATGTCCGGTTCGCTTCCAATTAGTGTGTTTGAACCCAGTTGAGCATTAACTTCTCCTTTTTGGTGAAATTGATATCCAACTTGCTTCCAATTGTTATATATCAATATGTTCTTCTTTTGATCAAATCAACCACACGCGGTTCAAGGATACTCTATGCGTATTTATACGGGCGATATCGATAAAACCGATTTCCGTTTTGTCCGCAATGACTTTGTGACATAATCAGTATTTATTTTCACATCAACACTTTACGGATACATACGAGTATCCCATTCTCGTCGCCAGTTACGCGAGTGAGCCGAAATTGATTTAAAAAAAGAACAAATTAAAGTTCCCGGCAAGATCTTTATTGAAATAACTGTTTAGTTACTAAATCAATTTCAAGTTGGCCGCCGCGCAACGATCTAGCGATTTGTCGCTTAACTTAATGACTGCATCGCAAGCTTTATTTTTACCTGCGAAGAAACTTAAATGAACTTTTGGAAAAATGTTTACGCGTGTAGATTTGTGGGAAAGGGTGAATAACCATGTTCCCATGAATTCTAGATAATGTTCGCAACATGGTGTATCGTGACTGCCAGTCTCAGGGTGTTGTCCACATGAGGTTGCTTTCGCTCTCGAGACAGAGTACAGAGGCTTCACAGCCTCAACAGGTTCGAGACCCAAGGTATATAAAAAAGAAGAGGTATGATTTATTGCCCTAGGATTCCGCGCCGAGTGACGTAATATCGCACAGACACGCCCAGTAGTGATGCCATCCTGTTTAAAAAATAGATTGGAAAATATTTAGGCAGCCCTTTTCACCTCATTATATATTTCACAATAGACATATAAACAATGGTAAATGCTATATACCAGAGCTAGTCTTAAAATCACATGTCATTATAATGAAGCGGAGAGAAATATCAAATCGATTGAGCGTGTCAGTTGTTGTCATCTACTTAGTTAGCAAGACAGTAGAATCAATTTTTAACGATAAAAGTAGGATTGTAACTGTTCGACTTTCAGCGCATCCATCGCCAAACCAATAACAGTTACAACAAGTTTTATTCGACAACTAATAGAGGACCTCAAAAGTCTCTATAATAAACACCGCATCAAGAGCATAATTATATATAGCATAGTTTGCAAGTGATGCTGAAAAACGTTAAATGATCCAAAGTGTCGCCATACAATTTGGGTGAAGTCTCTGAAAATTGTTGTCAAACGAAAATCTAATAAAACTGTGAACTAAATTGGCAACTTTGTTTTATTTTGATAGCGCAAGCTGTTTCTTAGCAACCGCACTTATTCATTTCGCAGCTTTTTTGAGCAATAGATTAACATGATTTTCACAAACAATGACATATTCGCAAGAACTACGTTCCCAGTCGGAAAAAGAAAAATTGGCTTCATTCAAAGTGTGCATGAAATCCCACTTGGGTATATTTGGCCACGCCCTCTCTGCCGGATGACGTAATAACAGATCATACCAATATAGTTTATATACCTTGCTACAGACCTAGAATGTTTCGCTTCCACCCGAGAGTCAGTGTGGTGACTACTTGTGTGAATGTTTAAAAAAAATTCTATGCTGGAACGGAATCGTGGCAAAGTTTTGCTTTAATAGTAGCCTATAAAATGATCAAACAATGGAAAATGAAAAAAGGAAGTGATGGGTGGGACGACGGAATGAATTTGGAGCTTGTTCTACACTCGTAGAGGAGCTACGGAAGATGCACAACAATTTAAAAATTTGCTTAAAAACTGCTTCTAGATTTAGTGAAACACCAGATAGTCGTCGTTCATGACAAGTTAATGGTCACACTTCGTTTTCTGGCTTCAGGTATGCATTAATTAATAAGTACTTTATTTATTTTCAATGGTTTCCTATGTTCTTCTGTACCAATAAGTAGTAAGTGACGTACCTTCGAACCGGGTTTTCTATGGGTGGGAGCCACTTTTTCAATCACATCCAATCGGTGCAGGTTGGGTCTTGGTGGGGTTTTGATGGGGAATCAGTGCCATTTTGAGTCTGGGGTACGGTCACGTGGTAGCGTTGATTTGTTGTTTGTAAGAGGGGTGTTGCGGTTGGTTGGTTGGGGTTGTCAGGTGGTATGTGGTGATTTGTGTTGTGTTGTGAGGGGTTGCCGAGCGTGGTTGGTGTAAGGGTGTAGAGGTTTGTTCAGGTGTGTGTCGGTGATTTGTGTTGTGTTGTGAGGGGTTCCCGAGCGTGGTTGGTAGAAGGGTGTAGAGGATTGTTCAGGTGTGTTTCGGTGATTTGTGTTGTGTTGTGAGGGGTTCCCGAGCGTGGTTGGTAGAAGGGTGTAGAGGTTTGTTCAGGTGTGTTGCGGTGATTTGTGTTGTTCGATTTGCATGGCGAACAGATGTGTGCATGTAGATACATTAAGAGTGTTATTTGCGAGGCGTTGAGCGATGTTGTGGGCCCAGGCGGTTGGCAGTTAGGGGTGTAGGGTTTGTTAGAAAGGAGAATCTATTGAGTTTTTGTAAAATGGATTACCAGGGCGTCATAAAAGGCTGACGGTAAAATATTGATGTAATGCCATGTGCGCAAATTTTTCTTCCTACATTAATGCAATTGTACCTTCTGGCCACAGGGACAGGGTAAAGCCTTGCACGCACATTTTCTGGGGCGCTGTATCAAAATTAGCTCACTGTATTACGAATCCCATGAATTACAATACGCCGTGTTACTGTACGTTATATGTAACGTCTGTGCAAGACAACGAATGATGGGTGAAAAGAAGGGTGAAATTTTAATGGTAATTGCCATCCATGCTGAATTCTGCTACTAACCTTAATGCATTACGAAAAGTATCCAATTAACTTCATACACATGTACCAGCCACGGAGGGGCTGATTAAAGCCTTTCACGCACATTTTCTGGGGCACTGTATCAAAATTAGCTCAATGTATTACGAATCCCATGAATTACAATACGCCGTATTGCTGTACTTATTTGTGCGAACGAAGGGTGAAAAGAAGTGTGCAATTTTAATGGTAATAGCCATTCATACTGATTCGACCGTGTATATTCGTGTATCTGCATGGAATGGTAATTTCGATCGGTCGCATATCAAGTAACTTCATGCAAATGTACGTTGAGATGTATTCAAAAAGCCATGATCGGACAGAGGTATGTAAGTACATATAACCATGTATTAACTTTCTTAATACAGGTCTACCAGGAGTTCATTAATTCAGGAGGTTAATATATCTCAAGTCTTTTTTGAAGGCGAGCGAATGATGGTAAAGAGGACGATCAATACGTGTTTATTGTAATTAAAGGTATTTCCTCAAGGTTGACCGTCAACAGGTGCTTCTTTCCGTGTAGAAATGTTTCATGAATGATCATGTACCGAACGACAGGTTATGCGTTGTACGTAACGGCCGGTTATGCATTTTGTTCTTGTTGTTTGCTGGGAAACTGTAGATTTGATGGTGAATATCATTAAAAAACGCAACGCTTCCGCATTGTTGATGAGTTTTTGTGTTGTACATATTTTACACTATATTGCGAAATGTAGTAATAAGTGGTATGGCCCAATTTTCAATGTGAATTAATTAGCTTCATGAGAAAATACCGTTTGGTTATCACGACTGGTAGTACAGACTACATGCATATGCTTGCAATTTGTACATTGTCAATTGTGTTGCGTGTGTTTTGATTAAAGTCGTTATAGGGTTGTCGTGAATGGGCTCAGGAGGAATGAAAGTGATCTAGTTATGATCACCGGGGTGGAAAAAATGATACAAATTGCAGGAAGGCTACACAGTAAAGTCATAATTGAAATTTCTAGCGTACATACTGCCAGGAATGCGGCTCTGTGGAATATCTGAGGATACTTACAACAGTAAGAGTTTGTGAGCAAATTGTCTATTTATATATATATATATATTATTCATAATTAGTTTTTTGGATTCCTGTTACAGATAAAATCCAATTTTGTGAATTGCAGCCCGATAAAATTCTACTTTAATTGTTTCAGTGCGAGTATATAAAGAACTTTGAAAATGGTAGGTAATACAACTAAGTTTGAGAGCCGAGGGTTACTATCATTTTTTTTCCTTTCAGAAAACCGTGGCACTTTTAGACAACATCTGCAACTATACCCCTGATCAACATGTTGCACTTGCTACATGGAACGTAGGAAAAAAATACAGAATTAAATGTTTTCGATTGATAACCACGCAGTATAGAGCACGCATCACTGTACTATTGGTGGACGTGACCTACTGTTTGCTTCCGCCAAGATTCTCGGAGAAAATAAAAAAACAACGTCGGGTGAGGAGCTGAACGAGATCACAAATTACAATCTCATATTCGAGGGTAAAGACGACACAAGGGGTGTGTTAAGAATTGATCTAAGTTAAGAAATAGTCTAATTGATTTGCTAAGAGTTAACCCAATTGATCATTATTTGTCTACTTTAAATAAGCATAAATCTAACGTAATTTTCTGACATACTGATTATGCTCTATGATTTTAGATTGTTTACCTCTAAAATTGGATACTCATTATATTGTTCACTATGCTTAGTTCACTCTGTTATTTCATATAGCAGTAAATTGTATCAAACCGACCAGCCTACTATGCAGGTTCTGATTTGTATAAATTAGCCTGATGAACTCGAATAAATTTAGTTATCATTTGACTCTCAAGGTGTAATCATTTACATTTTTGGTCCGTCGAGCCGGATTGTTTTTGTTTGCTGTAATTTGTGAATTTTTATAAGCTCCACCAGTATAAAGTGCTTTAATTGCATTTTTGGTGCAGCAAAAACTCCAAGTTCCAACGATATAAAGGAAAACATATCCTAACGAATTCAGAAGACATTGTTGGAGCACTTTTGGATTACATTTATTGGAGTACCTGCTTGGTTATCAGCTGTCGAAACAATCACCACGTGAGACGATGGCTACAAGTATCAATCAGAAGGACAATTTTGAAGGCATCTCTCGAGCAAAGCGAAATTACTACAAGGACAGTAAGGAGCGATACTGTCATGCATATTTTCAAACCAGAATACAGAGGCTGGACGAGATTTGGGCATCGTGTACCGAGCTACACCTCGAGATGGTGCAAGACCTGCAGCAAACAGCTGATGCACGAAAGAAGTACATGATTGAGTTCGAGGAAGCTGAGCAGACGTATCTGGATCTAATGACTGAGTTCAAAACGAAACTCAGCTCATTTCAAGTTTCGAAGCCTAAAGATGAGAAGAGTCAGGCTGACTTCAGGCAAGCGAGTCAAGTCCGACTCGAAAGAATAACTCTTCCTAAGTTCGATGGAAGTTATGATAATTGGCGGGCGTTCATTGATTTGTTCAACTCCATGGTTGACAAGAATGAATCTCTTACCCCAGTGGAGCGCATGCAGTACCTAAAGACGCATCTGGTTGGAGAAGCAGCCAGAATCATACAACATCTGGAAATTAAGCAAACCAACTACAGGGCTGCCAAACAATTGCTCCAGAATCGCTTCGAAAACAAGCGTACTATAGCTTGGACTTATTTAAATAAGTTCTACAGTCTTCCAGCATCAAAAGAAGAACGTGACACTTCTATTAAAAGACTGATTGACACCACCTCAGAATTTCTCGCCAACATAGAAAGCATTGGATGTGAGGTCAATCAGCGTGATATATTGGTTATATATACCTTAACTCAAAAATTAGACCAGGAATCTAGACGACTATGGGAGACATCCTTAGGATCGTCAGTTGAGATTCCTACCTTGGCAACATTCATGGAATTCTTAACCAGTCGTTTTAGAACTCTGGAAGCTTTATCTGTTCCCAGGAAGCAACACAAGGTCGAAGCATTCATTGCAAATGAGCGAGTTGCGTGCAGTTGCTGCAATCAGAACCATTTAATTTTCCAATGTGACAAATTCAAGAGATTTGACATTCAACAGCGAAAGGACTTTGTGCGAAAAGGGAATATGTGCTTCAACTGCCTTCGCAAGGGGCACACAGTTAACAAGTGCTCATCAAAATCGCGATGCCAATCGTGCAACAAAGGCCATCACACATTGTTGCACACAACCCAAAAACAAGGATGATTATCCGCAGCTGCAGAGCCCTTCACGAAACCAACTAGCACATTGCTAGCTAAAGGAAACACTTCAGCTCAAGTGATTTTGTTAGCTACGGCGCAAATTAACGTGGAAGATGCAACTGGAAGATTGATAAAACTTCGTGCATTAATAGATTCTGGGTCACAGAGAAGTTTCATAACTGAGGCGGCAGCGCAACTTTTGATTCTCAAGAGACAATTTGCGAAATTGAATATATGCGGTATTGGAGCAAATGCTGCGGTGCAAACTAGAGGTTCAATATCATTATCGATAAAAATTAAAGATGGAACCTTTATTGGTGTGACAGTCTTTGTAATACCAAACATAACAAACAATTGTCCCCGCAGTTGAAATCAAGGGAAATCTTCCGCGAGCGTTGCATATCAAAGATTTAGCAGATCCATCTTATGGAGCACCTGGGCGCATCGATATTCTGCTTGGAGCAGATATTTACGGCACTTTAATGCTAGAAGGATCGATTAGTGGTTCACCATGTGGAATCAACACTAAACTCGGATGGGTGTTACTAGGACCCACATCTAACACAAACAGGCAATCGTCACTAACAACATTAGTGGCAACAGACGACAAAACCGACGAGAGTCTGAAGAAATTTTGGGAGATTGAGGAAATACCTTCCAAACCACCTCTCACAGCAGACGAAGAGGCTGTAAATGAATGGTATCAAAAAACCACTAGACGTGATAAATCGGGAAGGTACATTGTTCGACTCCCATTCCGAGAAGGCACTCGTCCTGGAAAGGAACTGGCAAATTCCAAACAAATAGCACATCTTCAGTTCTCACAATTGGAGAAAAGGCTAGCACGAAATGACAAATTACGAGAAGAGTACTGTGCTTTCATGGACGATTATTTGCTGTTAAAACACATGGTAGAAGTTTGCCCAAAAAATATAAATGCTGTGGCTGGTTATTATATCCCACATCATGCGGTTATTAAAAGGGATAGCACAACTACCAAGCTCAGGGTAGTCTTCAACGCTTCTCAGCAAGTTACGACAGGTAAATCTCTGAACGACATGCTCCTCCCTGGGCCTTCTGTCCAAAACAATAGTGTGGACATACTGATGAAGTGGCGAGTGCATAAGTACGTAGTGGTCGCTGATATCGAAAAAATGTATCGGCAGGTGATCATAAGTGACCAAGACCAACACTACCAACGTATACTGTGGCGAAAACATCTCTCCCAGCCACTTAAACACTACCAACTTACAACAGTAACGTATGGAATGGCTTGTGCTCCTTATCTGGCTATAAGAACGCTTCATCAACTTGCACATGATGAAAACATCAATTTTCCAAGAGCATGTCAAACTATAATGGACGATTTTTATGTAGACGATGTATTAACTGGAGGAGGGACAATCAAGGAAGTCGAACAGATACAGAAAGAACTATAATGGTACTCGAGAAAGGAGGCTTCAACTTGCGGAAGTGGTCTGCAAATCAAGAAATATTACTTGCTTCAATCCCAATTGAAAGTCGAGAAACGCACTCACCGTTAAGCATAAACGTGACTAACGACGTCAAAACATTGGGATTACGGTGGCATCCTGCAAAAGATGCATTTTCATTTAAAGTGACGTTGGATGCTCTTCCTAACGTTCCTATCACAAAACGGCAGCTGCTATCTGACATATCAAAGCTATTTGACCCTATTGGATGGTTGCAACCTTGTATCGTCCTAGGCAAGGCAATAATTCAACAACTATGGCTTAAAAAGACAGGGTGGGATGAACCTATACCAGATGATTTATGGATTCAATGGCAACAGTTTCGCGCCCAATTACCCATTATACAAAATATTTCTATACCCCGATGGATACGCTATGAGAAGGGGGATGTGGTACAGATACACGGATTCTGCGACGCATCAACGGTAGCATACGCAGCAACTATTTATTTTCGCATTCAACATGCTGATGGCGGAACATCAACTACATTAGCCACCTCCAAATCTAAAACTGCTCCGTTAAAAATAGAGTCCATTCCCAGATTGGAGTTATGTGGAGCCGTAGTGCTAAGCAATTTAATGAAATCCACAATGCTGACTCACGGATGGGTAGATGTCCCATGCTTTTATTGGACTGACTCTACTATTGTCCTCCATTGGCTACAGAGTCCACCTGCCAGGTGGAAGCCTTTCGTCGCCAATCGTGTTAGTCAAATCCAAACAACCTCGAAAATTAGTATGTGGGGTCATGTGGGGACTGCAAACAATCCTGCTGACATAGCATCACGAGGAGTTATGCCACAAGCCTTATACAGTAGTCACATGTGGTGGAATGGACCAAACTGGCTAAGTGAAGAGTTAAGAAATTGGCCAAAGACATCGTTCTGCGTTAACACAGCAATGGCACATCTGGAGTTACGAACTAGCAAACCATGCTTGCTAACGCATGTCAGGGAAACCAAGTTGGACTTATCCGAAAATTTCTCATCATTTACAAGATTGATAAGAGTCATCGCCTACTGTAGACGGTGGAAAACCAAATCAAGAAGCTCGTTTCTGACCACTGAAGAACTACGAGAAGCTCAAAAGAGGTGTGTGTTTCAAGCTTAACAGTTGTCTTTTCCCAACGAATTCAAACAACTCAAAGACGGCAAAGGTTTGCCAAAAACAAGCTCTTTAATAAGATTGACTCCATTTATTGATGACGACGGGCTGCTCAAGGTTGGTGGGAGAATACAAAACAGCCAAGTATGTCAAGCCACGAAGCATCCAATCATCTTATCCAGAGGACATCTTGCAAATTTGGTGATAAAACATTATCACCATCTTACTCTGCATGGAGGTCATCAATTAGTTCTCGCTACAATACGCGAAACCTATTGGATTATCAACTGCCCAACAGAAGTAAAGACACATATAAGAAAATGTCTCACGTGTTTCAGAGTTAACGCCAGGCCTGGTCATCAACTGATGGGTATGCTGCCCAAGGAAAGAGTTCAGCCAGAAAATCCGTTTGCTGAGACAGGCCTTGACTATGCAGGGCCAATAACTATTAAATGGAGTAGCGGAAGGGGTACTTAAACGACGAAAGCTTATATTGCAGTCTTCGTATGTCTATCTACAAAAGCCATTCATCTTGAGTTTGCCAGTGACCTATCCGCAAAAACATGCATAGCTGCTATACGGAGGTTCATAGCTAGAAGAGGCATGTGCTCTACTATCATGAGTGACAACGGAATAAACTTTGTGGGCTCTAACAAAATTCTGCAGAATGCTGCAATAAGGATGATTTTGGAAGCGCAAGGAACATTAGCTGTAAACAACGTCAATTGGAAATTTATTCCCCCAAGATCACCTCATTTCGGAGGCATCTGGGAGGCAGCTGTTAAATCTACAAAACGTCATCTTATTAAGGTCATTGGCGAATATCTTTTGAATGTAGAAGAAATGTACACACTTTTGGCTCAAGTCGAAGCTTCTCTGAATTCCAGACCCTTAACACCAATCAGTGACGACCCCAATGATCTTAGCGCCTTAACACCTGGTCACTTTCTAACCGGGAATAACCTTTTTGAGCTACCCGACGATGAAAGTGAAAGTAATGTCACCCGAAAGTGGCAGCTAGTGCAAAGACTTAAACGGCAATTCTGGCAAAGATGGAGCTTAGAATACCTAACTAAGCTACAAGAGAGAGCAAAATGGTTCAGTGAGCGCCCTAACATACAGGTTGGTGATCTGGTTCTAATCAAATTAGATAACTTCAAGCCAACAAAGTGGCCACTAGGAAGAATTACTGCTGTGCATCCAGGAAGAGATGGTTTGGTTCGAGCCGTAACACTAAAAACCAAAGACAAGGAAACTGACCGTGCAGTCACTGAAATATGTCAACTTCCTACCAATGAGCGTATAACGACAGCAACTGACGTATTGCACTCGCAAACCAGAACCAATCACAACAACATAGGCGCATCACAACTAGGCAAATTTAATGATCCCGCCGGCGGGGTGCGTTGGCACTCAACGTGTTAAGAACCAATGGTTCTTGGCGGCCAGAATGTTAAGAATTCATCTAAGTTAAGAAATAGTCTAATTGATTTGCTAAGAGTTAACCCAATTGATCATTAATTGTCTACTTTAAATAAGCATAAATCTAACGTAATTTTCTGACATACTGATTATGCTCTATGATTTTAGATTGTTTACCTCTAAAATTGGATACTCTTTATATTGTTCACTATGCTTAGTTCACTCTGTTATTTCATATAGCAGTAAATTGTATCAAACCGACCAGCCTACTATGCAGGTTCTGATTTGTATAAATTAGCCTGATGAACTCGAATAAATTTAGTTATCATTTGACTCTCAAGGTGTAATCATTTACAGGGTGGTTATTTCAAAATAAAATTTGTTCAAGATAGCAACGATGAATAAAAAGCATTTTTTGTCATACAACATTGTTTTTATTTCCAAATCACTTTTTCCATATCACAACTGTAGAAAGAAATAAAAGATTGATTTCGAATGTAATTTATAATTTTACTTAAATAACTCTTTCAAAACTTTTCATTCCGCAATTTATAATAAAAACATATTAATTTTCTAATTCTGCCGGAGATTCTTTCCACATGGCAGCATTCACAGGTATCTGTGACATCTTGCTTATCTGAAGGTTGTTTCTGAACTGACTATGTTAAATGCAAAAACCTCTCATTAAAAATTTTTTCTCTGAATTTTTTAGAAAGAACAGGGGCTATAATTTCATTTAGTTGTGAAATGCGATGTTTAAATCTAAACCTATCACGAGCATGTGTTTCCCACTCTACTTTACTCCTCATGCGATACGCATAGTTCCAGGTCATCATATACCTCATGTGAACGCTGTCTGCGAATCTAACGTGTTTTGCAATTTCAGCTAGTTGTGATAGGATCCTGGAATGCATTCACATTACGTCTTTTATATCTACCCATGAACTATGCGCCAAAGGAAAACCTAGCCATTTTACAAAAGCTCGATTTTTAACTCTTTTCAAAATCTTTTCTACAAGGTAAACATCGGGATATTTCATCTTTAATAATTCTGTTTCATAGAAACCACCTTGTATGGTGTTACCTTGATAATCTTCAAGAAAGTATGTCCGTGGTTGTGTTTTTCTCACTTTCTTTATAGTGAATATTTCAGTCGACCAGTTCGGTGTGTAGCCCTTTTCAAACACATGCTTGTACTCACTTATTCGCACATGATTTCCAATTTAAAATTTAGGCTTTGAGACCGCCTTAACTTTCTTATAAACAGTTGCAAGTAGATGTACTTCATTTGTTACGTTAACATCTATGGGACGCACCTTGATCATGCGATGTTTTGTTTTGTTGTACTTGTCCGTCAACTTCTGTATAATGCTAATCCAATGATAATTCCCATTCATACTGAATTCTTTCCACATGATGCCCTTCAGAGTTTGGTTGAATCTCTCAACAATTGAAGCTTTTAACGCGCTGAATGTAGAATAATGGTTTATTTCATAGTTTTTCATTATCCGATTGAATGTTTTATTGAAAAATTATTTTCCATCATCGGTTTGTAGATTTCGGGGTATACGTCTCTGTTTGAGAACTGATTCCATAGCCTTAGCCACATCATTGGAACTTTTACTTTTGACGGGGAGAGCCCAAGCGTTCTTGGAAAATGTATCAATTATTGTCAATAGAAATTTATAACCGCGATTTTCAGATGCATACGCACTCATATCAACCAGATCTGCCTGCTTAAGATCATCAATACCCCTTATAACAACACGTCAACGTTTAAAGTTTTTTCGAGCAGTTCTATGGAGTTCACTAACAATTTGCTTTCTACTCATCTTGAAAAATGTATAAATAAAAGTTTTGTAATGGCTTTTATAAGAAGTTCTTCTTTTCCAAACACAAAAAGGTGGTGCACTTTAAACACCGTTTTACAATGATGGTGGCAGGCCCGTCTGGCTGCGGGAAGACGACATTTATAGAAAATCTTCTTAGAAACAATGTTACGTTCGCCACGCAACGTGGTCGACCCACAACCCAGAATGGCAGAATAGGGGTCTGCCCTGTCCTTGAAGACCCCAAACCACCGTGCGGGTAAACGCTGTCTTGAATAAATAATGTTACGATCGCCACTTCGCACAATCACGCCTAGTTTTGAATTATATTGTTATTAAGTTCAACTATTTTGTTATTAATGGATTAGAGTGTTAGTAATTAATTATATTGTAGGAAGTAGGTATTTGAATTATATAAATGTAGAGGAGATGTAGGATGTAAGGATCGTAGATTGGATAGCCAAGCAGTAGTAGTAGTTTCTATGATGAGTCAGCAACAGCTAAATGCACCACCGTCAACGACACAGACCCTGCAGACAAGTTGCCAGCAATGACGGCAACAACAACAACGCTCAACCAATCGTGCATCGGATCCAAACCCAGGCCCCGCCCGGTCTACGATGCGCCCCAATGGAGTCCCCTATGTGCCAGTGAAACCCACAACCATTGGCACTGGCAATTCGCCATGGCTGGCGGCTGCCGCGAGTTTTTCGCCGGACAGGCGGCAATCGGAAATCCCCTCGCATCGAGACACAACGTCTGACCCCTGACGAAACCAGTTGAAAAGCTTTTGAAAGCTGCTGGGGTCAACTGCCCAGCTGATTGGTCGTCGACCTACGACACGGAGAACGGGACTGGGCTTGGCTTAAATAGATTGCGGGAGCAGCTGACGAGGCTTTTTGGGTTTTCACGTCGACCGCTGGTAGAAGCGGAGTGTCGGCTGGACGTCGAGCACTTGGAGGATCGTTTTCTTTTGGACGCCGGTGTGTGGTGCAAGCTGCGGGTTGGAGGTTGACGGCGATCTGGTGGTTCGGGTGGAGGACAACGCGTTGAAGGAGAATTCGGAGGAATAGAATAAGAAGGAAGAATTGTAAGTAGTTAGTAGTGTAGATAGTTAGAGGTTAGGGTTTAGATAGGTTTTTTTAAAATAAATTGTGCTGAATTTGAGTTGAATTGGTGGTTTGTGAAGTGGCGAGGCGGAAATCGCGTTCCAGGCAGTGTTTTTGTGCTCCCCTATCGATCGGTGGTTTTGGGTCACCGTAAACCCGATTCCCGTTTCGGGATTCGCGGACAGGGCAGTCCCGGCGCGGAAACGGGTGGCGCCCTTTCTTTTTTAAAATACATTTTCCCACACCCCTCTTCGCGGGTGAAGCCGGGTGGAATTGCCCGAACAGTGGCTGGGATCGGCTACGGTAGAGTGGAGAACGTTACGCAAAATTATAGACGTAACATTAACGTTATAAAAAAACAGGACTTGGGTACGGCAGCGTTCGAACGGCGGATACGTTCGACAAGTTCAGTGAGTGTATCTGTGAAATAAAAGTGGCCGAGGTCAAAGTGCTGACACGTGCGTGCAATTGCGGAAGTGTGAGATCGCGGAAGTGTGCTGATTGCGGGTGTGTGAATTTGCGGGTGTGTGAGTTTGCGGGTGTGTGAAATTGCGGGTGTGAGTGTAAATGAAATTCTAACGATATGTACATATATATATATAAATAATATAATAAAGAAGTAATTTCCGAGTCTAGTGCGTGTTTCTTATTCTCCTTGTGCTGTTTTCATTGTTCGTAGGTTCAATATGGCAAAATTCATGGAGGCTTCAATCGATCGCCTCAGCGAGAACGAGCTCAGCTATGAGCTGGTAGTACGTGGGATCGCCACTGGAACGGTGTCGGCGATTCGGATGGAGCTTCGGAAGGCACTGCGGCTTGGGACTATGATGAACGCGTCCTCACCTTACAACTTCACTTACCAGCAGGACCGGGAGGTGGTAGAGATGGTGACGGACGAGGTCAGGGCGCTATCAGCGGATTTTTGAGGGGATGAAAAGTCCATTGCGCTTTTGGTAGCCCAAGCTAAGACAGAATATGGCCTGCGGAGGATCGCTAACTTGCTACGGGTGAAGGAAGCTGAGGATCCCGCAATCGAGAAGTTGCGACGGCAGCTTATGCTTGCCTTAGGTCATATGTTGGTGCAAGCAGAGGAGTATGAAGGCTCTGGAGCCAGGGAGCTGGGACGAGACGAAGATGTGACGGCGACAACAGAAATCGTACCGAAGGAAAAAGAGGATACAGAGTTGACGATCACAGAGCTGACCGGCAAGTACCAGGCAGTTTGTGCTGATTACCAGCAAGCGTTGGATGACACCAAAGATCTGGATAGGGAGAACGATCTTTTACGCACGCAATTAGAAGAGGCACGCAAGCACATCGAAGAAGGTACACTTGCACGTGAAGACATTGAAGACACACTACGGTCGCTGCACGAAGAGCTGGAGTTCAACGATCGCAACCATGTGATAGAATTAACCGAAACGCGTTCTAGACATAAGATAGAAATTAAGGAAATCAATGATCGTTTATCAGAGCAATACGAAGCGAGGCTGCAACAGTCCATCCAAGAGCTTCGCGTACAATATGAAGAGGAGCTGGAGGTGGTCAAGGTGTTCTACGAGAACAAACTTAAAACTTTACAAAGTAAACCGCAATGCAACAGCATCGCGGATTCGAGTGTAATGGAGGAGTCAAAAGAGTCCACGAAAGTCGATAGTTTGTTCTCACGTATTGAGGAGTTGGAAGCCCAAAATGCGTCCTTGCATGGTCGTGTACGGGACATAGAGGAAAAGCTTCGACGGGATCCGAGGTGCTCATGCATCGAGCTGGAAGGTGGTCAGGAAGCCGAGGTCGAAGAACAAGTTAAGGTCTGCCGTGCGAACCCTACTGTTACAGAGTTAGAAGAAGATGAGGGCACCGATGCTGTTAGAGGAGTGTCGAGGGTGATATATGAGGAGTTCACACGGGCTGAGGCTATGCCTAGGAGCAGGCAGTCGCGTTTGAGTAGGCTTGGTAGCAGGCAGTCTCAAGGAGGTGAGACTGGGCCTGAGCGCAAGAAGTCTCAATGGGCTGGGTCTGGGGGCAGGGAGTCTCAGAGGAGTGGACATGAAAGGACAGGGAGAAAACAGCAACGGGGACCTCATAGGAGTAAAAGATCACAGGAAGGAAGTACCGACACGGAGAGATCCGGAACGAGACAGAATCACGAATTCGACAGCGGAAGGAGAAGGCGTCGTGAAGAGAATGCAACCACAAATGGAGTAGAAGCAAAGAAGGAACAAAATTTCTTACAATCACCTGCTGTAAGAGAGGATAAATCTTTGGGGACATTGGAAGAGGTAGCAGATGAGCGACCAAACTCATTAAAAAGGATTCAGGTTGTAAGGGCCACTGTGGTGTTGTAGGACGCGTCTGGGTCACCAATCGGGGACGGAAAGCAACTCAATTCTACCGATCGAGTGGCCAATTCGGAACATCGGCACCGAACGAACGAGAAACCGGGAAGGAAGATAAAGGAAGTGGAGGATAAAAGGGGCAAATAGTAGAGGGGTAGGGCTAGCCGAGGCCCTGTAACCCCAACTTTATTAGCATGCTGTTAGGATTCGCAGATAGGCACATGCATCAGATAACGATTGGCTTAGAACGTGGATAAGCGAGGGGTATATCGATTGCCGGGAGTATTGAGCCTTAAGTGGTACCCTTGTTACCTTATGTTTGTGATCCCACGTTTCTTCTTCCTATCTTCCCTTGTTCTTACTTTCTCTTAGTTTATTTGCCATAAATAGTTCGGTTGTGAGTTAAGTTGTGTAAGTTCGTGAGGCTAATGGTTTGGTTTCGTGAGTTTTGTTCCGAGTTAACGTGAGTGCGACGTCGGGAGGTAAATTGGCAGCCATGTGCACGCTAAGGCTCGTGTCCACAGATCGCTCGGTGGCTCGTCGGGGGGTGTCCGCGTGTCGAACGTTACCGTCCCGCCTATTATTGTTTGGAGTGGATTTTAGGAAAACCCACTTGAAGAAGGGGGGGTAATGTTACGTTCGCCACGCAACGTGGTCGACCCACAACCCAGAATGGCAGAATAGGGGTCTGCCCTGTCCTTGAAGACCCCAAACCACCGTGCGGGTAAACGCTGTCTTGAATAAATAATGTTACGATCGCCACTTCGCACAATCACGCCTAGTTTTGAATTATATTGTTATTAAGTTCAACTATTTTGTTATTAATGGATTAGAGTGTTAGTAATTAATTATATTGTAGGAAGTAGGTATTTGAATTATATAAATGTAGAGGAGATGTAGGATGTAAGGATCGTAGATTGGATAGCCAAGCAGTAGTAGTAGTTTCTATGATGAGTCAGCAACAGCTAAATGCACCACCGTCAACGACACAGACCCTGCAGACAAGTTGCCAGCAATGACGGCAACAACAACAACGCTCAACCAATCGTGCAGCGGATCCAAACCCAGGCCCCGCCCGGTCTACGATGCGCCCCAATGGAGTCCCCTATGTGCCCGTGAAACCCACAACCATTGGCACTGGCAATTCGCCATGGCTGGCGGCTGCCGCGAGTTTTTCGCCGGACAGGCGGCAATCGGAAATCCCCTCGCATCGAGACACAACGTCTGACCCCTGACGAAACCAGTTGAAAAGCTTTTGAAAGCTGCTGAGGTCAACTGCCCAGCTGATTGGTCGTCGACCTACGACACGGAGAACGGGACTGGGCTTGGCTTAAATAGATTGCGGGAGCAGCTGACGAGGCTTTTTGGGTTTTCACGTCGACCGCTGGTGGAAGTGGAGTGTCGGCTGGACGTCGAGCACTTGGAGGATCGTTTTCTTTTGGACGCCGGTGTGTGGTGCAAGCTGTGGGTTGGAGGTTGACGTTGATCTGGTGGTTCGGGTGGAGGACAACGCGTTGAAGGAGAATTCGGAGGAATAGAATAAGAAGGAAGAATTGTAAGTAGTTAGTAGTGTAGATAGTTAGAGGTTAGGGTTTAGTTAAGTTTTTTCAAAATAAATTGTGCTGAGTTTGATTGAATTGGTGGTTTGTGAAGTGGCGAGGCGGAAATCGCGTTCCAGGCAGTGTTTTTGTGCTCCCCTATCGATCGGTGGTTTTGGGTCACCGTAAACCCGATTCCCGTTTCGGGATTCGCGGACAGGGCAGTCCCGGCGCGGAAACGGGTGGCGCCCTTTCTTTTTTAAAATACATTTTCCCACACCCCTCTTCGCGGGTGAAGCCGGGTGGAATTGCCCGAACAGTGGCTGGGATCGGCTACGGTAGAGTGGAGAACGTTACGCAAAATTAAAGACGTAACAACAATGCAATGATTCAACCATCAGTGAAGGAAATTATTTGGTGTTACGCTGAACAGAGTGCTATACCACGGCAAGCGCCATTTGAAAATATCGAATATTTGAACTCTATTCCTGAAGAATTTCCAAAAAGCACGAATCAACCAATCCTAATTGTACTGCACGATATGATGTTAAATGCTTCTTCAAGACAAGTATGCGAAATGTTTACGAAAGGATCGCATCATCGTAACCTGTCTGTCGTTCTGGTGACTCAGAATGTTTTCCATCAAGGAAAATTTTGCCGAGATATTTCGCTAAACTGTAAGTATCTAGTATGCTTCAAGAACCCACGAGACAAGAGTCAATTTTATCATCTCGCTAAACAGATATACCCTGAAAACAGTCCGGAGCTTATGAGAATATATAAAGAAATAACTCAACAACCTCATAGCTATTTGCTAATAAACCTTACACAGGATATAAATGACACCTTACGTTTTCGCACCGACATATTTAATACAACATTTGTAACGTATTATTGCTCCCCAGATAGTTTGAAAGAAGACAATGGTGTCACGCATGAGACGATTAAAGGACAACAAGCATATGCTATACGTTCTTAAAAAAGCTAGCCCGTGTTTAAAAAAAGGCTATACTGAAAACCGCCGATCCCGAAGTAATTAAAACTCTATGAGAAATCACACACAATACACTGAAAGGAAATCATTTGCCTAAAGGAAAAATATTCTCCCGGCTTTGTAAATATAAATAAAGTATGCGTAGGCTAGCGGAGGCTAAACGATCCGTTCCACGCCAACGTAAAGTGTTAATTCAACAAGGCGGATTCTTACCCGTATTGCTAGGAAGTGTTCTTTCAGGTGTGATAGGGTATTTAATTGAAAAATATGCATAGAAATAGCAGTCTTAATAAAATGCTTCTATTACCCCCGAAAGTGTATGAACGTTTAAAGGAGACAGTTGGGAGCGCTAGTACACAGACGCTGTTTGACAAAACCATGAGTAAGATACTGAACAATAAGCGCCAAAATGATGGAGCAAAATGGTATCAGTACCGGAATGTGCTAATACAATTTTTAAATGCAAGACGAACAAAAAATCATTTATGGAGACGAAAGCTGATTCTTTCATCGAAAAACCGCATAGATAGTCAGAAATATAAGAATTTGCGTGAAAACAGCACACAGACGAGGTTTCTATTTAAAAACCGAAAATACCCACACAAAAACTTTCGCCTCCACGACCGGAGGAGATATTCGAGTCGATAAACGAAATAACACCAATGAAGCAAGAATTGCCTGCTGCTTTTAAGCGACGATTATCAGCAAGTGGAATAGCAAAACGTCTTAAACCTGCTTCCAAAATAAGGAAAAGTGTGGCTGATTCATTTGAAGGAACCAGCAAAGACTACAAGATAATAACCAGCGAAGATGGTATACCACAGTATACAATTCAAGCGGATATGAGTGTAGATGAGCTGGATGACGTTTTCACTGATTTAGATGCAGTAGATGATAGAGGTGTTGTAGCGTCAGATTCCGATGAAGTAGGTCGAAAGTCTGGCAAGCAATCTATATTAAGACCCTCTCGTCTAAATCATGATCAATTTGAGACTGACATTCCCATAAGAAAGCCTGCTCGGCAAAATGAGCGGTTGAGATTGAAGACCGAGCCTAGTTCCAGAGTTAAAAACGTGAATTGGAACAGAATTTAAAAAATGCTCATAAACATAAAAGATGAAGAGTTCTACGTGTGTCTCTTGAGCAACAGTTCCCTAGGCATGTACCCTGACAATACGCTATCATCTTTCGAAAATATATTACCGAGTGTATGTAAGTTTACCGACAATTGGTATGTCGGAATAACGGTGATCGCTCTACCAAAACGCAAAAAAGATAAAAGCAAATCAGGTAGCCTACCAAAACGTAAAAAAGAGAAAAGCGAATCAGGTATCCGCGGAATTTCTAAACGTTCTAAACCATCTGAAGATAAAAGCGTTACCGAAGCACCACAATCTTTACCAGTTCAAAAAGATCCAAAAGCAATAATCACTAAAGTTGTTGAATTGGGAAAGTATCAAGTTCGTTTTAGATGGGATGCTAATTATTTGCAAAAGCTATGTTACAAGGAAAATGATATCAACTTTTCAACATTTCTTTCGTCATTTTTCTTAGCAATTAGACCTGACTTTTATAACTATTACCTGGCCGAAATGAAACTAATATTGTTCGATCGTATTGAAGAAGATAGAGTTGGAAAGGTAATCTCCGACATAAGAAGTATTATAGAAGAAAGAGATTTTTGCATACATATTTATCAGTCGGGTAAGATTGCGGAGAAAGTTTATTTAAAGTCAGATGCAAAATTTGAATCATTCCGAGCGCTTATAGACATAATTGGACAGATACCAAAAAACAAACGAAACCACAATGAATTATTACAGATGATTGAGCAATATATTTATTCGTCAAATAGTTTAAGGAAGAAGCGTGATAAAGAAGCGGGTATTCAACCGACCACCCATACATTTCATCTGAAAGATTATGGCGTGAAGCTTAATGTAGCACTGCCAATACCGTCACCGATTAACATAACAGATGTCATAGCCTTGTTACTAAGCGGAATTGAATTTAATGACGAAGAGCTACTTGATAAAGGAAAGTCATCTAGGATCACAACATCTCAATTATGAACATCTCAATTACGAAAGCAGGTGTTTAACAAAATTGCCTCGGCAATCCGAGGATCTATATCCCGCACCGCTAAAGAGTCCGGCACTGAAATATTACCCGTTGAGTGGGTTAAAACTGATTTTCACACCATCATTAACATGCCCTACAAAACAGCCGATGATTCAAATGCTACAACAACAGTTCCAATAGAAGTGGATAAAACCGATGATATTTCTGGCTTATTCATCGACGCATTCCTGAAGACACCCGTGGAGAAACTTGACCCCGGAACAATCGATGCAACAATAAAAGAGTCGTTTGATAAATCAATAATGCTGGACAGTATAACTCAGCTGGAAAATCATTGTCTGTACTTGAAAAAAAGAACACATTGTGACACGCTCTCCAAAGCTATCGGTGATTGTGAAGAAAACAATTTGATATATGTTTATACGGATGTTATTAAACCCAGAATAACTGGAAATAAACTGGTTAGAAATCTACGAGCGATCCCGCTGGGAAGTTGTGATAGCATTTTTAGATTCGATCATGTGGAGTACTGTCCACTGGAGAAAACTTTCATTGAAAGTATCTCAATCAAAATAACAGACCATCATGGCGAGCTACTTAACTTTGAATCTAGCTTTACTCCAACTTTCATCATGCTTCATTTCAGACGAAGGTAAGAATCTATAAATATTCGCAAGTTCGAAATAACAACATAGTTTTGATACAGGATTTAACACGTCTCTATGTTAATGAGATGAATTCACACTACGCACGTTACTACCTTAGCCAGAGTGGGGGAAAATTATGTGACATTGGAGAATTGTATCGATCGCCACTTGTTTATCAGCGAGGAAGGGGGGTTGGTAGTTTTTTCAATGGATTGGTACGGTATCTATAACCATTATTTCTACGTGGAGCAAAAGCTATAGGCAAACAAGTCGTAGAAAGGGATGTAATGTAAATCGCCTCCCCGTGGTGCATCCCGGATAACGCTAAATGATCTACTATGGCACGACCTCGAATGTTCTCGGACTACTCTTTTGTCTAAACGACTCTTTTAGATGCTTTGGGCTGGTAGTGGTGGTATTCTGTCACCTGAGTACGCAAGAGTGATATCTTGCGGAAATGGCTTTCAAGCTAATGCCACTGCTGCCTCTGTCCCGGTAAAACCCTGGCAGGCCTCGCGGTAAGTTCGAAACTTGTCGTCATTAGTCTGGCCGTGTAGGTTCAGTTGAGTTCAGACTCCTGATTAGTTCCTGGCCCGGCTCTGAGCACATATCCTCATAAGGGAATGTGCCAACCCTCGCATGGCCTCCCTGCTTCAACATAGACAACCATGGGGTCTCAGGGAAACTGCACAACAAGTGGAGATAGCGGCTGCGAGGGGGGACCCAATTGCAATGAATTCAAATAATAGTGACATAAAAGAAGATCCACTCAGCCCGGAAGGGAAGTGTTCAAAGGTAACGCGGCCTTCTGGTGGGAAGAAGGCCGTGACGTCCAATCGGAAAACGACCAGCCTACCCCCTACTTCTTCGAGGGGTGCATGTACCAAGGCAGCTATGCCAGGGACAATCACCTCCTCAGGTAAGCTAATTGGCGCTAGCGGCAGCACCAAGGCAACGGCGAATAAGCTGGCCCGTACGGTTGTCGCTGCGCCCTCCAACACCGCTTCCACTTCAGGTGTTAAGAAGCAGCAAAACTCATCAATTGCGGCTCACAGGGACAGAAGATCTGCCTTCAAAGTCCTGAAAAGGTTGAAAGATTTACCCCCTGAGGGGCTTTCCCACAAGGATAAAATTTCCCTTGAATGGGCAACATCAACGGTAGAGGCTCATAAAGCCTCTTTAGCAAAGCAAGGGGCTACTCACAAAAGATGTAGGTCTAGTGAGGCAGCCCTAAGGCAACCGAGTGCCCAACTGCAGGTCACCAAAAGACCAAGATTGGTCGCGCCCAATCCTGCCACGGGCAGGAGTTTTAGTGAAGTGGCTAAGGGCAGCCTGGTATGGGCTGTCATCGACAGGAGTAGCAGCGATGGAACCATCTCACCGTCAAACTGGAAGATGGTGGAAATCGCTCTTCTTCGGGTGTGCAAACCCATACTGGAGGCAAACCCAGGCCCCCCACCTAGTTGCCGTGATGCTGGTTGGTACCAGGGTCACGTTAAGCTGATAGCCTGCACGGATTAACGCTCAGCGGATCTATATAAGCAGGCTATTAGCAGGCTGGGAGAAGTCTGGCCCGGAGCAAAGCTAGAAGCTGTCTCCAGGGAAGACATTCCGAATCGGCCTCGATCCAGGGCATTGATACCGGCGGAGCCATCCACACCAGAGGAAATTGTTGAGCTTATCAAGCTAAGCAATGCTGATCTTCCGGTGGAGAACTGGAAGGTACCCAAGGTAAGCGAGCCCAGCAATGGACAGAGAGAGGCTCTCATTATTCTCAACGAGGAGGCGCGAGCTTCGCTGGAGTCGAAGAACGGGGTGATAAGCTACGGTTTCTCGGCTTTCACCCTGCGAGTATATCGCAAGGACCGTACTGGGAAGGCAGTACGGGAACCGAGCAAAGAGAGTGGGAGTGAGGTGACTGTAGAAGCAACAGTAGACCCGACCGTGAACCCCTCTGAGTCAGATCTTCTCTCCGACGACGAAAAAAGCACCACCTCCACCACAGAGTTGGCTGGGGACCTTCTCCAAACCCTCGACCTGGTCGAGGAGGAGATGTCCTTATCTGACGAGGAGGCGGACAAAACATTGTGTCGTGATGCTGAGGTTTCTGCAAATAAACCTCAATCATTCTAAGGCGGCATCCGCCGCACTGCTCCTCCACCTGGCTCAAAAAGGAGAGGAGCTAATACTGGCCCAGGAACCTTGGGTTGAAGGAAACCGGGTTTGCGGTCTGAACATGAAGGGATACAATACAGTATCCCTCAGTTTAGCAGGTAAACCGAGAGCTTGTATCATCATAAAGGAAGGCTTGAAGTATCTAACCTTGTATAATTTCAGTGATCAAGACACCGTTGCCATAGCAGTGGAAAGGCAGTCAAAACCACTTTGGGCTGTCTCCTGCTATATGGCACACGATGTTCTGCCACCTCCCATCAACCTGCAGAGGATCGTCAAAGAAGCCACTGCACGGAACATCCATCTCGTCATCGGGGCGGACGCCAATGCCCATCATCGCATTTGGGGAAGCACCGATACGAACAAAAGGGGTGAGTCACTCTTCGAATTTATTCTAACGAATGACTTAGCCCTAGTAAACAAAGGTGGGGATCCTACTTTCATTACGGCAAGCCGTAGGGAAGTTTTGGATATCACTCTAGCGAACAAGCACTTGCATCACGCTATCAAAGGATGGCATGTATCACAGGAGTGCTCGTTCTCCGATCATTTATATATAATGTTCGATGTGGCGTTTGACCCTCCAAAAAATCCATCCTTCATCTACAAAAGGAGGATGGATTGGGTCAAAAATCAATCAGTATTCGAGTCTACACTAGAAGGTGGACCTCCAAAGATTGAAGACATAGGTGGTCTGCAGGAAGCCGTTGGGACCCTTACAATCGCCTTCAATGAAGCAGCAAGATCTGCATGTAGTCCAACGAAGCCAAGAGGGAAAAATAAGCCCCCATGGTGGCATAGTGACATTGCAGAGCTGCGGAAGGAATGTAGGAAGTCTTTCAATCGGGCTAAAGAATCAAATGACTAGTCTTCCTATGAATTGAAACTGAAGGAGTTCAAATGCTCCATCAGAAAAGCTAAACGCTCCTCGTGGAGAAATTTTTGTGCAGAAATATAACACTCCAAGGATGTCAGTCGTCTGCGTAAAGTTATGACGAGCTCCCCCTTATTTTTGGGGTCTGTCAAAGATGCGAATAGGGTCTGGACTAAATCTAGCTCTGAAACGCTAGCCATTCTCATGGACACGCACTTCCCGGGCAGTGAGGATGCGGCTGATGAAGCTGATCCATATACGGCCCTGAACTGCCTGTCAGCCGCTGTGCCTGTAGATGACAGGCTCCTACGCTGGGCAATCAGCTCATTTCAACCTTTTAAATCCCCTGGAATGGACAACATCTCACCCGTTGAAATCCAGCAGGGAATCAATATAACGCTTCCATTGCTAAGAGCCATTTTTAAAGCATGTCTACAGATGGCTTACATTCTACAGCAGTGGAAAGAAGCTAAAATAGTCTTCATACCCAAAGCGGGCAAGACATGCCACTCCTCACCTAAGGACTATAGACCTATCAGCCTCACCTCTTTTCTGCTGAAAACTCTGGAACGGCTGATAGAGATTCATTTGAGAGCTACCCTGCAACCACTCTCTAATGCACAGCACGCATACACAAAAGGGAGATCGGTTGAAACAGCTCTTCACTCGCTCACCAGCTACATCGAAAAGTCGCTAAGCATCAAAGAATCTACGCAGGCGGTTTTTCTAGACATCGAAGGTGCATTCAACAACGTCAGCCATAAGGCTATTGAGAAGGCACTCGAGGAAAACAATGTGGATGGTAACCTGATTAGGTTTATCGTACAACTGCTAAGTAGCAGGAGCATTAACTCCACACTAGGAGACAGTATCCTAAGAAGGAGGACGTGCAGGAGCCCCCCGCAAGGTGGGTGCTATCACCCCTTCTATGGAACTTAGTGGTGGACAAACTCCTGTCAACAATAGAAGCGACTGGCTGCAAAGTCGTAGCCTATGCTGACGATATTGCCATAGCAATATCGGGCAAATTCGTGAACACCCTATCTGAAAGACTTAACTTTGCCCTGAGTATTGTTACCAAGTGGGGCAAAGATTGCGGTCTGAAGATTATTCCGCAGAAAACGGAATTTGTGCTTTCCACAAAGAGGTACAAAATTCCACGATTTCTCCCACCCAAACTCGATGAGATAAGTCTCATACCGTCTCATCAAGTTAAGTATTTGGGTCTAATTCTGGGCTCCAAGCTTGCGTGGAAAGCGAACATAAAAGAAAGAACGCGAAAAGCGGCATGCGCAATCTACCGCTGCAAAAGAGCCATTGGGAAAAAGTGGGGATTGAAACCCAAAATCGTATCATGGCTCTATACGGCGATAGTGGAACCAATTCTTCTGTATGGCGCAGTTGTTTGGTGGCCAGCTATTGCAAAAACATCCAATGCAAACCTGCTAAACAGGGTCAGAAGGATTGCAGCTATTGCAATCACCGGGGCCTTACGCACTACCCCGACAAAGGCACTGTTTATGCTATTGAATTGGCTCCCGACGGAGCTCCTTACGAGACAGCAGGCCAAGTGATCTGCTATTCGATTAAAAGCACTACATCGCTGGCAAGAGGGAAATGTTGGCCACTCCACCATACTTCGGATTGATGGACCAACGCCAGGGGAAGTAGACCTTGCGCCTCCGATTCCCTGCTTTCATCAGAGCTTCAGGTCAGTCATCCTAAGCAGGGAGGACTGGGCAATAGAAAGAGTTGGGATGCAGGAATCGGTCGACATCTACACTGATGGCTCCAAAATGGACGGAAAAGTTGGCTGTGGCGTTTTCTCAGAACAGCTAGGCCTGAAGCTATCCTTCCGGCTTCCAGACCACTGCAGTGTTTTTCAGGCAGAGGTCATTGCAATATACACGGCAGTAGACTGGCTAAGGAATCAGAAAATTTCCATAAGAAACCTGAATATTTTCTCTGACAGTCAAGCTGCTATCCAAGCACTGTCCAACGTGTACACCTCATCGATGATGGTGATGGAATGCCGTACAAAGCTGAACGTGATGTCACTTCACTGTGAAGTGACTCTACACTGGGTACCGGGACATAATGATATACCGGGAAATTGCGAAGCGGATGCCTTAGCGAGAGCTGGCACTGTGCTCCAGGAGTATACACTCACACCCCAAGTCGGTCAACCTCTAGCTTCTATAAAGCTAGGATTTAAGCAGCATTACATCGAAGCTTCAAAAAGAGCCTGGTTGTTGGAGGAAACCTGCAGGACAACCAGGCAAACTTGGCGTGCACTGGGTTACAGACGCACCAAGTAGCTCCTGAACACGAGTCGTGAAACCTTGAGTTCTATCGTGTCCATACTGACGGGCACTGTCTAATTGGCAGACACGCAGAAAGGTTGGGCGTTCCATTCAACGATTTCTGCCGGAGTTGCATATCGGAAGAAGAGGAAGAGACGGTCCAACACTTTCTGTGTGAATTTCCGGCACTGTCCAGGAAACGCATGAAAACCTTAGGCTCACCATTCCTGGACAGCCTCACGGAAGTAGCTGATTTAAATATCGGCTGCATAGCCGGCTTCATACGAGAATCGAAATGGTTCTCGTCATCTCACAGGTTCTAGTGCCGCCCTCGTCTTTTTGTGGTATCACAATGAGCTTATCCTGGCCTAAGTGAGCCATCTTTTTGATAACGAGGGCTACCACTACAACCAACCAACCAAGTCGTAGAAACAGCAAAGTCAATTTTTAAAGAGCCAGGAAGCAGACCACTGAAGCAGGTACTAAAAGAACATGGAAAATCTGCAGTACATGAATTGGCCCAAAAAGGTATAAATAAAATCTTCGATAAAATGGAAGGTAGAGGTAGGAGATTAGCTATAAAACGAGCTAACCCTTACACAAGCAAGCAGCTCAAATCGGTGCCTAACCGTAAAAAAGGGAAAAAAGTGAGGAAGCTATCGTCGAGCAGAGCTAAGAAAACTATAAAAAGACGACGACAATCAAGAAATCGTACATTGGATATATTTGACAAGTAGACAATTCCATCACGATGCAGAAAGAATGTATGAAGTCTGAATTGGATATTTTTACCTCACCACCAATTCAAAACAGTATTCTGAAGACCAAAGAGGTTGCTCACAAACCTATTGCATCACTGGACAATTCTTCTGTGTTGGAATTTGTCTCACTCGGCCATGGAGGTACATATCGTGACTTATCCAGCATTTACTTACGCCTCAAAGTGCAGCTGATTAAATTTAAAAATGGCAAGGAAGAACTTTTCACCGAAAAAGAAAAAATTTAGAAAGCTGATGGGGATGAAGTTTTAGCTGACCCCGTTGGTGTAGCAAAAAACCTCATGCATTCACTTTTTAGGCAATGCACTGTACAATTGAATGGTAAGAATAAAGCTCAGACAGACAACAATTACCACTATCGCGCCTATATTGAAAATTTACTGAACTATGGTAAAGACGCTGCATCAACCCATCTGCAATCAGCCGGTTGATCAGAATGAGATGGAGATGATTGAAGACTCAAGACCTGGCGGTGGTCCTACTAATTTAAATGAGGGCTTTCTTAAAAGGTCTGCAATGGTGGAAAAGAGTAACGTTGTTGAACTGATGGGCACAATTCATAGTGACATGTTTAATCAGGATAAACTGTTAATGAATGGAGTGGACTTCCGTTAACACTTTCATTGGAAAAACCGGAATTTTATTTGTTCTCGAAAGAAGATGACTTTAATCCACGCGTGAAAATTCTAGAAGCGACAATGTTCATGAATCACGTCACTGTCAATCCCAGTATACTATTAGCACATGAAACTGTACTCCAACGATTTAATGCTGTATATCCGTACAAGCGGGTTGAAGTATAAACCTACACTTTATCCACCAACACCTATACTCTATCTCTTGATAATGTAGTGATAGGACAAGTACCGAATTTGCTAGTTTTTAGTATGGTGGATAGTGACTCCTACACCGGAAAGCGCACAAAGAATCCATTCAACTTTAAGCATAACAAAATTACCAACTTCAATCTATCGGTATATGGTGTTCAAGTACCAAGTTTGATTATTCGCACGAAAAACCAGTTAGCACTAGAGGATATCTTTCTCTGTTCAAGGGGACTGGAATCAATTATTTTGATAAAGGTCATCAGATATCCAAAAAATTCTTTGATGATGGCTGTTTTCTGCTAGCATTTGATTTAACAGCGGACAGCTCATACGATTCGGGATGCGCTAGTTTGTTAAACCAAGGTTTGGTAAGGATCGAGGGAAGATTCAGAGAAGCTTTAAAGAAAAGCGTCACCTGTATCATTTACGCGGAATATGATGGAATGCTTCAAATTGACAAAAATCGGAATTTATTTACAAGCTTTTAAAAAAAATATATATATATCGCAATAACATTCAGATTTGGATAGTATTTACTCTAGTACACAGCAGAAGTCATGGCACATTGCCTTGTAAATGTTGAATACTTCTCAGAAGGTCACTTAACCTTCTTTAAGAAAGTATCGCTGACTGGGTTCACATCACAGAACAAACTTTACTCGAAAGAAATTACGTATAAATATCCTACCACCTTGACTATAGCTACAGATCAGACAGGCGTATTTGGAAACTTGGAACTCAAGCGACTCGATGAGGATCTTATCAGATCGTTGGTAAAGTTTTCAACAGTGTTTGTGAACGAAGAATCGAAAAAAGAATTTTTACAAAGCTACGTGACATCACATACTAAGGTTGTAAACCTTGAAAACATATTCTTGAAAGGACAGGAATGAACACAATAGAGATCGTCAACGCGTTGAGAAGTAATATCATAACAAAAAGGTTTTTTAAAGGTGTAAATCCCTGCGATCGTTTACCTCGGACAATCAGAAAACCGGCATGCGTCATAGCCAACACAGATCCATCCCAAGAGAGCGGTGTTCATTGGGTAGCATTCTACTTCCCTAAAAAAGGACCAGCTGAATATTTTGACTCGTTCGGTAAATATCCTGCTAACAAGTACTTCAAAAAATTCCTTCGTCGCAATGGTAAAGTATTTGTAAATAATAAGCAGAGGTTACAGAGTGCATTCTCGACCACGTGCGCGCAGTATTGCTGTGTATTTCTTAATTTTCGTTGTGGTGGAAGAAGCTTCAAAAGATTTCTGAGCCGGTACTCTACTACACACTAGGATCCAGCAAAAATGGATGCAATTTAATTGGAAATCACCAACAACAGAATAGACTTTTCAAGAGAGACAAAAAAAACTCACCCAGCAAACATTTAAACAAAAAAATAAGGCATGCCGTCGATCAAAAGCTACAGGGCAAAACAAAAGAAAAATTAATCAAGGAGAAGAAATGAATTCGCAAACGGGATAACGACGATTGCAGAAAAAAATGTCAAGTTAGGTTAACTTTAATTTCGCCAACACAACATTAATTCCGATTTGAAAACAATAATGATTTGATTGATGATAATATTTTTCGCTTATTTATATGGTTCATATATTATTAAATTGATTTTTTTTGTTATTTTGTTTTATGTTTCCTTTGCTTTTGTTAATTTGAATTTTAATGAATAATATAAAGTAATTTAGAGAAAAAAAGAAATAAATATGAATTGCACTTAAACTCCTAGATCCTCCTGACATGGGGTTCCGAGCGCGGAATAATGAGCTTCGCTCACGTTCGGAACAAGGAGGCTGAGCCCAGCCTATAACATCGTTGGTTGGCGAAGCTTCGCCAGGTTCCTCCCTTCTTTTTCTTGTTTTCAGCAGTGATTCGGGTTCTTCCGCGGCACAGTGTTCGCGTTAGCTTTGATTTTGTTATATTGAGTGTGTTTCCGGTAAAGTAGTGTTCTTGTATGGCGGTAGTCTATTTGTGTGCCGACGAGAAGTCGCGTTCGGGTAAGACGGTCTCGCGGACTTAGAGTAAAGTAGAGAATAGAGAGGTTAGAGTTTTTGGTTTGTGTATTTTTTTTTGATGATTGTGGATTGAAAACGCGTAACCCAAGGGCTTTACAGGTGGCTGAGTTTGTGAACCGAACTCGGACACTTGGTGTTTGGACGTTAAGACCTTCGACCGCACGCCTCACCGAACTAGCTAGCCCGCCAGCAGCCACCAACCCCAAACACCAAGTGAGAGGCAGGACTAATTCTCGGCGCGATACGTAATCCTTTGCCTTCCGATCGGAGAAGAAGGAAAGAGTTAAAAAAACGTTACAATGGCGCCCAACGTGGGGCCCCCTTAAAACTTTAGTAGTGTCACCCAAGGCTGGTGAATCGATCTATACGATCTAGGGATTCTCACATAGGGGTCCCCCACCAATTGGAATTGTTGAACTTCTTGAACTAAAGTTCAAGTTCGTAGTGCTGCACGCATTTGGCTGTTCAACACTTCCTCGTTAAGTTATTGTCTCGCAACAGGATTCTTCCGACGTGTTGTTCTTGTGTGGCCAGTCATTATGGGAAGTCATCTCTTTCATGGAGCACGGTTCGTAGGGAGAGTTGTTAGAACTCATTTCCAGGCGCACGTTAGGAGGATCGCACCCTCAACTGAGAATATCACCTGGTGGTTTTACCTACCTTGTTTGATCTCGTTAACGATACGATCTATACCCAACCTTTCTGTATCGGGAGAATGCCTCTACTTTTCATGCGTTATAGGTTGAGTGAGTGCTTCCACCCCGTGGTTGCGATGAATGAAATACGAACCGCAGAGTGTCTCTGAACACCGCGTATTTCGTCCGCATCGCTGGCACGAGACTGGTTGCACTCTCCTCGCCTCGGTAGTCTTTTTGGTTTTTTCCCCGGTTAACTTTGTAACGATACAATATCCTGCTAGGGGTATTGACTGACTTGGCGCTGCCTTATTACAGATCGAACTGCTTGCCGCCTGTTGGTGGAAGCCCTGGAAGAAAAAATCATTATATCTGGAAAAGTAACATCAAAACAAAATAACGATAGATATTTGTATATATATACGTGAGAGATAGCCTTTTTTTTGGAATCGAAGACAACAAAAAGAACAGCAAATCGAAACAATCACCGAAACAATTTGTAGATCAGATATCTAGTTATATTCATTGAATTGATCCTTCTCAGCCTAGTCTTAACAATGTCATCCAGAGATGATTCCTTCTCTAGGGTGAGGGGAGGAAACGATGCAGAAGCGCAAGGCGCTATTCCTCGGACGAACCCGTAAAATACGCGTTCTAGGAGGGCCCCATCCTCACAAATGAGCCCTGACAGGGAAGCGAGCCTACCTATTCCTCGGCCTATTCTGGGTGGGAATAACCCAGATTATTCTCTGCCTCCACCTCGCATACCGATAGTTAGGGCCACGTCGGAACAGCCGGACCCGAGAGAGGCAATTACCAAGCGCCTGGAAGAAATTCTGCCGCGCCTGGTCAACGATAGCGTTCGAAGGGAGTTGGACCATCTATCTCGTCGACCATCACCTGAGGTGGCAACAGCTCACATCGGAACCGAACGCTCGCCCGTGGAACCCTCGGCGCGTATGGCACCCCGATCTTATGTCACCGACAGTGCACTGCCACCCTATACCGCTGCCACACACAACCATTCGAAGGTACCAGGCGCCGCGCCACTCTCTGGTGGTCTCAATCTAGGCGAGTTCCAGAATCTCTTCTGGGATGACGTTACTAGTGCGGAACAAGCACCATCCAGTAACATCCCCCCCCCATCGACTTACCGCAGATATGTCGATTGGGAAAGCGGTGAGCATCATCAGTAGCTGGAGGCTGACTTATAATGGCCAGACTGACTCGGTTTCTCTGGGAGGATTCCTTCAGAGAGTGGAGCGGATGACTGCGGTTAACCTTCGAGGGGACTACAACCTTCTTGCTAACCAAGCACACCTTTTGTTCGAGAGACGTGCATTGATATGGTTCTGGAGATACGTTCAGGACACCAAACTTTTCGTGCAATCACCATAAGGATGCACTAATCCAGGAATTTGCCCCAGCACACAGCGATGATCTCTTGAAACAGCAATTACGCCATCGAAGACAAAAAGCAGGTGAAACAGTGGATGATTTCTACGAGGCACTTAGTTGCATGGCTGAGCGTCTGACGCGACCCATCTCAAAGGCGGAAATGTTGGAAATCCTTTGGAATGGTTGTCGTCCAGAGCTCCAACAGCTCATGGCCTATGCTCCTCGTAGGACTCTCCAGGAACTACGTTCTTCTGCTAGGATTCTGGAAGGAATCCATGCCAATCCTCGATGGGACAACCAAACTATGTACGCTCCGAGACGCGAACGTCCCGACCGCCCGGGAGTATCGTCGATTTACCCGGAGAACCCGGTGTCTGAATGCTCACCTGATCCGGACTTCCAAGACCATGCTTCAGAGACAGACCTAGAGGAGCTTCGAAGCCCCGGAGTCTGCTGGAATTGTCGGCAGCCTGGCCATCACTTCATAGAATGTGAAGAGGAGAGGACACTATTCTGTTATGGTTGTGGGAAAGAAAACACCGTGAAGCCGAAATGTGACAACTGCCGGCAATCAAAAAACGAGAGAGCGGAGATGGTACGACATTCGTCGCGGCCTTCCCCAAGGAAAGCTCCTCCGCACCCTTAACTACTATTTTGACGCATAATTCGTCTGATTGCCCCAATCAGACTCCGGAAGATTCCAGTGCACGCCCCACTGAGCAGTCTCACCCACAACAAATCAGCCCAGACGACAAAAACAGATCTTCATTAGTCGACCCTTCAGAGCTCCCACGACATATGAGGCCATACCATGTTCGATTACGAGAGTACCAAGCCGCTCGCAATCGCATCTTTCTAAACGAAGTCACTCTGCCACGCCCAAGGCATTCTACTATCCGATTACGACAGTTTGGGAAGAGAGTACGGCACTACCAGGCCTTGAGCCACTCTATTTTAGCTAGTTTTCTGACCACCCCCGCACTAGACCAGCGACCATATGCCCAGGTGTTCGTCTTAGGCACGCATGTCCAAGGCTTGATCGACACCGGTGCGTCCGTCAGCTGTATAGCGTCCGAATTAGCCAGGAAGTTCCTTGAGAACCCTTCTCTTCCTCTGGGGAAACTCAAACTGACCTTGTCGACCGCTGATGGCACACGACATCGAGCCGCGGGGCAGGTCAAGTGTGAAGTGACCTTTAGAGGCGTCGCAAGGAACTTACGCCTGTGGATCATTCCTTCTCTGTCTCAAAACTTGTACCTTGGAGTTGATTTTGTGAAAGCATTTGGGTTAGCAGATCTCTTCACCGAAAAGGTTCCCGTTGACGTTGCAGGTATAACAGAGCTAAAAAGTGACGACATACAACACACACCTTCACCCCCGCAGAGCACGAGACTGGCCGCCGCTATCAACGCATTTCCATCATATGCCAAGGAAGGGTTGGGTCGATCCTCGTTATTCGCTTACATTATAGATGTAGGAGACGCCAAGCCAATTAAACAACGGCAATATCCGATTTCTCCCGCGGTAGAAAAACTTCTATACGCGGAGATCGACCGCATGCTGGCCCTTGGAGTGATCGAAGAGTCACAGAGTTCATGGTCAGCCTCCGTAACACTGGTCCGAAAACCAGGGAAGGTTCGATTATGCCTGGATGCCAGAAAGGTAAACTCAGTTACGGTTAGGGATGCCTATCCCTTACCCCTCATTGACGGAATTTTTAGCCGATTACCGAAGGCCAGATTTATATCAAGCTTGGACCTGGAGGACGCTTTTTGGCAGATTCCGCTCGATCAAATGTCAAGGGATAAGACAGTCTTTACCGTACCAGGGCGTCCTTTATACCACTTTGTGACCATGCCGTTTGGGTTGTGCAACGCACCTCAGACCATGTAACGACTGATGGATAAGGTTATCCCAGCGCATTTGCGTTGCCAAGTTTTGGTGTACCTGGATGACTTACTCTTGATCTCTGAAACCTTTGACGATCACATCGCGTTGCTATTCGAAGTCGCCGGCTGTATTAGGAAAGCGGGACTCACTATAAACATAGAAAAAAGTCATTTTGTAATGAGGCAGGTACGCTAGCTGGGTCACATCGTGGGAAACGGCGAAATCAAAACAGATCCAGGCAAGGTCACCGCCATAAGTGAGTTTCTAAGACCGGTAATCGTGAAACAGCTACGGCGGTTCTTGGGAGTTTGCGGATGGTACCGGAGATTCGTACGGAATTTTGCAGTCCTTACTACTCCGTTAACAGACCTTTTGAAGAAACGGAGTAAATTCATCTGGACGCAGGATAGCATAGCGGCCTTTGACACCCTCAAACTAAGCTTGTCTACCGCACCCGTCCTTCATAGCCCAGACTTTTCAAAGCCTTTTTCTATCCAATGCGATGCCTCTCAGCACGGCATTGGTGCAGTGTTAGCACAAAGGACCGAGGAGGGAGTGGAAGTCCCATCGCATTCATGTCACAAAAGCCAAGCCCAGCTCAGAGAAACTACACCGTCTCAGAGCAGGAATGCCTGGCAGCGGTGATGGCCATAAAAAAATTTCGAACCTATATTGAAGGACATGAATTCGAAGTGATCACCGATCACGCCTCCCTCAAGTGGTTGATGGGACAAACGGACCTTCACGGGAGGCTGGCTAGATGGGCATTAAAGCTTGAGGGGTTTACTTTTACCATCAGGCATCGAAAGGTATCGCAGAATATGGTACCAGACTCCCTCTCCCGAATGTTCTCACCCGAATCTGCAGCAGCCTTAGAAACGATCGATGACTCAGACCTCGTCGACTTAGAATCCGGTTACTTCAAGTCCGATAAGTATCTGGCTCTCGTAAACACCATTACGGCACAGCCCGAAAGGGTTACGGACCTCAAGGTTATGAAGGGATTCGTCTACAGACGCTCAGAATACGCGTCTGGAGACGCGGCACAAGAACAAAATGCCTGGAAACTCTGGATTCCAGAAGAGCTGAATTTCACTCTTATTGCCCGGTTGCATGAGCATCCGATGTGCGCGCACGGGGGATACGCAAAGACTCTACACCGTCTAAGGGCGCACTTTTTCTGGCCCGGGATGGCACGACAGATCAAAGAATATGTATCCTCCTGCCAAACGTGTGAGATGACCAAAGCTCTCAACCAGGTGTTGCGACCACCAATGGGACGACAGCACATTCCCGAACGAGTCCTACAGCACTTATACTTGGACCTAATCGGACCATACCCTCGCCCCAAGAAAGGGAACAAAGGAGCCATCGTTATTCTAGACAACCTTTCCAAATTTGTACTTATAGAGCCTATTAAGCGCCTAGCAACCAACGCGATCACCGACTTCCTCGAAAGGCGAGTGTTCCATATTTTCGAAATACCAGAAACCGTCACCACTGACAACGGTGTGCAGTTCACGTCAGGACACTTTCAGCAACTGCTGAAACGCTACGGAGTTACGCATCAGCGCACGGCATACTATTCACCACAAACGAACGCTTCGGAACGCGTGAACCGTTCTCTGATAGCCTTCATCCGAGCCTACTTAAAGGATGATCAACGAGAATGGGAGGTCGGGCTACCACTCGTCCATCAAATGCTCACCATACTTCGCTCTGTTTGGCCAGCAAATGATAACTCATGGCCAAACCTACACCTTGCTGCGCCGTCTCAAGTGCTTGGGAGAACCGAAGATGGAAGTTTCCCAGGAAGACAACCTGGACCTCCTCTGTCAACGGCTTAGGATGCACCTAACTCGATCTCAGGATGTGGCTGAACGGAACTACAATTTACGAGTCCGTCCCGTTAATTACCAGCCCGGAGACGAAGTGTTCCGACGAAACTTCAGGCAAAGCGATGCAAGTGCACGCTATAACGCGAAGCTTGGCCCGAAGTTCGTCAAAGCACGCATCCTAGAAAAGGTAGGGAAGGCTCTGTATTGGGTCACGGACCAAAAGGGGAAGGAAATTGGCCTCTTCCACGTCAAGGATATCCGACGATAACGATAACCGCTAAGCGCCTCCCACTTGATTTCCTCTAACGTGCTAAGCACCCCGAAACCTTACGGTTAGGGATTAGCAGTACCTTTTTTATCCTAGGTCCAAGTGCCTATAAGTAGCTATCCATGAGTATAATATCTTCCGTCTTTTATTTCCCCAGTATTTAGCTATTTTTGGGCTTTATTTAAATTTTCCCCTGTTGTCAAAACCTGCGTCCTAGTGCTCATCCAGCAATCCAACCAAGATAGTGGTTTCTTCCCTTGCAATCGCGACGATTACCTTATCAACCTGAACTATGAGGGTCTTCCGCCATGACTGCTCGGGAGGTCCTCGCATTCCTGCCTGTGGTTGTAATGCGCCCTTTCGCACATCCGCGCTGGCTTGGATCACGTCAACTCGATCTTGCACGTCGCCATCCAGCGCTATGCAGGAACGACCCACTGGGAAAACTGGTTGCGCACCACAGGGAACCCGGTTAGCAACAAGCAGGTTCCAAGTTCCCAGAAGGGGTCGACAGCGCGATTCTGGTTCTGGGTACGGGGAAATGGGCAGTTTAAGCGTGATTCTCCACAAGACCACCGGTGCAATAGGTGATGCTGGGAGTTACGAAACGTGTTCACGAAGTGATTAGCAGTGCATTCCATTTATATCGGTTATATAATGAAGGCTATGTGTGTTCCGAAAGAATAGAACAAAGATACGTGATGTTAAGCGCAAATCCCATTTGCAAAACGAAGCTTAACTTCCAACTGCTGTTTTTTTACTTAAAAAAACTCTCGAGCAAATACCGGGATAAAATCGCGTTCAAGAGTTACCCGAGAAGTACTCAAATCTTCTTCTTTATCTTAATCAAGACAAAAACATCGGATTCACGCAAAAGTTCCGAATTCCCTTTCGACAGATTCAGTCATCTATTTGCACGATTACTTACTTGCAGCCTATGAACCTACACCTCCTACGTCAATTAAAAAAAAACATCTAGCGTGAATACCAAGACAAAATAAAACTTACCCGAGAGTTTAAATTTTTCTCTCAATACAATGCAAGTTCAAAAACACGAAACGAAACTATGCAAACCAAAGTGTAACAAAAAAACGAAAAAACCAAAGATAATCGCACACAAACAACCTTTCGGGTGGCCGTGCTATTTCCGGGTAGAAAACGAGTTTTGGCGGACTTCGCCAGGCGCAGATGGCCTAGCGCTTGCGTGTCCGCATTTGTTTTGGGCTCTAAACCCATCACCCATAATCCAATCCAATCCTTCGATCCTAAAAAGCAAGAAGGAGGAAAGACCTTCAAAAAAACTAAAGGATGAGGTTTCAATCCATTTGTTATGTTTTACTTTAAGTGCTCTATGAATTTAGTAAATAAAAAAGGGTTTCAAAATATCTATTTGACAAAGCAAACGTTATTAGTTATCTTCTGTGACGTATGCTTGTGCAAATGCTAATTTATTCTTTACTTTCTTATCTGAATTGATTCTAGTGTTCTACTAATCTTACGTCTGCTTAAAAAACAAATCATTTTTCGACTTTCGTAAGCCTTACATGAGTTTGTAGTTTGCTTTTCTATTTTTGTTTAATACAAATGGCTTATTTGAAGAAGCTTAGAATCTCTTCAAGGTTTTAAATCGTTTTTCAAAAATCCAAAAAAAAATAAAATAGAAAAACAAGTACAATTTAATTCATCTCGCATCGTTCAAAATTCATGAATTCGAGTGACAATATTAGTACTTGACAGATCTCGAGATACTTTTTAAAAGAAGAAGGCATGTGTGAATTTATGACCTAATTCGAATTACTCTATTTCATGTATAATTTATTTTTTGCATCTTCATAATCTCCAATGGGTTACCTTTTATCTATCTCAATAATTGTTATCCAGTTGTTCATTCGTAAATACCTATTGCTTTAGTTGCCTATGCAATGGGAATTATTATAACTACGATCTCGGGAGGGTTCTGATCGTTTGACGTCTGAGTGCTTCAGCCTCAAGTTTACGCGTTCTCTTACCCGACGCTGTTCAGGTGGTTCCGTTTATCTCATAACGATCACTTGATAGCTTCGATCTTCAGTTTTTTTCGTTTTATCACTGCATTTCTGTCAAGCATTGAGTTTTTTTTCTTGGAAACTGTCCCGCAGTTCTCACTACTCCACTTTCCTCTTGCAGCTTAATATATTTAAGATAGGACCATCGATTAACGATACTTTTATTTTTCTCTATAACATTCCACGTTTCTTGCTTTCATCAAAATCATTTTCTTCTCACGCAATATCCCCGACGGTTTCCAACGTTTTTCAAAATGTTCGTCTAGATAACCGGCACGAACAAAACTCCCCGTGTATCCGTCAGCTACCCAACTTCTCGATCCGATCACGGTTCCTATTTCAAGAATCGCTCGTGTAGCTGCCGAACAAGATTTCCTGCTTCGAGCGGTTGAAGTCTATCTGTTGACTCTACATCATAAATTGAAATTAAAAACAAGGAATAAAAATAAATTTTTGCCAAGCCGTCTGCCGTCACAATACAAATTCAAATTAAAACAATCCCAAGTTTGCGGTCCACATGGATAATTTCCCAGTAATATCTACATTAACAAAATAATCATAATGAAAGTACACATACTTTAAACAATAATGATGATAAAAATTCATTAAAAAGTGGAATGAGTTATTATTTATTGTACCATCTTAGGAAGCGCCCATTGATTGTGTAAGTTTTACAGTGGGGAAGGATTGAATAAAACCTTTACTTTGATTAGTTGAAAGGGGACAGGTTCAAAATCTTTTAAACACTACTGAGTATTTTCATATCGACGCTTCAAAAACAAATGGAAACTAACGAAAACGTTGGCGAAATTCGGGTCATTAAATGCAGTTTTTTCTACGCTGGCACAACTAAATGATTCAACGTTGTGCTCATTTTGGATAGTTTGTAGTAAGTTGTATCTGGCCAAAGTAGTGTGCGTTCCACCATAGTGGACAATTGTAGTTAGTTGAATCCGGCCGAATTAGTGTGCGTTCCACTATAGTGGATGCAGGTGCGGAATTGAAGGAATGCAAAAATGCGCATTAGAAAACAGTGTGAATCAGACAATAAAGAAGTTAGGATCGGTACCCTGCGAAGAAAAAGTTAGTTTTATTTGAGTTAGTCTGATTTTTCCTTATGCTTCTACAACTTTTCAGAAGTGGGATAGTGTTCCGGAACTACAGTAAAAGTGACCTTTAGTACGGTGTAAAAATGAGTTTTTGTGTGAAGGAGCTTCAGGAAAAAATAAAACTTTTGTCGCTACCAACTTCGGGTAGAAAAAGTGTTTTACAACCCCGGCTGAGTGACGCGATGACAAATCGGCGCGACCGAGAAGGTGATGCTAACCCGCGTGTGGAAAGTAACAAAGATGATAGAGTAGAGGAGTCTTCATTTACGGTTACGGACAAAACTTCCAAGTTATCCATTAGAATGGAAAGTCTACGTGCGGAAAATAAACTTTTAAAAGATTTGAGATCACTTCGAGCCGAAAACGAATATCTCAAATCTACTCGGGTGTGTGACATTAAAGAGAAACTTTTACATTCAAGTGAAGTCGATGAGTTGTTGCCTCATTTTGACCCAGACAGTGAAATTTGTGGCTCATCTGAGCAGTTCGTCGCAACCATGGAGAAATTGGCCACTATTTACAGGTGGCTGGAGAAGACAATTCTTCATTACGCCAATTTAAGGCTGAAGGGCACGGCAAGGTTGTGAAGGGCGTGTGGTGACACTTATGATAATTGGTCTGAATACAAAAATAAGCTTGTGTCAGCATTCCCGTCTGTCCAAGATGATATGGACATCCATGCGAATCTTACGAAGCGAAAAATGAAAAATGGTGAGTCATACGAGGAATTTATTTACTCGATGCAGCAGATTTCCAGAAACAAAATCAGTCTTTGATTAAATACATCATTAGAGGCATACGAGATCACAACGTTCAGCAAATTTTGGCCCTACAACCAATCGATTCCGTTTCGCAACTCGCTTCGCAGCTGAAAAGGTTTGTTACTTTGAGATCTCCACCAATAAGTTATCGCGTCGCCACGGATCGAGTGGATAGCAGCAAAATTGAAGCAAGTCATGGAAAGTTTGTATCTCAACATCAGCAAAAATGTTTCAACTGTAATCAAGCGAGACACATTGCGAAGCAGTGCGATAAGCCGAAACGTGTAAAAGGTTCGTGCTTCAAATGTGGTGTGGTAGGGTACATGTCACAACAGTACCCCGGTGCATCTAAAAGTGTAAATCAAATTAAAATTAGCGACAGTATTTTTGATAGCTTTAAAATTGACTTTTCATTGGAAATTATCAGTGAAGTATTAGAGATTAGTTATACACTTCAAATTTGTGCCCTGGTAGACACAGGCAGTACCATTAGTTTGCTGAAAAAAGCATTTTGCCAGACTTCCTAAAGTTTAAACCATACGTCAATTTTCCGGTTACTGGAATTAATGGCAGTAAACTAGTTATCTTGGTTTTTTAAGTAGGAAGTGTGGTTTCGGCGTGTCGGATGGCATCCTCTTCAGGTGCTGTCATTTGCCATCCGTCACGAGACAGCACGACCACGGCTGGGTTGTTGATGGACTAAGCTCGTTATATTACAACTATTTTATAATTTACATCTGCGAATTATAGCGACCGTCAATGGGTTCGTATATATGCCTACGTTTGCTGTTTTACAACATGTGTTAGAAGTAGGAGGTTTGGTCTTTGGTTTATTTCAAACCGACAACGTTGTCAAAGGTAAATCACATTCAATTAAATTCTATATTGTCCCCGACAATTGTATGGTCCCTAATTCTTTGCTGGGACGTGACTTTTTGGCAATTAATAATTCAAAATTATTGATCAGTTTGAATGGTTCTTCTGATGATGAAAAGGAATTGGAATCCTTCGGTGAAATTTTAAAAATAGATTTGGAGCAAAGCAAATCATCAGTTTAATTCCACGTTGATGGTGACCTCCCATTAGGAGTTAGGAACAAATTGGATACCGTTATAATGGAAAATTACATGGTTGACCGTCAGAGTGAAGAGAAAGTGAAAAAAAGTTGATTATAAAATGCCACTGTCACTTACGTTTGATAAACAGATTTATGGTCCCCCTAGACGACTGTCTTATGCCGAAAAGGAGAAAGTCCAACTAAGAATTGGCGATATTTTGCAGAATGGCATAATAAGGCCTAGTTCATCTCCGTATACAAGTCCCTTTGTCTTGGTCCGCAAAAGTAACAATGAACTGAGAATGTGTGTTGACTTTCGCGCTTTGAATAAGATCATACAGAAAGATAACTATCCCCTACCTAGAGGTAGGGGATAGTTATCTTTATGTGAGGATTTGATTGAGGAATTGAGGGACAAGCGTTATTTTACCTGTTTAGATTTAAAAAGCGGTTTTCATCATGTCACCGTGGATGAAAATTCAGTTCATTTCACAAGTTTTATTACGCTTATGGGACAATTCGAGTTCTTAAAAATGAATTTTGGGCTCAAAAATGTCCCTTCTGTGTTTCAAAGATAGGTGTGTTAAATTTTCAATAAGCTGATTCGTGAGAGAAAATTCCTGATATATATTGACGATATCTTAATAGTCACAAAAGATATTGACGAGCATCTTGGAATTCTGGCCGAGGTGTAAACATTGATGAAGCAAAACGATCTTCATCTTAAAATGGACAAATGTCAATTTCTGTTAACAGAAATAGATTATCTTGGATATCATGTTAGTGAACAAGGGATAAGACCCAACATGAAGAAAACGCAAGCAGTCCGAGATTATAGTGAACCTCGGAATGCTAAAGAACTTAAGAGCTTTCTAGGTCTGTGCTCTTATTTTAGAAAGGTTATTGAACAGTTCTCAGTTATAAGCAAACCACTTTATGATATTGTCAAACAGAATCGGGAATATGTTTTCGATGCTAAAGGGCAAGAATGTTTCGAGCTGTTGAAGGTAAACTCTCTGAAGCTCCGGTTATGGGAATCTTCTCACCGGTAGATTATACAGAACTGCATTGTGACGTGAGCTCTTTGGGCTTCGGTGTAATTTTAATGCAAATGAAGGATGATAGGTTAATGCACCCTATTCACTATTTTTCAAAACGAAAATCCAACTACGAATCTCGTTACCATAGTTACGAGCTAGAAACGCTTTCGATAGTATACGTGCTTAGACGGTTTAGAACATATTTACATGGGGTAAAATTTAAGATCATCACTGACTGTAATGCTCTGGCCATTACGTTACAGAAGAGATTGATCAATTCCAGAATCAATAGGTGGGTTTTAGAGCTCTCCGAGTATGACTATAAAGTGGAGCATCGTCATTGCAATAGAATGCAACATGTAGACGCGCTGAGTAGGTGTCATAATATTTTTGTGTTAGAAGAATTTCCGTTTGAACAGCTAGCTATTTGCCAGTCGGAAGACCCTGAAGTCAAGGAACTTAAAGATCAGGTTGCAAAAGAAGATAGTCCTTTTTATGAGATCCGTAATAGTCTTTTATATCGGAAAGCAAGTAAAACAGGAAAACTACTATTTGTTGTTCCCAAGATTATGCGTGTGCACATTTTGAGAAATCATCACGATTTTCATTCCCACGTTGGAGTTAACAAAGTTTGTGAGGTTATCAGTCGATCGTACTGGTTCCCGAGTTTAGCTTCTGTCGTGAATAAATATGTACAGAATTGCCCAAAATGTATAGCCTGTAGTTTCTGTAAGGGAAAGCAGGAGGGTTTTTTTATGCCGATTCCTAAAAACGACCAACCTTTCCATACGATCCATATTGATCAATAAAGTTCACTTGAAGAATCGCCGAATAAAAAGAAATACGTGTTCGTAATTATCGACGGATTTACGAAGTTTTCGAAGCTTTATTCCACTCGCTCAAGAAAAACTTGTGAAGTTTTAAAATGTCTTCGGGATTATTTTGAAATGTATAGTAGGCCAATGAGAATCATTTCCGATCGAGGATCCGCCTTCACTTCCAACCAATTTAAGAAGTTCACTTTTCAAGAAGGTATTCAGCACATTTTAGTTGCTTCCGGATCGTCTAAGTCCAATGTACAGGTTGTGCGATGTAATAGAGGCATTGCAGCCATGGTGGCAAAAGCTGTACAGTCTGAACAAGGAAAGAGTTGGGACAAGGTCCTATATCAGGTTGAGCAAAGTCAAAAAAACACAATCAATAGGTCAAATGGTACGACTCCGAGTAAGTTGCTTTTTGGAGATAATCAGCGTAGTTTGGGAATGAAGATCATATCCGAGTTTGTTCAACAAATTGTTAACTCTGATGTTCGCAATATTGTCGCCTTGAGAGAATCTGCGGCTGAAAATATTGTTAAAGTTCAAACTTATAATAAACAGCAATTTGAAAAAAAGCGTAAACCGGCAAGAGATACACTCTTGTCGGTTTACGCAAGAGTGTATAATGTTGGAGACTAAGTGATGGTTTCTAATCTGGATACTACCACCGGAGTAAATAAAAAACTAGTACCAAAATACAGAGGTCCGTATAAGATAAACAAATGTTTCGGTAATAATAGTTATCTAATTAAGGATGTAAAATTCCAAATTACAAAAAGCCATTTGAAGACGTCTGTGATGTCATCAGAAGTATGCCGTACATCAATTTACGATCAAACATTCACAACGATTAACTTTTAAAAAAATAAGAAAAAAAATTATTATGCAATTTCACATTAAATCATAGAACCGGAAGGGTTTGTATGTGAATCCTATCCATATTTTTTTGTTATTCTGATTGTTTAGTCTATGTCAAATGTAAATCCTGTAAATAGAATTAACATAAATTATAAGTACAAGTTAGTGACGGAATAAATTTTGATTATTAATTTATCACATTCGTATATCGGTTTTATAATCAAAATTTATACCGTCACTAAGTATGCATACTAAATTTATATTTGTATTCAGATTTCTAAGGAAGAAAATTATTTTGTTGTACTAAACTATTAGCTATAAGATCACTAATGTTAATCGAGGTCGATTAAAATCAGGATGGCCGAATTGTAGTAAGTTGTATCCGTTCGAAGTAGTGTGCGTTCCACTATAGTGGCCAATTGTAGTAAGTTGAATCCGGCCGAAGTAGTGTGCGTTCCACTGTAGTGGATGCAGGTGCGGAATTGATGGAATGCGAAAATGCGCATTAGAAAACAGTGTGAATCAGACAATAAAGAAGTAAAGATCGGTCCGCTGCGAAGAAAAAGTGTGTTTTATTTGAGTTAGTCTGATTTTTCCTTAGGCTTCTACAAACTGCGATTGGAATTTCTATCGATGCTGCATGAACAGTCAATTTGTTTTAAATCATCATTTTAAATTAAAAGTACTAACAATTATCTTAGATTTGGCAGTTGATCTTAATAAAAAAACAAATAATATGCAGCAAATAACTGCTGTCCAATAATATGTAACAAATATAAAATACTAAAGACGATGAGGAAACAGTATTTTAAACCTTCCAAGCCCTTAAAATGCAAACGACTCAACTACTTTTAATTTCGATTTTTTATATATTGAAAACTTTTTAAAGCATCTGATTTTGAAAAGTATTGACTACCATTGTATCAGTAAACTCGATGCTTGATATTTGACAAAAGAAAAAGAAACCTTACACTAGTGGACACTCAAAAATCTGACAATCCATGCTTACTTCAAAGAACGCTTCTTTATTCATTATATAAGTTCATTGTTTATTGTTTTTATGGGAATATTTATTAAAGTACACGAAAAATCATATTTTATTTGATGAGAACCTAAAATATCTGATTTTGAAAAAAAAACAGCGGCAGTGTATTCTGCAAATTATTCCAAAGCCACTGCAGTCCAAAATTTGAGAACCTTTTCAGGTGCAAAAGGAATTTGCAAATGACTTTTGTTTTCTCATCGATCTGAATTCAGCTCTAATTTCTAACCCACCATCTACATCTAAACTGTGTATCACAAAAACCTGTCGCTAATTATATCTCCGTTTTAGCCCCGTAACATTACTTTGTCAAGTGAATTTAATAAAAGCGTTGCGCGTTTAGTCCTGATGGTTAGTACCTTTCCATACTTGGAAGAAAGATTGTCCTAAAAATATGAATTCCAAACATAAAAGGCCATTGAGGCAGTGTTCCTGGTGAATCATCCAGAGTTTCACAAAAGCTACAAGATAAACAAAAACTTCTGCTTTGCGCGTTAAAAAGCTGGTAAAATTTTTTTAGAGAGTCGGGTAATGTTGACGATGAGCCGATTAGAGTGTAGTGTATTCCTAGTTCAAAACCTGGAACTAGCCTATACACAACTAATTTCCCAAAGAAGCTTCCATAAGTAATTTCCCACATAAACTTCTGTAAGCTCTCTATTCCACCAAAGCACATCCTCAAGTTAATCCCTTAGTAAAGATCTTTACCTTCATACTAAGTACATTGGTATGGTAATTTAAATTTCCCTTTTTTGTCACCGTGTGAAACTCTTAGAAGATCATTGAACCTAGAGTAAACAAAAATATAATTGGGACAATGCAAAGTGCTTACACCAAGTAAGCAATATTGCAAGCGACGAATTCCGTGGGAACTAATTTGAATCGCGTTCGATTGGTTAGGGCAAATAGATTTAAGACTAGAGTAGGGATTTTTATATAATAAGCAATTTTGAATGTACATAGAAATAAGTGAAATTTTGAAATAAAAGAACGGACTGAGCTAAGGCTCGGCACAATAGTTAACTCTTAACGGAACAAGCTAGTTTTCTGTGCTAATAATAACGTTGCCTTCTATTCGGCAACCAGTCCAACTTTACAAATTGGCAGATAGCGAATTGCCTCATATCTTGGCAATTCACTTTACTTAGAAATATCGGCTGTGTGTCTACTCGGACTGCGCCAAACATGTGGCAAACCAAGGGATGCCTGTAGGTAGTATCTAATCAAACCTCTCTCTGTTGACGAGCTTCTATCCTTGAAGAGTGAAGACCACCACTCTAGAAGAATACCAGCAAATACGCAGCCGTGAATCGAGTTCGCAATGCAACCAAACGAACAACCAGCTTAAAGGACCACGAGGAACATTACAAGAGGTCAGATGCTAAGAGAGCGACCTTTAAAAGGCAAGATAAGGTAATCTGTAACTTGTTTGAGAAGAACCCGTCACTGTGTCTATGTAATGAGACAGAAACTGCTGAACAGTTAGTGTATCAATTAATACGATAAGGCGACGATTGCAAGAATCTGGCATCAAAAGAAGAAGTATTTAAACGAAAATTGTTTGTTAACGTTGATGCTACCTTTTTAGTACTCTTTGTCTCAAGTGGCGATGCGACAACAAATTTTGTTAGTTTTCATTGTATAGTAAAAATATGCCAAAATTTGGAACCGACTGTGTAAATAGCAACTATTTCGCATCAAGTGGAGGGTGTGTCTGTGTCGGTGTGACAAGTTTGCTTGTTAATTTGACATTGCTCGAAACTATGACCGTAACTTTTTTGTCATTCTACTAAAAAAATTCGCACGAGTTATACCAACATCCTCAAGATGTCTACGTAACGAAATAACAACAACAATGACTTGCAAAAAGACCACCCAGTAAGCCAAATAACGGATGCTCTTATCTTTCACAATCACATCCATTTTCTTTCAATATCAAAATTTGTTTATCTTAGGAATTTAATTACTCTTGGCCACCCACAAGAGAATTGCTGACTTGCACATCTGCATCCACAATTCCAGACATGGATATTGTACCAATGTAAAAGATGAATATTTAATTAAATCAAGCAATGGGAAAATACAGATAAGAAATTAGTATAAGTACCGCGAGAAGAATCTTGAGCGGATAGTCAAGTTTAAGATTAGGTCGATTGAATTAGTCCATTGAAGACAAAGTATTATCCAAATAAAGTGTTTTGTTGATTAGTACATAGTGTTTTTCACTAACAGTTTCGCGTTAGAAATTTAATCGTTTTTTAAACATTGTGTTGTGTCAAAAACATAACTCACGTGGTGAGGTTACACTCTCTCCTGCATATAAAATGGACCCATGAAAGTCATATGGACTCTGTTTACGTACCTTGTTAGTTACCCATGGTTCGCATACCATCCTCCATTCCCAGCCAAACACACTGTTTAAAATGCAACTATTTGCTTATGCAGTAGTGAGGTGGTGACTAAGGATGTTACGAGTACGATGGGTGCATACCTATTCTATGGACGGCATGTAGCAAATTCAGATAGTGCCTGGAATCAAAAAATCGCCCGAAGCAAAACATTTTCTGTATTATGGATGATGAAGTTCTTAGAAATTGAAAAACATGTCTTCAATTTGACATTATTCGCACCTATGGTAATTGCTTTAAAAATACATGCATTATTATTTCCGGTCACTTTGAGGAGATACTTTTGTATATTACACCTACTGTCTTTCCATTTATTACAGATTGGTATGAAATTCATAACTACTCCGTTAATTCGTTATTTATTGTAAACCATATTATCCCTCTCCGTTTCGAATGACTATTTCCATAGTTTTCTCAAAATGTGATGGAATAATAAAACGTATCTGCGAAGCAGGTTCTCTCTCTCCTCGGGCGACTTTGCTCGTGCTATGCATTTGGCCATCTGTTCACGGAACATGCATTGCAAATCCTGGCTTGATAATCTCTTAAACGTTCAAGCATCTGAAAACGGAAGGGATAACGAAGAGGTCTATGTGTTGCGCTTGTTGCCAAACAATGCTGAGAAAAAGCTTGCAATTTCACCTGTTATAATCGAAAAGAGTTAATTGTCCATAAATGCAAGTTTTAATTCAAATGCAAGAGAATTTCGTCGCGGGTATGTTTGTAAATATTAAATTGAACATTCGCTTTTGTGACCGGGGAGAGGCTAGTAAAATACACCGTGTAGGAGATGAAATAAACATAAAAAGGCAATTAAATAAATGTGATGATAGTTTTTACTGTATTTTTGCGTTTCCTATCATCCTGTTTCGCTTCCGTAACGTTTTAATGGGAAAATATTCTACGATGGTACTAACCAAGTCTCCTAGCTTTTTCGACTCGTGTCATTTGAGACAAATTGGAATATAATGTCACTGTGACCTCAACCTGAGATTTTATAATTAAATTCTCCATAGTTTGCAACTGTGCCATTGTCTCACACTGAAAGGCCATCAGTGAGTCCAGTATGCATCGTAGCTGAGCGGTTCATAAAGGTTCGGCCACGACACTTAAATTTCTTGATCCGGAAGCGACCGTTGTAGCGGTCCGGAATTCCATCTGACTGTCTGCCTTCCCTGCAGCCATCCCATAGCTTCTTGACTCGTGTCGGTTCTAATGATGAATAAGAAGTGACCACAATAAGGTTTAGAATGATGATTCAGTTGGCGCGTGGGTGATAATAATATGAAAATAAGTATGTTCATATTAGCAAGTGCTCCATTTGATGGTTGCATTTCAGTATCACCTGGATGTGGAGGCTGGGAGATGAGCAATAACTCGGACTCAGTACCCACGTTGTCACATGGCGTTGCGAACGGTGAGAATGCAACATAAAACGTTGAATGATGTGTTTGCTGCGTGTTTGCTTGTGCGAACTTTTAAAATAAAAATACTTCTTCCTTTTAAATGTGAATATTTATTTTATTTTACGTCTGCACGGTTCGAGTTTATAATTTGGACTGCACCGCTACAAACTAATTTTCGACCGAAGAACTCAAATTGAAATCGGATATTTCGACTATTTGGAATAAACAAAGTGCTTGGTCTATTGTCGCGTCTTAAGAATGCAATTGAGTTCGTCTTGTGAGGCGATATGGTTCAAAACAATCTTCGCTTCAAAAGAAAAACACACATGTTAAGCGTTAAATGGAATAACGCGGCATTTATCTTCACGATAAATCATCTAGTACCAGCCACTTTGGATATGGGGTATATGAGGTGAATGATAGGAGTATCCAAGCTAGGATAGGTATCATTAGTTGAAATATCGTTAAGGATAATACTATTCAGGGTGAAAATGGAGTGTTGGAACGTGGTATGAGAAGTATCTGGGTGACAAAATTGATAAATTAAATTGGGGTGAGGTAACTGTTGTATTTAACGTCTAGTATATACGTCTATTAACGAAAATCATTACTTACAGTCAAGCTTCAGAATATTCATATTATTCGACGATGCCATAGGCCTGTTTCACACACAACCGGTTGCCGTGTGTCCGGCGACGATCTGCCGGCCACAAATCGTTTTCACACACAGCCGGTTTGGAAACGGCTCAGTATGATTTGTACAGTGTAGCTTAATCGTTGTTGACCATCATGGAGCGGAAAAAAAGAATTGTCATGTGATGTTTGCACCGTCGACGACATCAAACAACGCGACAGCAAATTTATTGGGTGCATCCCTTATTAAAAAACGCAAGGAAGCCGGTGTCTGTTACAATTTATTTGAAGACTTGAGGGCAGACGAAAATAAGTTTTTTAACTAGTTTCGAATGCCAATTAAGTGTTTCGATCAGTTACACATAAAATTAATAGACAAGCTTGAAGGGAAAAACACTCATATGAGGAATTGCATTCAACCTATGCAGATGCTAGCTGTCACAATAAGGTAAATTCGTTTGAAAATTTATATTAATTTATATTTTATTTTTTATATTAAATTTAAAGTAAACATAGTTATCATAAAATCAGCCTTCATTCAGTGAAGCTATATATACAAATCTAAAAAACTCCTTTTCTTTGGTGACCAAAAGTAAATCATTTTCCACTGAAATTAATGGAGGTTAGAGAAGTATGAGACGAAGCTGGTGAGACAATGTCCATGTTGACGACTCTTTCATGCTTCAGATACTTATTAGCAGTATTATAGTTTTGGGTCAGATGAGTTTGGAACACACGTGGCATAAGTTTGTTGGTGTGAAGTGACTGGAGGGCCAACTGGCTTTTTCCATTTGATGTTCGAGACGAGTTGTAATACTCCCATTTGAAATTCAATAATCTCGTCCTCACTGAAAGATTTCAATGATGGCACAATGCCTTTAAAAAGTTGAAATATGACGATCTTCAGGCTCTTGCAAAACTTCCATCATCTTTAATTCTACTTCATCTAATTTCCTTTTCCTTGATCGTAAAAGTGGTGCTTTAAATGCTGCATGGGGGGTCAATGATTCCTCATTTGATGTTTCTGGGTTTATTGTTAAGGAGTTAGTTGTTGGTCTTGGTTCCGTTCTGTATTTTTTTATTTGTTGACTTCCAGCACCGGATCGGGTTGCGTCCATTTTTTCCTCTGAAACTCTACAAATCTGTTTCTGATGTTGCTCCATTTTTTCATCAGTTCTTTTTCTGGAATTAAGACTTCATTTTCCTTCTATTTAAGGTATTTGGCTAGCGGGAATACGTTTACAGATCTGCACTAGTCTTATCCATTAAGGATTTCAACTATAAGTAAAATAGTAAGAGATGTATGTTCTAGTATTTGGTCTCTGATGCAATCAGAATGCAAACCAATTCCAACATTAGCATATTGGGAACAAATTGCTTTAGAATTTCAAGAAAAAACAAATTTTTCACATTGTATAGGAACTGTAGATGGAAAACACATTAGAATCGTTAACCCACTAGGGTCGATGCTCTTCAACTACAAAAGTTGGTTGGTTGTAGTGGCAGTCCTCTTTGTCAAAAAGATGGCTCACTTAGGCCAAGATAGGCCCATTGTGATACCACAAAAAGACGAGGGCGGCACTAGAACCTGTGAGATGACGAGAACCATTTCGATTCTCGTATGAAGCCGGCTATGCAGCCGATATTTAAATCAGCCACTTCCGTGAGGCTGTCCAGGAATGGTGAGCCTAAGGTTTTCATGCGTTTCCTGGACAGTGCCGGGCATTCACACAGAAAGTGTTGGACCGTCTCTTCCTCTTCTTCCGATATGCAACTCCGGCAGAAATCGTTGAATGGAACGCCCAACCTTTCTGCGTGTCTGTCAATTAGACAGTGCCCGTCAGTATGGACACGATAGAACTCAAGGTTTCATGACTCGTGTTCAGGAGCTACTTGGTGCGTCTGTAACCCAGTGCACACCAAGTTCGCCAGCTCTCGCTAAGGCATCCGCTTCGCAATTTCCCGTTATATCACTATGTCCCGGTACCCAGTGTAGAGTCACTTCACAGTGAAGTGACATCACGTTCAGCTTTGTACGGCATTCCATCACCATCATGGATGAGGTGTACACGTTGAACAGTGCTTGGAAAGCAGCTTGACTGTCAGAGAAAATATTCAGGTTTCTTATGGAAATTTTCTGATTACTTAGCCAGTCTACTGCCGTGTATATTGCAATGACCTCTGCCTGAAAAACACTGCAGTGGTCTGGAAGCCGGAAGGATAGCTTCAGGCCTAGCTGTTCTGAGAAAACGCCACAGCCAACTTTTCCGTCCATTTTGGAGCCATCAGTGTAGATGTCGACCGATTCCTGCATCCCACCTCTTTCTATTGCCCAGTCCTCCCTGCTTAGGATGACTGACCTGAAGCTCTGATGAAAGCAGGGAATCGGAGGCGCAAGGTCTACTTCCCCTGGCGTTGGTCCATCAATCTGAAGTATGGTGGAGTGGCCAACATTTCCCTCTTGCCAGCGATGTAGTGCTTTTAATCGAATAGCAGAGTACTTGGCCTGCTGTTTCGTAAGGAGCTCCGTCGGAAGCCAATTCAATAGCATAAACAGTGCCTTTGTCAGGGTAGTGCGTAAGGCCCCGGTGATTGCAATAGCTGCAATCCTTCTGACCCTGTTTAGCAGGTTTGCATTGGATGTTTTTGCAAAAGCTGGCCACCAAACAACTGCTCCATACAGAAGAATTGGTTCCACTATCGCCGTATAGAGCCTTGACACGATTTTGGGTTTCAATCCCCACTTTTCTTCAATGGCTCTCTTGCAGCAGTAGATTGCGCATGCCGCTTTTTGCGTTCTTTCTTCTATGTTTGCTTTCCACGCAAGCTTGGAGCCCAGAATTAGACCCAAATACTTAACTTGATGAGACGGTATGAGACTTATCTCATCGAGTTTGGGTGGGAGAAATCGTGGAATTTTGTACCTTTTTGTGAACAGCACAAATTCCGTTTTCTGCGGATTAATCTTCAGACCGCACTCTTTGCCCCACTTGGTAAGAATACTCAGGGCAAAGTTCAGTCTTTCAGATAGGGTGTTCACGAATTTGCCCGATATTGCTATGGCAATATCGTCAGCATAGGCTACGACTTTGCAGCCAGTCGCTTCTATTGTTGACAGGAGTCCACCACTAAGTTCCATAGAAAGGGTGAGGCACCCCGCAAGGTGGGGTGCTACCTTTCGGGGTGCCTCTACACGTCCTCCTTCTTAGGATACTGTCTCCCAGTGTGGAGTTAATGCTCCTGATGCTTAGCAGTTGTATGATAAACCTAATCAGGTTACCATCCACATTGTTATTCTCGAGTGCCTTCTCAATAGCCTTGTGACTGATATTGTTGATGGCACCTTGGATGTCTATAAAAACCGCCTGCGTGTATTCTTTGACGCTTAGCGACTTTTCAATGTAGCTGATGAGCGAGTGAAGAGCTGTTTCAACCGATCTCCCTTTTGTGTATGCGTGCTGTGCATTAGAGAGTGGTTTCAGAGTAGCTCTCAAATGAATCTCTATCAGTCGTTCCAGAGTTTTTAGCAGAAAAGAGGTGAGGCTGAAAGGTCTATAGTCCTTAGGTGAGGAGTGGCATGTCTTGCCCGCTTTGGGTATGAAGACTATTTTAGCTTCTTTCCACCGCTGTGGAATGTAAGCCATCTGAAGACATGCTTTAAAGATGGCTCTTAGCCATGGAAGCGTTATATTGATTCCCTGCTGGATTTCAACGGGTGAGATGTTTTCCATTCCAGGGGATTTAAAAGGTTGAAATGAGCTGATTGCCCAGCGTAGGAGCCTGTCATCTACAGGCACAGCGGCTGACAGGCAGTTCGGGGCCGTTTGTGGATCAGCTTCATCAGCCACATCCTCACTGCCCGGGAAGTGCGTGTCTATGAGAATGGCTAGCGTCTCAGAGCTGGATTTAGTCCAGACCCCATTCGCATCTTTGACAGACCCCAAAAATAAGGGGGAGCTCGTCATAACTTTACGCAGACGACTGACATCCTTGGAGTGTTCTATATCTGCACAGAAACTATTCCACGAGGAGCGTTTAGCTTTTCTGATGGAGCATTTGAACTCTTTCAGTTTCAGTTTATAGGAAGACCAGTCATTAGATTCTCCAGCCTGATTGAAGGACTTCTAACATTCCTTCCGCAGCTCCGCAATGTCACTATTCCACCATGGGGGCTTATATTTCCCTCTAGGCTTCGTTGGACTACTTTGCAGATATTGCTGCTTCATTGAAGGCAAATGTAAGGATCCCAACGGCTTCCTCCAGACCACCTATGTCTTCAATCTTTGGAGGTCCACCTTCTAGTGTCGACTCGAATACTGATTGGTATTTGACCCAATTCATCCTCCTTTTGTTGATGAAGGCTGGACTTTTCGGAGGGTCAAACGCCACATCGAACATTATATATAAATGATCGGAGAACGAGCACTCTCGTGATACATGCCATCCTTTGATAGCGTGATGCAAGTGCTCGTTTGTTAGAGTGATATCCAAAACTTCCCTACGGCTTGCCGTAATGAAGGTAGGATCCTCACCTTTGTTTACTAGGGCTAAGTCATTCGTTAGAATAAATTCGAAGAGTGACTCACCCCTTTTGTTCGTATCGGTGCTTCCCCAAATGCGATGATGGGCATTGGCGTCCGCCCCGATGACGAGATGGATGTTCCGTGCAGTGGCTTCTTTGACGATCCTCTGCAGGTTGATGGGAGGTGGCAGAACATCGTGTGCCATATAGCAGGAGACAGCCCAAAGTGGTTTGGACTGCCTTTCCACTGCTATGGCAACGGTGTCTTGATCACTGAAATTATACAAGGTTAGAAACTTCAAGCCTTCCTTTATGATGATACAAGCTCTCGGTTGAACTGATGTACTGAGGGATACTGTATTGTATCCCTTCATGTTGAGCCTGCAAACCCGGTTTCCTACAACCCAAGGTTCCTGGGCCAGTATTAGCTCCTCTCCTTTTTGAGCCAGGTGGAGGAGCAGTGCGGCGGATGCCGCCTTAGAATGATGGAGGTTTATTTGCAGAAACCTCAGCATCACGACACAATGTTTTGTCCGCCTCCTCGTCAGATAAGGACATCTCCTCCTCGACCAGGTCGAGGGTTTGGAGAAGGTCCCCAGCCAACTCCGTGGTGGAGGTGGTGCTTCTTCCGTCGTTGGAGAGAAGATCTGACTCAGAGGGGTTCACGGTCGGGTCTACTGTTGCTTCTACAGTCACCCCACTCCCACTCTCTTTGCTCGGTTCCCGTACTGCCTTCCCAGTACGGTTCTTGCGATATACTCGCAGGGTGATAGCCGAGAAACCGTAGCTTATCACCCCGCCTTTCGACTCCAACGGATCTAGTGCCTCCTCGTTGAGGATAATGAGAGCCTCTCTCTGTCCATTGCTGGGCTCGCTTACCTTGGGTACCTTCCAGTTCTCCACCGGAAGATCAGCATTGCTTAGCTTGATAAGCTCAACAATTTCCTCTGGTGTGGATGGCTCCGCCGGTATCAATGCCCTGGATCGAGGCCGATTCGGAATGTCTTCCCTGGAGACAGCTTCTAGCTTTGCTCCGGGCCAGACTTCTCCCAGCCTGCTAATAGCCTGCTTATATAGATCCGCTGAGCGTTAATCCGTGCAGGCTATCAGCTTAACGTGACCCTGGTACCAACCAACATCACGGCAACTAGGTGGAGGGCCTGGGTTTGCCTCCAGTATGGGTTTGTACACCCGAAGAAGAGCGATTTCCACCATCTTCCAGTTTGACGGTGAGATGATTCCATCGCTGCTACTCCTGTCGATGACAGCCCATACCAGGCTGCCTTTAGCCACTTCGCTAAAACTCCTGCCCTTGGCAGGATTGGGCGCGACCAATCTTGATCTTTTGGTGACCTGCAGTTGGGCACTCGGTTGACTTAGGGCTGCCTCACTAGACCTACATCTTTTGTGAGTAGCCCCTTGCTTTGCTGAAGAGGCTTTATAAGCCTCTACTGTTGCTGTTGCCCATTCAAGGGAAATTTTGTCCTTGTGGGAAAGCCCCTCAGGGGATAAATCTTTCAGCCTTTTAAGGACCTTGAAGGCAGATCTTCTGTCGCTGTAAGCCGCAACTGAGGGGTTTTGCTGCTTCTTAACACCTGAAGTGGAAGCGGTGTTGGATGGCGCAGCGGCAACCGTACGGGCCAGCTTATTCGCCGTTGTCTTGGTTCTGCCGCTAGCGCCAATTGGCTTACCTAAGGAGGTGCTTGTCCCTGGCATAGCTGCCTTGGAACATGCACCCCTCGAAGAAGTAGGGGGTAGACTGGTCGTTTTCCGATTGGACGTCACGGTCTTCTTCCCACCAGAAGGACACGTAACCTTTGTCCACTTCCCTTCCGGGCTGAGTGGATCTTCCTTTTTCTCATTATTATTGGAATTCATTGCAATTGGGTCCCCCTTCGCAGCCGCTATCTCCACTCGTTTTGCAGTTTCCCTGAGACCCCATGGTTGTCTATGCCGAAGCAGGGAGGCCATGCGAAGGTTGGCACATTCCCTTATGAGGATATGTGCTCAGAGCCGGGCCAGGAACTAATCAGGAGTCTGAACTCAACTGAACCTACACGGCCAGACTAGTGGCGACAAGTTTCGAACTTACCGCGAGGCCTGTCAGGGTTTTACCGGGACAGAGGCAGCAGTGGCATTAGCCTGAAAGCCATTTCCGCAAGATATCACTCTTGCGTTTTCAGGTGACAGAATACCACAGCTACCAGCCCAAAGCATCAAAAGTAGTCGTTAAGACGAGAGAGTTGTCCAGAAAACATTCTATGTCGTGCCGTGGTAGATCATTTAGCGTTATCCAGGATGCACCGCGAGGAGGCGATCTACCCTGCATCCCAACTACAAAGGTTATTCTTCCGTAGTTTTGATGGCGGTAGCGGATGCAGACTACCGCTTTGTGTATGTGGACATTGGTAGCTATGGAAAGGATTGCGATTCTAGGGTTTTCACGAAATTTTCCCTCTGGACCTAAATCAGCACAAATGAAATGCAGTTACCGGTGGAAAAAAATTTAACTAAGATGCCCAGTCCAACTGTTCCTTACTAATTAGTTGGAAATGAGGCATTTGGGCTTCATAAGCATCTACTTCGACCTTTTGGTGGTTCCAGCTTAACTTTTACAAAAAAAGGTTTCAATTACAGGCTATGTAGAGCTCGAAGGTATGTGGAGTGCACGTTTGGAATTTTGAGCAACAAATGGCGCATATTTCAGCGGCCAATTAACGTTGAACCAGATTTTGCGGTAGACATAATTAAAGCCTGCGTAGTACTTCACAACTTTGTTAGAGAGCGTGATGGATTCCAATTTGAACAGACTACTACAATTATGAGTTTAGAAGATATTCCTATCGACCCCAATGTTCGTGGTACAGCTTCAGCCAATAACATCCAAAACACATAAGCTGACTCTTTTCTAACTGATGCGGGATCTATTAGTTGGCAAATGGGAAAAATATAACAAAAAATATATACAATTCACAAAAAAACTTTGCAATAAGTATGTTAAATTGTTTAGTTGGCATTGTTCAGACAATAATTATTGTAGTTTGGGAATTCTTATGCATTCAAAAATAAAATTTATATAACATCTTTTTTTTAGTTTAAAACAAATGCATGAACTTATACAAAAATGACTTATTCACTATCTTCGATCTGAGTCCAGTATGAGCTACAATATCTACATTGTTAGACACAGTTCTACTTCGTTATAATCGCTATTAATTTTATACTTCGAAGAATAATTATGTTTTCTACCTATCAATTTTCATGGAATTTCAACAAAATTTCAACAAAATTCAAATGAATTGTGATGCCATGTGCTACCAGCCTCACTTACCATATTCCTTTTTTTCCATATCGCTGAGCCCGTCGAAAGACATATTCAATACTTGGCATATTTCCACCCACGCATTTCTTGTTTCGTTTTGGTCTTTATATTTATTGCTCATTTTATCCCATAGAACGGGTCTCGTATGTACGAGCGTAATAAAATAATCAATATCTATATTGATTTGCTCCGACACTTCAGATCACCCACTGTACCCGTTTGCAAAACCGGACTCAAGTGTGAAAGCTCCCATTGGATTCAACATATCTCGGATCATTTTGCTTTTGGTTAGCGACGCCGGGCAGCCGTCGAAGTCCACCCGGCGTAGCACGGTTTCTGGCTGCCGGCCCGGAACCGGCTGTGTGTGTGAAAGCTCCTATATAGCTCCATACACTTCGAGCCGGTTGGCCAGCGACAGGGCAATTGGCGCCGGCTCGTGTGAAAAGGCGCATATGGTTGTTTTTGCCGTTGTTGGATCTTAAAGATTTGGTGAGTGTTGTACAATGCAGACTTTATTGAAATGGTAAAAAAAAAATATTTAAGTGGCAATGATATTGAATTCGATGTTGTTGAGTATGAACTCAGTGCATTCACAGCAACACTCGTTCACAAGGGATTTGTGAAAAGGGAAAAAACTCATATGGTCCGAATTTTGAACGAGATGTTTATAAACTTTTAAGTCAATATGAGGAAGTTTACAAATAAATGAAGCACAATAGTAGTAAGTGACGTACCTTCGAACCGGGTTTTCTATGGGTGGGAACCACTTTTTCAATCACAACCAATCGGTGCAGGTTGGGTCTTGGTGTACTAGGTTACAAGGGGTTTTGATGGGGAATCAGTGCCATTTTGAGTCTGGGGTACGATCGCGTGGTGGCGTTGATTTGTTGTTTGTAAGAGGGGTGTTGCGGTTGGTTGGTTGGGGTTGTCAGGTGGTATGCGGTGATTTGCAGTGTTAGTAGAAGGGTGTAGAGGTTTGTTCAGGTGTGTGTCGGTAATTTGTGTTGTGTTGTGAGGGGTTCCCGAGCGTGGTTGGTAGAAGGGTGTAGAGGTTTGTTCAGGTGTGTGGCGGTGATTGGCGGCGTTGATAGAAGGCTATGGAGGGTCTGGGTTAGGGCTGTGATTTGCAGTGTTAGTAGAAGGGTGTTGTGGTTGGTTGGTTGCGTGAGGTAGTGGTAGGGTGTGGAGGATCAGGTGTGTGGTGTTGATTGGCGGCGCTGGTAGAAGGTAATAGCAGAGCAGGTGGTTGGCGATGATTTTGAACGTTGATGGCTGGCTATAGAGAATCGGGGTGTTGCGGTTGGGTGCGTCAGGTAGTCATAGGTGGTAGAAATAGGGTCAGATGTTTTTGCTGTAGTTTGTGAGATGTGTCATGTGTTGGGAGATGTTGTGTGCATAACTGGTTGGTTCTTAGGAGGCTGAGAGTACGTTAGAAAGGCTGCTAAAGTCAATTTTTGTAAACTGGTGAAACAGGCGCGCAGAAAACCAGACAGAAAACCCCATACCCATACCCTGTACCTTCATGTGCGAATTCAACTTGAATTTCGTTCATTTCCGATGTCGTGAATATTGATTAATTAACTCGCTTCCGAATCAACAGACAGACTTGCAAAAGAAATCGTACCAGCAGAGGAGTGCATACAATTAACTCGCTTACGATGAGCTCCTTGTAATATCGATATGTAATCAAATTTTTCTTCTGCAATTGTACCTTCTGGCCACGGGGACAGGTAAAGCCTTGCACGCATATTTTCTGGGGCACTGTATCAAAATTAGCTCGATCCCATGAATTACAATACATCGTGTTACTGTACGTTATATGTATCGTCTGTGCAAGACAACGAATGATGGGTGAAAAGAAGGGTGAAATTTTAATGGTAATTGCCATCCATGCTGAATTCTGATGCTAGCCTTAATGTATTACGAAAAGTATCCAATTAACTTCATACGCATTTCAACGTGCATGTGCATAAATAACCATGATGGGACAGTGGTATGTTAGTGCATATAGCTATGTATAAATTTTCTTAATACTGCGGTAGTGCCTACCAGGAGTTCATTAATTCAGGAGGTTAAAATATCTCAAGTTGAAGGCAAACGAACGATGGTAGATTTGACGATCACATACGTATTTGTTGTAATTAAAGGGTTCTCCCAAGGTTGACCGTGACGTTGCTTTCGTCGACAACAGGTGTTTCTTTTCGTGTATGATCATGTACCCAACTGTACGTAACGGCCGGTTATGAATTTTGTTCTTGTTGTTAGCCATTCATACTGATTCGATCGTATCATCAATGTGGGCATATTCGTGTCCGTGTTGCAATTGGGTGCATATTAATTAACTCACTTACGAATCAACAGACTTGCGAAAAAAGAAAATATTATGTGGAAAGAATTCAATATCACCTGCATCGTAAACTGAAATGGTAGGTATTCCCCAACGTCATATATAGTGTCGAGCGATGGCGTAATCCACAATTAAACTGTGTGTATGGCAATTAGAAGATGATTTATGCTTGCTTACGCTTGCTTGGTGCGCTTGAGGCAAGAATCGCTGGACATGAAAAGACTTGTATATTGAACCAACTGAGGGTGAATGTAATTAGCGTCTGCGGAAAAAATGTGTTTAAAGCAGTGCATATTTAAGTACTTTACACGTGTGGTATAGGCTGATGGTTGAATGCTTTTGTGTTGCGGATGGCGTATTCGTTCTGTATATTGGAATTATCTGAGGGTGAACACAATTAGCTCGTGTGGAAACATCTGCTATTGAGTTTGCAGTTACTCACCCGTATTACCCTATGTGCGTGTAGACAGTATAAAAGTGAAGAGTTGCAGTCGATTATCACGCAGAAGTTTTTGAAGTCTTTTGAAAGAAGTTGGGACACGAAAAATATGGTGAGTAATAATATTACATGCATACTGGTAATGTTTCTTTTTAATCCTTTGTTCTTTTTTCCAGAAAACTGTAGAAGTGTTGAACAATGTATGCGAGTACAGTCCGGATCAACACGTAGCACTTCTTGCTTTGGAACACGGAAAGAAATATAGGGTTGAATGTTTTCGTTTGATCAACACGCAATATGGATCACGCCTCACCGTACACCTAACCAATGGAACGTTTTGTTTTCTTCCACCAAGATTCTCAGAGAAAATACAGAAACAGAGTCAAATTGAGGATCTTAACGATATTGCGGAAAACTATCTGATTTTCGAAGGTAAAGATGACACAAGAGGTGGATATTTAAAAATAAAATTTGTTCAGCATAACAACGATGAATTTGAAAAAAGAGTCGATTTTGCCATACAGATTTGTTTTATTTCTATTTCACATTTTTCCATTTCACATCAGTGTAAGAAGAAATAAAAGACTGGTTCGAATGTTATTTATAATTTTGAATTAAATATCTCTTTCAAAAACTTTCATTTCTCAGTTTATAATAAAAACACTTTAATTTTCTAATTCTGCCGCAGATTTTTTCCACATGGCAGCATTCACAGGTATCTGGTCCGGATTCGGCTTTGTCAGAAAACCAAGGGCAGGATTTGTAATGTGATCCGTGAATTGATGTGCCATATGGTATCGTCGAATACAGCTTTAGTGTGTTGATATCCTTTAACAGCTTCTCACGATGTTCATCCAGAAGTACTTCATCGTAATTCGCAACAAAATCTTCAAATTTACGCAGTTCTACCGTGCAAGACATCTTGTTTGTCTGAAGGTTGCTTCCAAACTGACTATGTTAAATGCAAAAACTCCTGAACTCTTTAGAAAGAACAGGGGCTATAATTTCATTTAGCTAAGAAATACGCTCGTGAAACCTAACTCTGTCACGAGCATGTATTTCCCACTCCCCTTTACGACTCATGCGATACGCATAGTTCCAGGCTATCATATTCCTCATGTGAACGCTGTCTGCGAATCTAACGTGTTTTGCAATTTCAGCGAGTTGTGTTAGGATCCTGGGATGCATTCACATTACGTCTTTTATATCTATCCATGAATTATGCGCTGAAGAAAAACCGAGCCATTTTACAAGAACACGATTTTTCTCTTTTTTTAAAATTTTCTCGACAAGGTAAACATCAGGGTGCTTTAACTTTGTTAATTCTAACTCATAAAAACCGCCTTGAATAGCGTTTCATTGATAATCCTCAAGGATATATGTTCGCGGTTGTGTCTTTTTTACGACCCTTATCTTGAATATCTCTGTTGACCAATTCGGGGTGTAGCCTTTTTCAAAGACGTGCTTGTATTCGCTTATGCGTACATAACCACCGATTTTATATTTAGGTTTAGAAACAACCTTTAACTTTTTCCTATGCAAAGTTGCAAGCAGATGAACTTCGTTAGATGAATTGACATCTATAGGTCTCATTTTTATAGTGCGATGCTTGGTTCTATTGTATTTGTCCGTCAACTTCTGTATAATGCTAATCCAATGATAATTCCCATTCATACTGAATTCTTTCCACATGATGCCCTTCAGAGTTCGGTTGAATCTCTCGACAATTGAAGCTTTTAACGCGCTGAATGTAGAATAAAGGTTTATTTCATAGTTTTTCATTATCCGATTAAATGTTTTATTGAAAAATTCTTTTCCATCATCGGTTTGTAGATTTCGGGGTATACGTCTCTGTTTGAGAACTGATTCCATAACCCTAGCCACATCATTGGAACTTTTACTTTTGACGGGGAGAGCCCAAGCGTACTTGGAAAATGTATCAATTATTGTCAATAGAAATTTATAACCGCGATTTTCAGATGCATACGCACTCATATCAACCAGATCTGCCTGCCAAAGATAATCAATACCCCTTATAACAACACGTTGACGTTTAAAGTTTTTTCGAGCAGTTCTATGGAGTTCATTAACAATTTGCCTTCTACTCATCTTGAAAAATGTATAAATAAAAGTTTTGTAATGGCTTTTATAAGAAGTTCTTCTTTTCCAAACACAAAAGGATGCTGCACTTTAAACACCCTTTTACAATGATGGTGGCAGGCCCGTCTGGCTGCGGGAAGACGACATTTATAGAAAATCTTCTTAGAAACAATGCAATGATTCAACCATCAGTGAAGGAAATTATTTGGTGTTACGCTGAACAGAGTGCTATACCACGGCAAGCACCATTTGAAAATATCGAATATTTGAACTCTATTCCTGAGGAATTTCCAAATAGTACGAATCAGCCAATCCTAATTGTACTGGACGATATTATGTTGAATGCTTTTTCAAGACAAGTATGCAAGTTGTTTACGAAAGGATCGCATCTTCGTAACCTGTCTGTCGTTCTGGTGACTCAGAATGTTTTCCATCAAGGAAAATTTTGCCGAGATATTTCGCTAAACTGTAAGTATCTAGTATGCTTCAAGAACTCACGAGACAAGAGTCAATTTTATCATCTCGCTAAACAGATATACCCTGAAAACAGTCCGGAGCTTATGAGAATATATAAAGAAATAACTCAACAACCTCATAGCTACTTGCTAATAGACCTAACACAGGATATAAATGACACCTTACGTTTTCGCACCGACATATTTAATACAACATTTGTAACGTGTTATTGCTCCCCAGATAGTTTGAAAGAAGACAATGGTGTCACGAATGAGACGATTAAACGACGATTAACAAGCATATGCTATACGTTCTTAAAAAAGCTAGCCCGTGTTTAAGAAAGGCGATACTGAAAACCACCGATCCCGAAGTAATTAAAACTCTATGCGAAATCACACACAATACACTGAAAGGAAATCATTTGCCTAGAGGAAAAATATTCTCCCGGCTTTGTAAATATAAAAAGAGTATGCGTAAGTTAGCGGAGGCTAAACGATCCGTTCCGCGCCAACGTAAAGTGTTAATTCAACAAGGCGGATTCTTACCCGTATTGCTAGGAAGTGTTCTTTCAGGTGTGATAGGGTCTTTAATTGAAAAATATGCATAGAAATAGCAGACTTAATAAAATGCTTCTATTAACCCCGGAAGTATATGAACGTTTAAAGGAGACAGTTGGGAGCGCTAGTACACAGACGCTGTTTGACAAAACCATGAGTAAGATACTGAACAATAAGCGCCAAAATGATGGAGCAAAATGGTATCAGTACCGGAATGTGTTAATACAATTTTTAAATGCAAGACGAACAAAAAATCATTTATGGAGACGAAAGCTGAAAATATTTCATCGAAAAACCGCATAGATAGTCAGAAATATAAGAATTTGCGTGAAAACAGCACACAGACGAGGTTCCTATTTAAAACGAAATACCCACACAAACTTCGCCTCCACGACCGGAGGAGATATTCGAGTCGATAAACGAAATAACACCAATGAAGCAAGAATCGCCTGCTGCTTTTAAGCGACGATTATCAGCAAGTGGAATAGCAAAAAGTCTTAAACCTGCTTCCAAAATAAGGAAAAGTGTGGCTGATTCATTTGAAGGAACCAGCAAAGACTGCAAGATAATAACCGGCGAAGATGGTATAACGCAGTATACAATTCCAGCGGATATGAGTGTGGATGAACTGGATGACGTTTTCACTGATTTAGATGCAGTAGATGATGGAGGTGCTGTAGCGTCAGATTCCGATGAAGTAGGTCGAAAGTCTGGCAAGCAATCTATATTAAGACCCTCTCGTCTAAACCATGATCAATTTGAGACTGAGATTCCCATAAGAAAGCCTGCTCGGCAAAATGAGCGGTTGAGATTGAAGACCGAGCCTAGTTCCAGAGTTAAAAACGTGAATTGGGACAGAATTTAAAAAATGCTCATAAACATAATAGATGACGAGTTCTACGTGTGTCTTTCGAGCAACAGTTCCCTAGGCATTTACCCTGACAATACGCTATCATCTTTCGAAAATATATTACCGAGTGTGTGTAAGTTTACCGACAATTGGTATGTCCGAATAACGGAGATCGCTCTACCCAAACGTAAAAAAGATAAAAGCGAATCAGGTAGCCTACCAAAACGTAAAAAAGAGAAAAACGAATCTGGTATCCGCGGAATTTCTAAACGGTCTGTACCCACTGAAGACGTAAGCGTTACCAAGGTACCACAATCTGTACCAATTGAAAAAGATTCAAAAGCAATAATCTCTAAAGTTGTTGGGTTGGTTAAATATCATGTCCGTTTTAGATGGGATGCGAATGATTTGCAAAAGTTATGTTATAAGGGAAATGATATGAACTTTTCATCATTCCTTTCATCATTTTTCTTGGCAATTAGACCTGACTATTATAACTATTACTTAACCGAAATCAAACAAATAACACACGATCGTATCGTAGAAGATAGAGATGAAAAGGCAATTGCCGACATAAAAAGAATTATAGAAGAAAGAGATTTTTGTTTAAATATTTATCAGTCTGGAAAGATTGCTGAAAAGGTTTATTTAAAATTAGGTGTAAAATTTGAATCATTTCGAGCGCTTCTAGATTAAATAATTGGGCAGATTCCGAGAAACAAACGAAACCATGCCGAATTATTACAGTTGATTGATCAATATATTCATCCGGCAAATAGTTTAAGGAACAAGTGGAACAAAGAGGCGAAACCGACTACCCACACATTTCATCTAAAAGATTATGGTGTGAAGGTCAATGTAGAGCTACCTATTACATCACCGATTAACATAACAGATTTCATTGCCCTATTACTAAGCGGAATTGAATTCAACGATGAAGAGCTACTTGATAAAGAAAATCCATCTGAAACCACAACATATCAACTGCGAAAACAGGTGTTTAACAAAATTGCCTCAGCTATCCGTGGGTCTGTATCCCGTGCCGTTAAAGAGTCCGGTACAGGAATATTACCCGATGGGTGGATCCAAACAACCAATTTCCACACTTTTATTGATATGCCATACAAAAGAGCCGATGGATCAACATGTACACCTCCTGTCACAATAGAGGTGGATAAAACCGACAATATAGCTGGTTTATTCATCGACGCTTTCCTAAAAACACCCGTTGAGAAGCGCGATCCCGAATCGATCGATACAGAAATAAAAGAGTCGTTTGATAAATCAATATTGCTGGACAGTGTAAGTCAGCAGGAAAAATCATTGTCTGTATTTGAAAAAAGAACACATTGTGACTCATCCAATAAAGGTATTGATGATTGTGAAAAAACCGAATTGATAAACGTTTATACAGATATCATTAAACCCAGAATAATAGGAAATACACTGGTAAGAAATCTACGGGCGATCCCCTTGAAAGGCTGTGATAGCGTGTTTAGATTCGAGCATGTGGAGTACTGTCCACTTGAGAAAAGCTTTATTGAAAGTATATCAATCAAAATTACAGATCATCACGGTGAATTAGTCAACTTTGAACCTAGCTTTACTCCAACATATGTCATGCTTCATTTAAAGCGAAGGTTAGAATCTATAAATATTCCTACGTTGTAAATATCAACATAGTTTGGACACTGAATTTAACACAGTTCTATACTAATGCGATGAATTCAAACTACGCACGTTACTACCTTGTCCAGAGTGGAGGTAGATTATCAGACATTGGAGAACTATATCGATCGCCACTTGTGTACCAGCGTGGAAGGGGTGTTGGAAGTTTTTTCAGTGGGTTGATACGTTATCTTCAGCCTTTATTTCTGTCCGGTGCAAAAGCTACAGGAAAACAAGTCATCGAAACAGGAAAGTCCATTTTTAAAGAGGCAGAAAGAAAACCACTGAAGCAGGTACTAAAGGAGCAAGGGAAATCTGCAGTACATGAATTAACCCAAAAAGGTATAAATAAAATATTTGATAAAATGGAGGGTTAAGGAAGACGAATTGCTATAAAAAGAGCTAACCCATACACAAGTGGGCATTTGAAATCAGTGCCTAAGCATAAAAAAGGCGTGAGGTGAGAAAGCTGTCATCGAGCAAGACTAAGAAAACTATAAAACGACAGCGCCGAGTAAGAAGGCGTGCATTGGATATACTTGACAGATAGATAATACCTTCATGATGCAGAAAGAGTGTATGAAGTCTGAATTGGATATTTTTGCCTCCCCACCAATTCAAAACAGTATTTTAAAAACCGAAGAAGTTGCTTACAAACCAATTGCATCACTGGACAATTCTTCGGTGTTGGAATTTATTTCGCTTGGTCATGGGGATACATATCGTGACTTATCCAGCATCTACTTACGGCTCAAGGTGCAACTGATTAAACTAAAAAATGGTAAAGAAGAACTTTTCACCGGAAAAGAAAAAATCAAGAAAGCTGATGGGGTGAAGGTGTAGCTGATCCGGTTGGTGTAGCAAACAACCTCATGCACTCACTTTTCAGACAATGCACTGTACAATTAAATGGGAAGAATATAGCTCAGACAGACAACAATTACCACTATCGCGCCTATATTGAAAATTGACTGAACTACGGTAAAGACGCTGCATCCACTCATTTGGAATCGGCCGGGTGGTATCTAGATCAGAACGAGATGGAGATGATTGAAGACTCAAGACCTGGCGGTGATCCTACCGAGTTGAATGAAGGCTATCTTAAACGGTCTGCAATGATTGAGAAGAGTAACGTAGTCGAACTGATGGGCACAATTCACACAGATCTGTCAATTCAAGATAAACTTTTATTGAATGGAGTGGACTTACGTTTAACATTATCATTGGAAAAACCGGAATTTTATTTGTACTCGAAAGAAGATGACTTTAACCCACGTGTGAAAATACTAGAAGCGGCAATGTTCATGAATCATGTTACCGTCAACCCTAGTATATTGTTAGCACATGAAGCTGTACTACAACGCAAAAATTCCGTTTACCCATACAAGCGAGTGGAAGTGAAAACTTATACACTACCCACTAACACATTCACACTATCTCTTTATAACGTAGTGATCGGATAATTACGGAACCTGCTTGTTTTTGGTATGGTGGATAGTGACACATACACCGGAAAGCGCACAAAAAACCCATTCAACTTTAAACACAACAACATAACTAATTTCAATCTATCAGTTAACGGCGTTCAAGTGCCAAACCAACCGTTAGAGTTTGATTATTCGCGTGATAAACCTGTTAGCACTAGAGGATTCCTTACTCTAATCAAGGGCACTGGTATTAACTACTTTGATAAAGGTCATCAGATATCTAAGAAATTCTTCGACAACGGTTGTTTCTTACCAGCATTTGACTTAACAGCGGACAGCTCATACGATTCGGGTTGTGGCAGTTTGTTGAATCAAGGTGTGGTGAGGATCGAAGGGCGGTTCAGAGGGGCTTTGAAGAAAAGTGTCACCTGCATTATTTACGCTGAATATGATGGAAGTATTGAAATCGATAAAAACCGTAATGTATTCACAAGCTTCTAAAAGTATATAAATAACGTGAACATGTGAGATTTTGATAGAGTCTGCTCCAGAAAATAGTCATGACGCATTGTCTAGTGAATATTGAATACTTCTCAGAAGGTCATTTAACCTTTTTCAAGAAAGTCTCAATTGCAGGGTTCACCTCTCAGAACAAACTTTATTCAAAGGAAATCACGTATAAATATCCTACTTCCTTAGCTATAAGTACAGATCAGAGAGGTATATTTGGGAACTTAGAACTCAAAAGGCTTGATGAAGATCTTATAATGTCCCTGGCGAAATTCGCAACAGTCTTCGTAAACGGAGATTCAACAAGAGGGTTCCTACAGAGTTACGTAACATCACACACAAAGGTTGTAAACCTTGAAAACATATTCCTGAAAGAACAGGAATGAACACGATAGAGATCATCAACACATTGAGAAATAACTTTAAAACAAACAGGTATTTTAAAGGTGTTTTCTCCTGTAATCGTTTACCTCGAAAAATAAGAAAGCCTGCATGTGTCATCGCTAACATTGATCCGGCCAGTAAAAGAGGACGCCATTGGCTTGCATTTTATTACCCGAAAAAGGTCCGGCTGAGTATTTTGACTCGTTTGGAAAATATCCTGATAACAAGTTCTTTAAAAAATTTCTTCATCAAAATGGAAAAGTGTTTGTGAATAATAAGCAGCGGTTACAAGGTGGCCTCTCGACAACATGTGGACAGTATTGCTACGTTTTTCTTCATTTTCGTTGTAGTGGCAGAAGTCTCAAAAAATTCCTAAAACGATTTTCAAGTACAGATTACGATTTCAATGATGGTGAAATTATAAATTTATTTCGCAAAATTTATATGAAGGACAATTCACAAAATGGGGGTGAGTTTTGTAACCAGACCTGCATTGCGGGAAGGCGATATAAAAGCAACTTAAAACGACGTACCCACCACAGTTTATTTCTCGAGCTACGAAGGATGTCAACCCCTGTTAACAAGGCTACTAGTAAGCAATCACAAGCTTCTAAACGTGAGGTGCAGAAGAAGAGAAAAGCAACGAAAACTTCATCTAGTATCAACTCCAACTCCAAGGAAGCCAAGACAAAAACACTCCCCAAGTCTAGTGTGCCGTGCGATCAAGATGTTCTTTTGAATTATACGTACTATCTAGATGGATGCCATAATCGCGGGATAACACTAGGATTTGACCCACGAACATTTCAAGCAAAGTCTATTTTTCACTATCACGGACGGTTCCCGCTAGCAGTTGACCACAGCCAATGGAATACGTTGTACAAACACCTAAGCGATTTAAAAGGCACAGCAGGCGTTCAGTTCCCAGAGAACCAATTAGGATCTTTGAAACGTTACCAGATACCTGTAGGCGTTGGTAGCATAACACTAAAACATGCAGAACTATTCAAGCTATTTGCGATGATGGAGTTCTTCAATATGGTTATGCACCACAACAACCTGGCTTCGGAATGTGTTAAGGAATATTACGAGTTGTACTGTAACAGGTGCAAAGAGAAAGATCTGTTGAAGCTATGCCATGAGGACTTTTTCATTCCATCTCGAATATATTATATAAATATTAACTATTCAAGACTTTTTTATGAATTTCCAATTTTATGCAGTTGTAATCCTATTTTTCATGTTTTGAAATAAAACAACACAATTATACATTGCAAAAAAAACATATTTTATTCTCACACTAGTAATACACATTATTCATTAAATAATACATATAAAGGTTGATACAATTTTGAGCGGCACATCTTGTTGTAGGCAATGGGTCGTGAATTCTACAGGTTGTCTTAAAATTCTTGAGCTCTCTCAGTTTTGGTATTTCTAGCTGTATTACGTTAGCATTTGATACATACTTTCTAAAAAAACTTTCCTTAATAGCGCCTTTCACGTATATAGTCGTTTCGTTGAACTCTGTCAAAATTTCTGGAAGTCGATTATAATCCACATCACCAACACACCATCATAAGCCATTGATATTAGTCACATCAAAATCATTTTGACGACGCGCTTTCGGGTGTAACTCCTGATAAGGATATGGTGGAGCAAAATGATGAACCACAGGTAAAGTTGATTCAAACGGTAAACCAGCTAGTTCTTTTACAAAATGTTGACCGTTTCCCCCGCACACAAACTGGATGTCTATAATAACTTGTGCCATGTCTCACTGTAACACGGTTTGGAATGAAATGAAAGAAATAATTAGAGTAGTGGTGCTTATATTTTATTCTGACAAAAAATTTGATTTCACCATAAGTGTAACGAGTAATTACTTAATTTCATAACAAAGCAAAAATAACTTACTTTTTTCATATGAATACATAAGACATAAATTCAGAGATATAAAATTCATTAAAATAATAAGTGTATTAATATTTATTCTCTATACAAAAACTGTAGGTGTTACCAAAGCTGTCTGATCTACACCTTTTGTAACCATAAGGGTAAGAGAAATATTCATCCGTCACAACTCTTTTGTCAAAAGTGAATCTCAAGTGTTTTTTTTTTCGGGTTCTGACACAGCAACCCCTGGACGTTTTCGCTTGATTTTACGCTCTGTTGTCACACGTACGCCTTCAGTTGAATCTTCATCCAAAACTAAAGATTTTAGGCATTCATAATTTACAACTTTCAAGTTTTCGAAGCTTAGAGTTATTCCTTTACATTTAATCACATGTTCAGGACCATGTTCAGTTTCAATTTTTAACCCATATGTCTTAGGACCTGTACTCACATATTCCGATATAGATGCATCAGAACCATAACTTGCCACCTCATTGGTCAAATCACCCAGGAAATCAGAGATTGGAAAATTCATGGGTTTGTCTTTACTATCCACAAATATGACAATGTCTGTATCACAGTACAGAATCGAGGAGCTCAGTTTTTCTAGTAATCCGTATAATTTAATTCTAGCTAGAGCCGTTGTATACGCAGCAATAGGTATGTTTGCATGTGGTAAAGTTTCAAGATTTTCCTCTTCATATTTCCATGTAACCCACAAGTTATCATCATCAACCGGGTAAATTGAACAAATTTCTATACCTGGTGATTGGAGAAATTCAAAAAATTTATTGAAATTATTAATGACTTTAGTGTTTGTTTGATCATCCCTTTGGCCGAACTTGCCCCACAAGGAGTTTAAACAAAGTTTAGCAATATTACGTCGACCAGAATTTTTTTGAATTTGTTTTTTATCATTAATGATACATTCCCTTCTCTTGTGTGATTCAATAAAACTATCTTTGCCCTCATCTGATATATATTCATTACCCCAACCGCTGGCCATCTGTTTAATTTTTAAATAATTATTGACATACTCAGTAAACAATCCGCCTGTTTTTGTGTTAGGGTCGTACACTGTGTACTCATACTTCCACACCTCATACACTTTCACTTTTGTACCCCTTTTCAACAGCTAAGGCTATTTCAGGAATTACCCATGTGCCAGTGAATTGCCGCTCATCACATGAATGATCGCAACTTGAAATGTTATTACCTTCAGCACATTTTCTACAAAGTGTAAAATACAATTTATTGTCGTTTTTCATGGGTAACACAGGTATCAAAAGGTTGTTAGGTGCAATTACATCACATTTTATGAAACCATGCATTGAAATAATTTCATGCATGGGAGGAATGTTATCATTTCAAAATATCTCAGGATGTTTTATAGGGTACGGTGTGTATTTGTTAATATACGGATAAAGACTAGTAAAGTCCAAATAACGTATTACTTCGCCTTTTTCGACAGCATGGTATAATTTGAACACCTCAGTACGACCTCCAAATAGAGCATCCCGCACACATATTGGACGATTTATGTCATTATAATATCGTCGCAATTTCTCATTTAAAAGCTTGTCTTTATTTAGTACAATTTTAAATTCACATTCCCATGTATATACTAGACTGTATCCGTTTCTCTGTATTGCCTCGATACGTCTTTGCGTACTTTCATATCTTTGATTTAAAGTTTCTAAAGTCTGAAGGTTATTTTCCCTCGATTCTTGAAATTTAAAACAATCTCTACAACCGTGATAGTAACATCCAAAGAACTCATAGACAGTATTCGACTTTTTATGAAAACCGTCGACATATAACCCACACTTGTCCAACTTTAACTCACCGTTATTGTTTGCTGAGATTATCAGACCGTTAATTTGGGAGTTTTTCCAGGCTAACCACATACAGGCAATGATGGAATGTGTTTTACTTTTGAAATAACCACCTTTAGGCATTACACCCAAGGTATTTTTGTCAAGATAATTTCTTCGAAAAACTAGCATGCAGGTCGATGCAATTGTGAGACTTTTATGTTAAAGGGTTCACATTGGTCAAGTTAATAAATTCATCCATAAATCTTACACAACCGCGTCTTAAAATATCAACATCATTTACACAATATCGTAACAACTCATCTCTATTATTGAAAGTATCTTGTGCTTTCGTACTGTACCAATTTAAAAAATCCTTTCTTTCCTTAGGCTTCATTGTATCGCAACCGTACATTTCAGGTGGGGGGAATTGACCGATATAATTTATATTATCTACCGTATTGAAATAATAAGGATAGTAACCTTTAACACTATCTTCAATATCGAAAACTTGTGGAAACTTAGAAAGTGGAAACGGCAGGAAATTTAAAGAGTCAACAAATGAAACTTGTTCACATGTCAACTTCATAATTTTGGTTCCATTCATTAAAGGTTCAATATGTTTTTTTCTAGCTATTAACTCCGAAATCAAGAAATGACCATCATAGCCTTGTAAATTATGTGCATAGCAATATACGTTGCTCACATATGGTCTGGGTATTAAACAATAGTCTAGAAACCTTTGCACAACAGAGGATTGATCACTTTTTTCAAATATATGCTGTCTGACACCACATGTATCACATAGTTGTTTAATATCTTCATCTTGATAACAATTGTGTCAAACATGTTGTGCTACAATTAGATTTGCAACATGTACAAAAGTTTAAGAGCTGTCACCATACAGGCCGTCTTGAGTAGTTTCACAATCAAAAAATATGGGGCTTTATAAAACAGTTATGTTGGGCCGGTTGTATTCTTGAACACATCTGACAGAAATATTCGTCACATTGATGTTTGAGTCCTTTCCTGTATGTAAAATTCATAAATTTTGTGCAAAATACACATATCTTGAAAGTGTCACATACAGTTTTTCCACTGAACTTTTTATCTAAATGGTTAGCGAAACATAGCGGTCCTCGAAACCCGCGATTACACTCGCTACAATCAACCATTTGTGATACATACACGCAAGGAGGGAATGTGATACAGTACGGAAATTTCATTTCACATTTATGAAGCGAATGATTTGAAACTTTATCGCAATAGTTACAAATATAACTTTTGGAAAGCAATCCGCTGACTGATTTTATGACGTAAAAATGTTTTGTACTCTCGAAATAGAAGAGGTAAATTTTTTTTGCTGCTATATCCCGTAGTGGAGTTTTAAAGAGAATGGAATGTGGATCTCGAATATTATCAAAAACAACAATTTGATACGCACTTAAGTATTTTTGAAATTTATAAAGATCTAGGATATTCCAACCATTTTCTCCAATTACCACTTCAGAATTTTTACACAATCGATCAGCCTTAAAATCTAACGATTGTAAAATGACTAAATTATTTAAACGATTTATATTAACCTCAGCCATTTCCATTGCATAACAAATACTCCTAGGTAAGCATGAAAGATCCTTAGCGTTAGCGGATTTTCCCACATCCACTAAAAATTTTTTTTCATTTTAAAAGGTCAGCATCATTTACGCGTCACCCGCCGGAAGGAATGTTTACTATATCAGCATGGAATTGTATGATATCATCCGAAAGAAATTTAGTGTTGGACTGGTTAACATTCACTATAAGGCCAATTATATATTTACCATTAATTTCCTGAATGGGCTTTAAAGCTGAACATATGGGTTTCACGTGTGGTGATTGCGGGAGTGTTATTGCAAAACTCATTTTGCACTCCGGATTTGCGTTAGCACCAATGTTTTCAAGTACCTTATCGAAAATTTTCTCCAGTGCACTAAAAGGGCTATCAGTTATATTGGTGAGACCTTTAATCTGAAAGTTTAAGGTGACACCTGTGACATTAAATTTTTTAAATAACTTCTCTTTCCGTGAAATAATTTTAAACGACCTCGGAAAATCACTTGAACCTTGCCCTTGCTGATTACTTTTACCAGCACATTCTTGTCGAACATCATAAGACCTGGACGTGTCTTCATTTTTAGCCAAAAAATTTACTATATCACTTAACAAAACATTTGAAAACGACGTGTGATGTAGCTTTGAAAACGCTATTAACTGTAACAAAAATCTGTACTTTTCCTCTACTGTCGAATGAATATTTCCCTTTCTAAATATATCAGCTGTGCATCTTAACCACGTATTGCATGCTTCAAAACTTTTTGTTGTTAACATTATTTAAAACTCCCTAATTATTTTTTCCATCTTTTATTATTATATAATTTCCCTTATTTCTATTTAATTTTATATTTTATTTTAAACTTCTAAAAATGTTAATTAATTTTAATTTCTCCTCTCCAAACGTGAGCGGTATCACACGGTGCAGCTCGGCTCTTTGCTGGCGCAACTTAACAAGGCGCCCAGCGGGGGTTGTACAGGTACAGGCTCAGGCTCACGTGATGAGCGTGCACGTTGCAGTCGCCTTTGTAATTCCTCTATAGTTAGTGGTTGAGGTCCTGGAAGGGGTGATGTTCGGCGATTCACAACTTTCAGCTCTTGACCCTTATCTGCTGTTGTTTTTTTCGCAAATAAGGTCCTTTTTACGAGTTAAAAACTCGATTTCGCTGGTTCTTCAACAAAGGCTTTAAGTTGTTGCTGGATATCCTGAATATCAGGCTTCCCTTATTCCTTTACTTAATTCGCAGATCATCTTTTGCGATATTCGTCCAAAGTTATACGCTTAGGTATACTTTTGTTTGGACTATTCATCCTAAGCTAACCTAAATCAGCTGAAAAATAGGCCTTGTGGGACCACAATCTTAAAAAAGTATGCCTGTAAGATAAAAATTGGTATACTTTAATAAAAAATATATATACAACAACAACAACAATATAAAAAAACTTACCGTTCCTGTACTACAAACAAACACTAAAGTCTAAAGAAATTTTGTTCAACCGTAGCTATCAGACTTGGAAAACTTCTGCGTGATAATCGACTGCAACACTTCACTTTAATACTGTCTACGCGCACAAAGGGTAATACGAGTGAGTAATTGCAAACTCAATAGCAGATGTTTCCACACGAGCTAATTATATTCACCCTCAGATAATTTCATTATACAGAACGAATACGCCATCCGCAACACAAAAGCATTCAACCATCAGCCTATACCACACGTGTAAAGTACTTAAATATGCACTGCTTTAAACACATTTTTTCCGCAGACACTAATTACATTCACCCTCAGTTGGTTCAATATACAAGTCTTTTCATGTCCAGCGATTCTTGCCTCAAGCGCACCAAGCAAGCGTAAGCAAGCATAAATCATCTTCTAATTGCCATACACACAGTTTAATTGTGGATTACGCCATCGCTCGACACTATATATGACGTTGGGGAATACCTACCATTTCAGTTTACGATGCAGGTGATATTGAATTCTTTCCACATAATATTTTCTTTTTTCGCAAGTCTGTTGATTCGTAAGCGAGTTAATTAATATGCACCCAATTGCAACACGGACACGAATATGCCCCCATTGATGATACGATCGAATCAGTATGAATGGCTAACAACAAGAACAAAATTCATAACCGGCCGTTACGTACAGTTGGGTACATGATCATACACGAAAAGAAACACCTGTTGTCGACGAAAGCAACGTCACGGTCAACCTTGGGGGAACCCTTTAATTACAACAAATATGTATGTGATCGTCAAATCTACCATCGTCGTTTGCCTTCAAAAAGACTTGAGATATTTTAACCTCCTGAATTAATGAACTCCTGGTAGGCACTCTCGCTGTATTAAAAAAATTTATGCATAGTTATATGCACTAACATACCACTGTCCCATCATGGTTATTTATGCACATGCACGTTGAAATGCGTATGAAGTTAATTGGATACTTTTCGTAATACATTAAGGCTAGCATCAGAATTCAGCATGGATGGCAATTACCATTAAAATTTCACCCTTCTTTTCACCCATCATTCGTTGTCTCGCACAGACGATACATATAACGTACAGTAACACGATGTATTGTAATTCACGGGATCGAGCTAATTTTGATACAGTGCCCCAGAAAATGTGCGTGCAAGGCTTTACCTGTCCCCGTGGCCAGAAGGTACAATTGCAGAAGAAAAATTTGATTACATATCGATATTACAAGGAGCTCATCGTAAGCGAGTTAATTGTATGCACTCCTCTGCTGGTACGATTTCTTTTGCAAGTCTGTCTGTTGATTCGGAAGCGAGTTAATTAATCAATATTCACGACATCGGAAATGAACGAAATTCAAGTTGAATTCGCACATGAAGGTACAGGGTATGGGTATGGGGTTTTCTGTCTGGTTTTCTGCGCGCCTGTTTCACCAGTTTACAAAAATTGACTTTAGCAGCCTTTCTAACGTACTCTCAGCCTCCTAAGAACCAACCAGTTATGCACACAACATCTCCCAACACATGACACATCTCACAAACTACAGCAAAAACATCTGACCCTATTTCTACCACCTATGACTACCTGACGCACCCAACCGCAACACCCCGATCCTCTATAGCCAGCCATCAACGTTCAAAATCATCGCCAACCACCTGATCTACTATTGCCTTCTACCAGCGCCGCCAATCAACACCACACACCCGATCCTCCACACCCTACCACTACCTCACGCAACCAACCAACCACAACACCCTTCTACCAACACTGCAAATCACGGCCCTAACCCAGACCCTCCATAGCCTTCTATCAACGCCACCAATCACCGCCACACACCTGAACAAACCTCTACACCCTTCTACCAACCACGCTCGGGAACCCCTCACAACACAACACAAATCACCGACACACACCTGAACAAACCTCTACACCCTTCTACCAACACTGCAAATCACCGCTCACCACCTGACCACCCCAATCAACCAACCGCAACACCCCTCTTACAAACAACAAATCAACGACTTACACCTGATACAAAACCACAATCTCAGCACCCGACCCTAGGTACATCCAAGACCAAGGCACTCTGTTTCACCCCATCCCTGCCATACAAACGTGGTAACTCAAGCCACTCGCTACTCTGATTGAAAAAGATTGAAAATGACGTTCCCACCCATACAAAAACCGGTTCTGCGGTACGTCACTTACTACTTATGTATGGTGGTTACATTGGGTGTTATGCGTACTATACATACATGTACCCAGTCTGCTAACAAAAATTTTGTACTAAGGGTTATTCATTATACATAGTTCAAAGAATGAATCCTCATATAATATACACTTACCACGCAAAGGTACTCCGAAAATGCTATTGGATACATTTTATGACAGTGTTTATGAGTGTTTGGCGTAATGGGAGAGGGTGTTTTCAGTAATATGGATGCTAGCAGCGTACCAGGAAATTTCCGCAGTCAGCAAGTCAATTAAGTACCTTTCACAAAGTGAATAAGACTCTGAAGTTCATTTAAGGAGCTAATTATGCATCTTATTACGCCAAAAAAGCCAAAAAAATTGTTGCATTTTAATAGTGATTATGATGGCTCTGTAATGACAAACGGTGAGATTCGTACCCAAGCCAGCCTACAAGCCAGATCAAGATATGATTCCGTTCGTTGCAGAAATGTGCGGATTTTCACGTCGCCGCAGTGTAGATAATATGTCACTACTAGTTTCGCCAGCAAGTCAAAAACTCGATCAGTACGAAGTTTGCAAACATTTGGGTGAAAAAGTGCAGTGTGTTCCTGTGTGTGCCTTACACAAAAATGACACTTAATAACTCCCAAAGCTGGTCGGCAGAGACACACATATTCACCACGTGAGCAACCTTCTTTATCGAATTATAAGAATAAACTACTCCCCACTTTATACGCAAGATAGTTTCTTCATGGAACCGTGAACTCGAAAAGTTAATTTTCATAAAGAAAAACTGCGTAAAACGAAATTGACCTTTTTTAGTCATTTATTGAACACAACTTATAAGCAATCCATTCAATAAAATATATGAATACCAGTGTAATCATAGAATACATGAATTTAATTCAATTTATTTCTAAAATGAAAACAATAACAAAAAAATCTAATTAAATGGGGAAGCGTGGTTTCGGGGTGACGGACGGCATCCTATTCAGGTGCTGTCATTTACCATCCGCCACCAGACAGCACGACCACGGTTAGACTTATTGATGGATTAAGCTCCGACTGTCAATTTTACGTTAGCGTATATTATGCATACGTAGCAATTGTATATAATCATTTTATTTTGGGTTTTGAACCTCCGTGTCTAGTCGGATACAAATAATTTATAAAAATAGTTGAATTATAATGAGCCTAATCCATCAATAAGCCTAACCGTGGTCGTGCTGTCTTGTGGCGGATGGTAAATGACAGCACCTGAAGAGGATGCAGTCCGTGACCCCGAAACCACGCTTCTCCATTTAATTATAATGGTATCAGCCAGAAATCTGGAAACAAAAAAGAACCTTCATTAATGTGCAAAAATATTGTTAGCAAAGTTTCGAACCAAAAGCACACTAGTGGGCGGTGTTGTCGACTAGACACGGAGGTTCAAAAACCAAAATAAAATGATTATAAAAAAATCTATTTCGTTAAAAAATTGAAGTTGTCTTTCATATAAATAAGAAAATTTATGGAAAATAATAACTTTAAATGATTTAAGTCTAACTGAGTTGCTACTATTACTTTCAAGGATAAGTCTTCTTTTATGAAATTGTATAGTATTATTTTCATCAGTGAATGATATTATCTCATCAGATTCTCTTTCTATAATTGGTGTATTGGTTTTAGATGTTGTTCGAAGAGACTACTTGGCTCAAGCCTAAAATAAGCAATTGTGAGTAGTAAGTGACGTATCTTCGAACCGGGTTTTCTATGGGTGGGAACCACTTTTTCAATCACAACCAATTGGTGCAGGTTGGGTCTTGGTGTACTAGGTTACAAGGAGTTTTGATGGGGAATCAGTGCCATTTTGAGTCTGGGTACGGTCGCGTGGTGGCGTTGATTTGTTGTTTGTAAGAGGGGTGTTGCGGTTGGGTGCGTCAGGTAGTCATAGATGGTAGAAATAGGGTCAGATGTTTTTGCTGTAGTTTGTGAGATGTGTCATGTGTTGGGAGATGTTGTGTGCATAACTGGTTGGTTGTTAGGAGGCTTAGAGTACGTTAGAAAGACTGCTTAAGTCAATTTTTGTAAAATGGTGAAACAGGCGCGCAGAAAACCAGAAAGAGAAACACCATACCCATACCCTGTACCTTCATGTGCGAATTCAACTTGAATTTCGATCGTACCAGGAGAGGAGTGCATACAATTAACTCGCTTACGAATCAACAGAGAGACTTGCAAAAGAAGCTATATTAATGTATGTATGTATGTATGTATGTATGTTTGTATGTATGTATGTTCAAACTCAACTTGAATTTCGTTCGTTTGCGTTACCGAGCATGTTAATTCAAGTTTTCCTGCAAGCGAAGCAACGAATGATGGGTACAGGTTAAATCCTTGCACGCACATTTTCTGGGGCACTGTATCAAAATAAGCTCAATGTATTATGAATCCCATGAATTACAATACGCCGTATTGCTGTACTTATTTGTGCGAACGAAGGGTGAAAAGAAGTGTGAAATTTTGATGGTAATAGCCATTCATACTGATTCGACCGTGCATATTCGTGTATCTGCATGGAATGGTAATTTCGATCGGCCGCATATCAATTAACTTCATGCACATGTACGTTGAGATGTATTCAAAAAGCCATGATCGGACAGAGGTATGTAAGTACATATAACGATGTATTAACTTTCTTAATACAGGTCTACCAGGAGTTCATTAATTCAGGAGGTTAATATATCTCAAGTCTTTTTTGAAGGCGAGCGAATGATGGTAAAGAGGACGATCAATACGTGTTTATTGTAATTAAAGGTATTTCCTCAAGGTTGACCATCAACAGGTGCTTCTTTCCGTGTAGAGATGTTCCATGAATGATCATGTACCGAACGACAGGTTATGCGTTGTACGTAACGGCTGGTTATGCATTTTGTTCTTGTTGTTTGCTGGGAAACTGTAGATTTGAGGGTGAATATCATTAAAAAATGCAATGTCTTCCGCATTGTTGAGTTTTTGTGTTGCACATATTTTACACTATATTGCAAAATGTAGTAATTAAGTGGTTTTCCCCAATTTGCAACGTGAATTAATTAGCTTCATGAGAAAATGCCGTTTGGTTAACACGGCCGGTAGCACAGACTACATGCATATGCTTGCAATTTGTCCATTGTGCGGCGTGGAAAAATCTGTATAAAAACCCGTGGCTGGGCCGTGGGTTATCATAGATTGTCGAGCAGCACTCTGATAACCTATCAGAGAGGTAAGTTTTTTTGATTTTGAAGCTATTATTTTATATATATATATATATATATATATATATATATATATATATATATATATATAGATATATGTAAGGAAAGTATGATCTTTCCTTTTTGAATTCGGCGCGTGACTGGATCGGCAAGGTAGACCTTTAATTACCAACCAACTAAGATGGGTAGCACCGGTTGGAGCCACGCGTAGATCACTTCGCGAAGCAAGTGACAGTGACAGTGACAATGTGGGATCGGTACGCGAAGAGTGACTATAGACTTTGAATTTTGTTTCTTTTGGATATAGGTAATCTAGTTTAAAATATTCAAATTGTATTTTATTAATAAACAAACTTTTGGATATAGAGAAACACTTCAAGTTTTTATTCACCGTTAAAACAAAGTGAAACAAGAAATATAACCTCACAAGTAGTACACAAGTCGGATGGTATGATAACATTAAAAGTGAAAATATTCAATACAGAAGAAAATATGGATGTATTCATAGTCAATAATGAAAATTTCAAACACGACTTCCTAATAGGGCTGGATTGCATAAAAAAATTTAAACTGATACAAAATGAAAAACTAGAAATAGAACAAAAAACGGGTAATCTCACAGAAAACCAAGAAAGATATGAAATAAACTTCAACGAACATATAGATCAAGGAAATTTTGAAATCTTAACAAATTACTTAAGTTCTTATGAAGAAAAAATAATAGAAAAACTCATAGAGAAATATAAAAATATATTCGCAAAAGACAAAAAAAGGGTAAAAGATTACGAAGCCAGAATAGATCTCGTGGTAGATAAATATTGCAGCAAAAGAGCCTATAAATGTACAATAGACGATAAAAAGGAAATAGAGGAACAAGTTTCTAAATTATTACAAAGAAAACTAATCGAAGAATCATACAGCCCTTTTGCGGCTCCAGTAACCTTAGCCTATAAGAAGGATGAAAACAAAAAATCGAGATTATGTGTAGATTTTAGGGACTTGAATCAGATAATAGTTCCTCAATCACAACCCTTTCCATTAATCGAGGACCTAGTAACAAAAACAAGAAATTGCAAATATTTTTCAAAACTTGATATAAATTCAGCGTTTTGGTCAATTCCCCTCAGAATAGAAGATAGAAGCAAAACGGCATTTGTAACCCAGGAGGGCCACTTCCAGTGGACTTGTTTGCCATTTGGACTAAAAACAGCACCAGCAATATTTCAAAGAATATTGAGCAACATAATGAGAAAACATAAATTATCAGATTTCGCAGTCAACTATATAGACGACATACTGATTTTTTCAAAAACCTTCGAAGAACATATTGATCATCTATCGCGATTACTAGAAGCAATAATAAATGAACGATTTCGATTGAAGCTATCTAAATGTACATTTGCGTTGGAATCCATACAATACTTAGGACATAAAATAGGGTATAACTCAATTTCACCACTAAATGATAACCTAATCTCAATACGAAATTTTCCGGTTCCAAAAAATCAGAAAAATGTCCGACAATTTTTAGGGAAGATCAATTTTTATAATGAATATGTACTGAAGATTTCCATTATTCTGGAACCACTACATAACTTATTAAGGAAAGGTCAACAATTTACTTGGTCAACAGAATGTCAAAAAGCCTTCGAATACATGAAGAATTTCCTTTGTCAGCAGCCAGTACTAGCAGCTTTTGATCCTGAACTACCAGTACACATTTATACAGACGCGAGCTTACAAGGTATAGGAGCTGTAATGAAACAACCACAACTGAATGACACAAAAAAGCTGTAATGAAACAACCACAACTGAATGACACAAAAAAAAATAGAAAAACCAATAGCATACTTTTCAAAGAAACTGAATGAATTCCAAAAAAGGAAATAAGCTATTTACCTCGAATGCCTAGCAATAAAAGAAGCAGTGAAGTATTGGCAACACTTCCTCATGGGAAAACGCTTCAAAGTATTTTCGGATCATAAGCCGCTAGAGAGAATGAATATTAAAGCCAGAACAGACGAGGAATTAGGGGATCTTACTTATTATTTATCACAATACGACTTTGAAAAAATATACCGTCCGGGAAAGGAGAACCTGGAAGCAGATTGCTTAAGCAGAAACGCAGTACTAGAGTCTCAAGAAGGCGAAGAAGAAATATTAAAAATTGTTAATCTAATACAACTAGACGACATCATACAAGACCAAAAATTTAACAAGAATTTAGAAAATAACAAAAATAATTTAATATTCGAGAATGATCTATATTATAGAAAAGAAAGAAAGAAGAAAAAAATCGTTTTGTCAGAGGAGTTTTGTCAGAAATTAATCGAGAACATCCATAGAAAATTTTGCCACATAGGGATAAGACAAATGCAGAGCAAAATACTGCCTTACTATACCGCAAAAAACATATCGAAGAATATTGAGAAAGCTTGTAAAAATTGCGTAACTTGCATACAGAACAAAACGATATATATATATATATATATATATATATATATATATATATTAATTTGAATAATTATATATATTAATTTTTCTCTCTCTATTTTTGTTTACAGTAATATTATGATTTTTTAAAAATTGCGGCCCCACAAGGCCTATTTTGCAGCTGACGTAAGTTAGCTTAGCATGAATTTTAAACAAATTCCTTGAAGAATAACGATAGAGGAATATCGCAAGAGATATTCGGCCATAGATCTCCGACGGCCGCGAAAAGTTTTGGCTGGGGTTGCAGCAGCCGAGCAGCGTGAAGAAGCTGCGTCAGGAGCCGCAGCAGCCGGGCAGGGAGAAGAAGCTGCGTCAGGAGCCGCAACAGAGAATCAACAGCCTGTAAAGGTGTGGGGGACGTCACCTCTCCCGTCAGAGGTTGAGGAGCTGCAAAGACGGTTGCAGCGCAAAAGGTTCGTGCCTGAACCGACGTCAACGCAGCCCCCTCAAAAAAAGAAGCGTGGTGGACGTCAGGTGACGTTGCGTCAACAGAAGGCTGAGCTTCACAAAATAATACCGCTAGCAACCGAGCGGATAAAATTAAGCTAATAAAATTACTAAATAGTTTAAGATAGTGTATTAGTTTTAATAACGTAAAAGAGAGAGTAAGTAAATAAAAAGATGGATAATATAATTAACGATTTTAAAATTGCGTTAGCATCAAGTTTTGAAGATTGTATTACCTGGTTGAGGAATGCAACAAATAAATTTAGGAATGGAAATATTTATCCAACATTAGATGAGAGATACAGGTTTTTACTACAGTTGATAGAGTTTTCAAAGCTACATCACATGTTGTTTTCAAATGGTTTGCTAAACGAAACATTTCATCTTTTGGTGAATAATGAAAACTCCTCCAGCTCTAATGATGTTCAACAAGAATGTGTTGGTGAAGGTAATCAACAAGGATGTGGCTCAAGCAATATATCAAGATCGTTTCAAATAATTTCCACGAAAGATAAGCAATTTAAAAAAATTAACGTCACAGGTGTCACCTTAAGTTTTCAGATAAAGGACTTGACCAATATAGCCGTTGATCCTTTAAGTGCTTTAGAAAAATATTTGATAAGATAATTGCAGACATTCTTGGTAACACAAATTCGGTGTGTAAAATGAGATTTAAAATAACACTCCCAAAATCACCACACGTTAAACCCATATGGTCGAGTTTAAAGCCTGTTCAGGAAATTAATGAGAAATACATAATGAGTCTTATAGCAAATGTCAATCAATCAAACACGAAATTTCTTTCGGACGATATCATTCAGTTCCATGCGGATGTCGTAAACATTTCTTTCGGTGGGGGGCGTATAAATAAAAAGTACACAGATGATGATGAACTTTTAAAAAGGAAAAAAGTATTAGTGGATGCGGGTAAAACCACAAAAGCTGACGATCTTTCATGTTTACCAAGGTGTATTTGTTACGCAATAGAAATGGTTGAGGGTAATATAAGCCGTGTTAATAATTCAGTCAATTTACAATTTTTGAATTTGAAGGCTGATCAATTATGTCAAAATGCCAAAGTGGTAATCAGTGAGAATAGATGCAACATCCTAGATCTTTATAAATTTCAAAAATACTTATGTGGGTATCAAATTGTTGTTTTCGATAATATTCGAGATCCGAGTTCCATCCTTTTTAAAATTCCGCTACAGGATATAACAGCAAAAAAATTACCTCTTCTATTTCGAGAGTACAAAACATTCTACGTCATAAAATCGGTCACCGGATTGTTTTCCAAAAGTTATATTTGTAACTATTGCGATAAAGTTTCAAATCATTCACTTCATAAATGTGAAATGAAATGTCCGTACTGTATCACATTCCCACCTTGCGTGTATGTATCACAGATGGTTGACTGTAACTTCGCTAACCATTTAGATAAAAAGTTCAGAGGAAAAACTGTATGTGACACTTTCAAGATATGTGTATTTTGCACAAAATTGATAAATTTTACATAAACGAAAGGACTCAAACATCAATGTGACGAATACTTCTGTCAGATGTGTTCAAAAATACAACCGGCCCAACATAACTGTTTTATAAAGCCCTACATAGGTAGAAAGGATAAAAAGTTTCTCATAATATTTTTTGATTGTGAAACTACTCAAGACGGCCTGTATGGAGACAACTCTTCAACTTTTGTACATGTTGCAAATCTAATTGTAGCACAACATGTTTGTCACAATTGTTATCAAGATGAAGATATTAAACACCCATGTGATACATGTGGTGTCAGACAGCATATATTTGAAAAAAGTGATCAATCTTCTGTTGTGCAAAGGTTTCTAGACTATTGTTTAATACCCAGACCATATGTGAGCAACGTATGTTGCTATGCACATAATTTACAAGGCTATGATGGTCATTTCTTGATTTCGGAGTTAAAAGCTAGAAAAAAACATATTGAACCTTTAATGAATGGTACCGAAATTATGAAGTTGACATGTTAACAAGTTTCATTTGTTGACTCTTTAAATTTCATGCCGTTTCCACTTTCTAAGTTTCCACAAGTTTTCGATATTGAAGACAGTGCTAAAGGCTACTATCCTTATTATTTCAATACGGAGGAGAAAATAAATTATATCGGTAAATACTCACCACCAGAAATGTACGGTTGCGATACAATGAAACCTAAAGAAAGGATGACCTTTTTAAAATGGTACAATACAAAAACACAAGATATTTTCAATAATAGAAATGAGTTGTTGCGATATTGTGTAAATGATGTTGATATTTTACGACGAGGATGTATAAGGTTTATGGATGAGTTTATAAAAATGACCGATGTGAACCCCTTAATAGAAAGTCTCACAATTGCATCGACATGTATGCTGGTTTTTCGGAAAAAATATCTTGAAAAAAATATCTTAGGCGTAATACCTAAAAAAAGGCTTATTCAAAAGTAAAACACATTCCGTAATTTCTTGTAAGTGGCTGGCTTGGAAAAATTCGCAAACTAGCAGCTTGATAATCTCCGCAAACAACAATGGTGAGTTAAAGTTGGATAAGTGTGGATTCTATGTCGACGGCTTTCATAAAGAATCAAATACTGTCTTTGAGTTCTTCGGCTGTTATTATCACGGTTGTAGAGATTGCTTTAAATTTCAAGAAACGGCTGAAAATAGCTCGTTGGGTTTAGAAACAATAAATCAAAGATATGAAAGCACACAAAGACGTATCGAGGCGATAAGGAGAAATGGATATAATCTGGTATATTGGTGGGAATGTGAATTTAAAAAAGTACTAAATAAAGACCGTGTTTTAAATGAAAAATTGCGGGAATATTATAATGATATACTGTCTATACTATGTGTGCGGGATGCTCTATTTAGAGGTCGTACTGAGATATTCAAATTTTACCATAAAGCAAAAGAGGGAGAGGTAATACTTTATTTAGACTTTACCGGTCTGTACCCGTATATCAACAAATACGCACCGTACTCCATAAAGCATCCTGAGATATTTCGAAATGACAATATACCTCCTATACATGAAATTATTCCAATGCATGGTTTCATTAAATGCGATGTAATTGCTCCCAACGACCTTCTCATTCCTGTGTTACCCTTGAAAAACAACAATAAATATTATTGCACACTCTGTAAAAAATGTGCCGAGAAGAATAAAGTTTCAAGTTGCGATCATTCAGATGATGAGCGAAAACTCACAGGTACATGGGTAATTCCTGAAATAGACTTAGCTGTAAAAAGAAGGTACAAAGTCATGAAAGTATATGAAGTATGGAAATATGAATACACAGTGTACAACCCTAAAGCAAAGACTGGCGGATTATTTACTGAATATGTTAATAATTTTTTGAAAATTAAACAAATGGCTAGTGGCTGGGGTAATGAATATAAAACAGATGAGCTTAAAGATAATTTTATTGAATCATACGAAAAGCTGGAATGTATTGTTCTTGATAAAAACCAAATTCAAAAAAATTCTGGTCGACGTAATATTGTCAAACTTTGTTTAAACTCCTTGTGGGGCAAGTTCGGTCAACGGGATGATCAAACAAACACTAAAGTGATTATTAATTTCAATCAATTTTGTGAGCTTCTCCAATCACCAGGTGTAGAAATTTGTTCAATTTACCCGGTTGATAATGATAACATGTGGGTTACATAGAAATATGTAGAGAAAATCTGAGAACTTTGCCACATGCAAACATACCTATCGCAGCTTATACAACAGCACTGGCTAGAATTAAATTATACGAGCTATTGGAAAAACTGGGTTCGTCGATTCTCTACTGTGATACAGACAGTGTCATATTTGTGGATAGTAAAGACAAACCAATAAATTTTCCGATCTCTGACTTTCTGGGTGATCTGACCAATGAGGTGGCATGCTATGGTTCTGATGCTTATATATTGGAATATGTGAATACAGACCCTAAGACATATGGTTTAAAAATTGAAACTGAACATGGTTCTGAACTTATGGTTAAATGTAAAGGCATAACTCTTAATTTCGAAAAGTCAATAGTTGTAAATTTTGAATGTTTAAAATCTTTTGTTTTGGAGGATGATTTATCTGATGGCGTACATGTGAAGACCGAACGTAAAATCAAGCGAAAGCGTCCAGGTGTTGTTGTATCAGAACCCGAAAAAAAACTCGTGAGATTAACTTTTGACAAAAGAGTTGTGTTGGATGAATATTTCTCTTATCCCTATGGTTTTAAAAGATGTAGACCAAACAATTATGATAACATTTAAAAGTTTTGTATAAAGAATAAATATTATCCATTTTTATTATTTTAAAATTTTATACATATTTGCATTTTATAATTTAGATATTCATATCATTTAAATAAGACGTTAAGTGATGTTTGCCTTGTTATGAAATTAAACAATTACTTTTAGATCATATGATGAAATTCGAATAGTTGTTGGAATAAAATATAAGTACCAGTACTCTAAACATTTCTTTCATTTCATTACTAGTCTTGCAACCATCAGATATGGCACATATTATTGTAGATATCCAGTTTGTGTGCGGAAATAACGGGCAATATTTTGCGAAAGAGCTTGCTGTCCTACGATTCGGATCACTTATACCATCAATGTATCATCTTTCACCACCGTATCCACACCAGGAGTTATCTTTTAAGGGCTGCAAACAGAACGACTTTGACGTGGATAACATTAACGGTTTGCGCTGGGATGATGGCAATATCAATTTCACCAGTCTACCAGATATATTTGAAAAATATGCTACATCGACGATCTATGTAAAAGGTGAGATGACAGAGAAGTTTGTGAAAAAATATCTACCATCATTAGATATAATCCAGTTGCAATTACCAAAACTAAGCGAACTGAGAAAGTTTCACACGTATTGCGAACTTCACGAGGGGACACAGTCCAAGCGATGTGCAGTATAAAATTGTGTCAACATATACTTATATATGCTAATAAATGAAAAATATTGAGTAAAAGCTGGAAATGTGTTGTTATTCAATACTTTTATTAACCAATCGTAATATTATAAATAATTTGAGGATTACAAAACCATGGAATTTCATAAAAAAGTCGAGAATAGTTTATGTGCACATATGAAGCACGTGAAGGTATAAAAAAGTCATCACTCGATAGTTGTAATACATCTTCAGCCTTACATCTAGTTGTATACTGTTTGAAATACTATCTCACACTGTCGGCTGCGTTGTTGTTGTGGTACATAATAGGATTGAAGAATTCCATCTTCTCGAACAAATTTAAAAGGTTCCGGGATGTTAGCCAGATACTACCTTGATCGACTGATATGGTGTACTCCTTTTTTAAATCAGCTTGTGTTGCTTTGACAGTTTCAATATTTTCTTGCTTCATATTGATCAGATAAATGTACAATGAAGTCCATCCTAGGTAGTAAGTTGATACAGGGAAACGTCCAGGATAACTGAAAATTATTTTAAACTCAAATGTGAGTGGATCGAAGCCCAACGTAACTTTCCGGTTTTGACATCCATCCAGATAGTAGGTGTAGTTCACATTTTCACCAGGAACCTCGGATCTTTTCTGCCTGCAAGATCTTTTAGTAAGTAATTCAGCTGTGCCTCCAGGTTTGCTCCTTTTGTTAGATCGCTGCGGTTTTGCAATGTCCACGGTTTTCCGAATAGGTGATGTCATACTGCCCGAAAGGTTATTAAAGTAAGACTGAAAGTCAGGGGTTTCTGCCCGCACTCTTTATACTGAGCTCACGCTGCTTTTATAGCACATGTCTCCTGTCTACAGGACTGGTTGTAACACCCCCCTACACTTTGCGAAGGGACCCTCGAATACATTCTCTGGAACAAATTAACTATTTCATCATCTTTGGTGTCATAGTTTGTAGTAGAGAACCGGCTCAGAAATCTTTTGAAGCTTCTTCCACCACAACGAAAATTAAGAAATACACAGCAATACTGCGCGCACGTGGTCGAGAATGCACTCTGTAACCTCTGCTTATTATTTACAAATACTTTACCATTGCGACGAAGGAATTTTTTGAAGTACTTGTTAGCAGGATATTTACCGAACGATTCAAAATATTCAGCTGGTCCTTTTTTAGGGAAGTAGAATGCTACCCAATGAACACCGCTCTCTTGGGATGGATCTGTGTTGGCTATGACGCATGCCGGTTTTCTGATTTTCCGAGGTAAACGATCGCAGGGATATACACCTTTTAAAAACCTTTTTGTTATGATATTACTTCTCAACGCGTTGACGATCTCTATTGTGTTCATTCCTGTCCTTTCAAGAATATGTTTTCAAGGTTTACAACCTTAGTATGTGATGTCACGTAGCTTTGTAAAAATTCTTTTTTCGATTCTTCGTTCACAAACACTGTTGAAAACTTTACCAACGATCTGATAAGATCCTCATCGAGTCGCTTGAGTTCCAAGTTTCCAAATACGCCTGTCTGATCTGTAGCTATAGTCAAGGTGGTAGGATATTTATACGTAATTTCTTTCGAGTAAAGTTTGTTCTGTGATGTCAGTCAGCGATACTTTCTTAAAGAAGGTTAAGTGACCTTCTGAGAAGTATTCAACATTTACAAGGCAATGTGCCATGACTTCTGCTGTGTACTAGAGTAAATACTATCCAAATCTGAATGTTATTGCGATATATATATATTTTTTTTAAAAGCTTGTAAATAAATTCCGATTTTTGTCAATTTGAAGCCTTCCATCATATTCCGCGTAAATGATACAGGTGACGCTTTTCTTTAAAGCTTCTCTGAATCTTCCCTCGATCCTTACCAAACCTTGGTTTAACAAACTAGCGCATCCCGAATCGTATGAGCTGTCTGCTGTTAAATCAAATGCTAGGAGAAAACAGCCATCATCAAAGAATTTCTTGGATTTTTGATGACCTTTATCAAAATAATTGAGTCCAGTCCCCTTGAACAGAGAAAGATATCCTCTAGTGCTAACTGGTTTTTCGTGCGAATAATCAAACTCTAGAGGAAGGTTTGGTACTTGAACACCATATACCGATAGATTGAAGTTGGTAATTTTGTTATGCCTAAAGTTGAATGGATTCTTTGTGTGCTTTCCGGTGTAGGAGTCATTATCCACCATACCAAAAACTAGCAAATTCGGTAGTTGTCCTATCACTACATTATCAGGAGATAGAGTATAGGTGTTGGTGGATAAAGTGTAGGTTTTTACTTCAACCCACTTGTACGGATATACAGCATTCGATCGTTGGAGTACAGTTTCATGTGCTAATAGTATACTGGGATTGACAGTGACGTGATTAATGAACATTGTCGCTTCTAGAATTTTTACGCGTGGATATAAGTCATTTTCTTTCGAGTACAAATAAAATTCCGGTTTTTCCAATGAAAGTGTTAAACGGAAGTCCACTCCATTCATTAACAGTTTATCCTGATTAAACATGTCACTATGAATTGTCCGCATCAGCTCAATGACGTTACTCTTTTCCACCTTTGCAGACCTTTTAAGATAGCCCTCATTTAACTCAGTAGGACCGTCGCCAGGTCTTGAGTCTTCAATCATCTCCATCTCATTCTGATCAACCGGCTGATTGCAGATGGGTTGATGCAGCGTCTTTACCATAGTTCAGTAAATTTTCAATATAGGCGCGATAGTGGTAATTAATGTCTGTCTGAGCTATATTCTTACCATTCAATTGCACAGTGCATTGCCTAAAAAGTGAATGCATGAGGTTTTTTGCTACACCAAGGGGGTCAGCTAAAACTTCACCCCCATCAGCTTTCTTAATTTTTTCTTTTCCGGTGAAAAGTTCTTCCTTGCCATTTTTAAATTTAATCAGCTGCACTTTGAGGCGTAAGTAAATGCTGGATAAGTCACGATATGTACCTCCATGGCAGAGTGAGACAAATTCCAACACAGAAGAATTGTCCAGTGATGCAATAGGTTTGTGAGCAACCTCTTCGGTCTTCAGAAAACTGTTTTGAATTGGTGGTGAGGTAAAAATATCCAATTCAGACTTCATACATTCTTTCTGCATCGTGATGGAATTGTCTACTTGTCAAATATATCCAATGTACGCTTTCTTGATTGTCGTCGTCTTTTTATAGTTTTCTTAGCTCTGCTCGACGATAGCTTCCTCACTTTTTTCCCTTTTTTACGGTTAGGCACCGATTTGAGCTGCTTGCTTGTGTAAGGGTTAGCTCGTTTTATAGCTAATCTCCTACCTCTACCTTCCATTTTATCAAAGATTTTATTTATACCTTTTTGGGCCAATTCATGTACTGCAGATTTTCCATGTTCTTTTAGTACCTGCTTCAGTGGTCTGCTTCCTGGCTCTCTAAAAATGAACTTTCCTGTTTCTACGACTTGTTTGCCTATATCTTTTGCGCCACGTAGAAATAATGGTTGGAGATAGCATACCAATCCACTGAAAAAATTACCAAACCCGCTTCCTCGCTGATAAACAAGTGGCGATCGATACAATTCTCCAATGTCAGATAATTTTGCCCCACTCTGGCTAAGGTAGTAACGTGCGTAGTGTGAATTCATCTCATTAACATAGAGACGTGTTAAATCTCGTATCAAAACTATGTTGTTATTTCGAACTTGCGAATATTTATAGATTCTTACCTTCGTCTGAAATGAAGCATGATGAAAGTTGGAGTAAAGCTAGATTCAAAGTTGACTAGCTCGCCATGATGGTCTGTTATTTTGATTGAGATACTTTCAATGAAAGTTTTCTCCAGTGGACAGTACTCCACATGATCGAATCTAAAAATGCTATCACAACTTCCCAGCGTGATTGCTCGTAGATTTCTAACCAGTTTATTTCCAGTTATTCTGGGTTTAATAATATCCGTATAAACATATATCAAATTGTTTTCTTCACAATCACCGATAGCTTTAGAGGGCGTGTCACAATGTGTTCTTTTTTCAAGTACAGACAATGATTTTCCAGCTGAGTTATACTGTCCAGCATTATTGATTTATCAAACGACTCTTTTATTGTTGCATCGATTGTTCCGGGGTCGCGTTTCTCCACGGGTGTCTTCAGGAATGCGTCGATGAATAAGCCAGAAATATCATCGGTTTTATCCACTTCTATTGGAACTGGTGTTGTAGCGTTTGAATCATCGGCTCTTTTGTAGGGCATGTTAATGATGGTGTGAAAATCAGTTTTAACCCACTCATCGGGTAATATTTCAGTGCCGGACTCTTTAGCGGTGCGGGATATAGATCCTCGGATTGCTGAGGCAATTTTGTTAAACGCCTGCTTTCGTAATTGAGATGTTCGTCATTGAGATGTTGTGATCCTAGATGACTTTCCTTTATCAAGTAGCTCTTCGTCATTAAATTCAATTCCGCTTAGTAACAAAGCTATGAAATCTGTTATGTTAATCGGTGACGGTATGGGCAGCGCTACATTAAGCTTCACGCCATAATCTTTCAGATGAAATGTATGGGTGGTCGGTTGAATACCCGCTTCTTTATCCCACTTCTTTCTTAAACTATTTGACGGATAAATATATTGATCAACCATCTGTAATAATTCATTGTGGTTTCGTTTGTTTTTTGGTATCTGTCCAATTATGTAGTCTATAAGCGCTCGGAATGATTCAAATTTTGCATCTGACTTTAATTAAACTTTCTCCGCAATCTTACCCGACTGATAAATATGTATGCAAAAATCTCTTTCTTCTATAATACTTCTTAAGTCGGAAATTACCTTTCCAACTCTTTCTTCTTCAATACGATCGTACATTATTTGTTTAATTTCGGCCAGGTAATAGTTATAAAAGTCAGGTCTAATTGCTAAGAAAAATGACGAAAGAAATGTTGAAAAGTTTCCTTGTAACATAGCTTTTGCAAATAATTAGCATCCCATCTAAACCGAACTTGATACTTTCCCAATTCAACAACTTTAGCGATTATTGCTTTTGGATCTTTTTGAACTGGTAAAGATTGTGGTGCTTCGGTAACGCTTTTATCTTCAGATGGAATAGAACGTTTAGAAATTCCGCGGATACCTGATTCGCTTTTTTTTTTACGTTTTGGTAGGCTACCTGATTCGCTTTTATCTTTTTTTACGTTTTGGTAGAGCGATCTCCGTTATTCCGACATACCAATTGTCGGTAAACTTACACACACTCGGTAATATATTTTCGAAAGATGATAGCGTATTGTCAGGGTAAATGCCTAGGGAACTGTTGCTCAAGAGACACACGTAGAACTCGTCATCTATTATGTTTATGAGCATTTTTTAAATTCTGTCCCAATTCACGTTTTTAACTCTGGAACTAGGTTCGGTCTTCAATCTCAACCGCTCACTTTGCCGAGCAGGCTTTCTTATGGGAATGTCAGTCTCAAATTGATCATGGTTTAGACGAGAGGGTCTTAATATAGATTGCTTGCCAGACTTTCGACCTACTTCATCGGAATCTGACGTTACAACACCTCTCTCATCTACTGCATCTAAATCAGTGAAAACGTTATCCAGCTCATCCACACTCATATCCGCTTGAATTGTATACTGTGGTATACCATCTTCGCTGGTTATTATCTTGTAGTCTTTGCTGGTTCCTTCAAATGAATCAGCCACACTTTTCCTTATTTTGGAAGCAGGTTTAAGACTTTTTGCTATTTCACTTGCTGATAATCGTCGCTTAAAAGCAGCAGGAAATTCTTGCTTCATTGGTGTTATTTCGTTTATCGACTCGAATATCTCCTCCGGTCGTGGAGGCGAAAGTTTTTGTGTGGGTATTTTCGTTTTTTAAATAGGAACCTCGTCTGTGTGCTGTTTTCACGCAAATTCTTATATTTCTGACTATCTATGCGGTTTTTCGATGAAAGATTTTCAGCTTTCGTCTCCATAAATGATTTTTTTTCTTCGTCTTGCATTTAAAAATTGTATTAGCACATTCCGGTACTGATACCATTTTGCTTCATCATTTTGGCGCTTATTGTTCAGTATCTTACTCATGGTTTTGTCAAACAGTGTCTGTGTACTAGCGCTCTCAACTGTCTCCTTCAAACGTTCATATACTTTCGGGGGTAATAGAAGCATTTTATTAAGACTGCTATTTCTATGCATATTTTTCAATTAAAGACCCTATCACACCTGAAAGAACACTTCCTAGCAATACGGGTAAGAATCCGCCTTGTTGAATTAACACTTTACGTTGGAGCGGAACGGATCGTTTAGCCTCCGCCAACTTACGCATACTGTTTTTATATTTACAAAGCCGGGAGAATATTTTTCCTCTAGGCAAATGATTTCCTTTTAGTGTATTGTGTGTGATTTCGCATAGAGTTTTAATTACTTCGGGATCGGCGGTTTTCAGTATAGCCTTTCTTAAACACGGGCTAGCTTTTTTAAGAACGTATAGCATATGCTTGTTAATCGTCGTTTAATCGTCTCATTCGTGACACCATTGTCTTCTTTCAAACTATCTGGGGAGCAATAACACGTTACAAATGTTGTATTAAATATGTCGGTGCGAAAACGTAAGGTGTCATTTATATCCTGTGTTAGGTCTATTAGCAAGTAGCTATGAGGTTGTTGAGTTATTTCTTTATATATTCTCATAAGCTCCGGACTGTTTTCAGGGTATATCTGTTTAGCGAGATGATAAAATTGACTCTTGTCTCGTGGGTTCTTGAAGCATACTAGATACTTACAGTTTAGCGAAATATCTCGGCAAAATTTTCCTTGATGGAAAACATTCTGAGTCACCAGAACGACAGACAGGTTACGATGATGCGATCCTTTCGTAAACATTTCGCATACTTGTCTTGAAGAAGCATTTAACATCATATCGTCCAGTACAATTAGGATTGGTTGATTCGTACTATTTGGAAATTCCTCAGGAATAGAGTTCAAATATTCGATATTTTCAAATGGTGCTTGCCGTGGTATAGCACTCTGTTCAGCGTAACACCAAATAATTTCCTTTACTGATGGTTGAATCATTGCATTGTTTCTAAGAAGATTTTCTATAAATGTCGTCTTCCCGCAGCCAGACGGGCCTGCCACCATCATTGTAAAAGGGTGTTTAAAGTGCAGCATCCTTTTGTGTTTGGAAAAGAAGAACTTCTTATAAAAGCCATTACAAAACTTTTATTTATACATTTTTAAAGATGAGTAGAAGGCAAATTGTTAGTGAACTCCATAGAACTGCTCGAAAAAACTTTAAACGTTGACGTGTTGTTATAAGGGGTATTGATGATCTTAAGCAGGCAGATCTGGTTGATATGAGTGCGTATGCATCTGAAAATCGCGGTTATAAATTTCTATTGACAATAATTGATACATTTTCCAAGAACGCTTGGGCTCTCCCCGTCAAAAGTAAAAGTTCCAATGATGTGGCTAAGGCTATGGAATCAGTTCTCAAACAGAGACGTATACCCCGAAATCTACAAACCGATGATGGAAAAGAATTTTTCAATAAAACATTCAATCGGATAATGAAAAACTATGAAATAAACCATTATTCTACATTCAGCGCGTTAAAAGCTTCAATTGTTGAGAGATTCAACCAAACTCTGAAGGGCATCATGTGGAAAGAATTCAGCATGAATGGGAATTATCATTGGATTAGCATTATACAGAAGTTGACGGACAAGTACAACAAAACAAAACATCGCATAATCAAGATGCGTCCCATAGATGTTAACGTAACAAATGAAGTACATCTACTTGCAACTGTTTATAAGAAAGTTAAGGCGGTCTCAAAGCCTAAATTTAAAATTGGAAATCATGTGCGAATAAGTGAGTACAAGCATGTGTTTGAAAAGGGCTACACACCGAACTGGTCGACTGAAATATTCACTATAAAGAAAGTGAGAAAAAAACAACCACGGACATACTTTCTTGAAGATTGTCAAGGTAACACCATACAAGGTGGTTTCTTTGAAACAGAATTATTAAAGGTGAAATATCTCGATGTTTACCTTGTAGAAAAGATTTTGAAAAGGGTTAAAAATCGAGCTTTTGTAAAATGGCTAGGTTTTCCTTTGGCGCATAATTCATGGGTTGATATAAAAGACGTAATGTGAATGCATTCCAGGATCCTATCACAACTAGCTGAAATTGCAAAACACGTTAGATTCGCAGACAGCGTTCACATGAGGTATATGATGACCTGGAACTATGCGTATCGCATGAGGAGTAAAGTAGAGTGGGAAACACATGCTCGTGATAGGTTTAGATTTAAACATCGCATTTCACAACTAAATGAAATTATAGCCCCTGTTCTTTCTAAAAAATTCAGAGAGAAAATTTTTAATGAGAGGTTTTTGCATTTAACATAGTCAGTTCAGAAACAACCTTCAGATAAGCAAGATGTCTTGCACGGCAGAGCTACGTAAATTTGAAGATTTTGTTGCGGATTACGAGGATGTACTTCTGGATGAACATCGTGAGAAACTGTTAAAGGATATCAACACACTAAAGCTGTATTCGACGATACCGTATGGCACATCAATTCACGGATCACATTACAAATCCTGCCCTTGGTTTTCTGACAACGCCGATTCCGGACCAGATACCTGTGAATGCTGCCATGTGGAAAGAATCTCCGGCAGAATTAGAAAATTAATATGTTTTTATTATAAATTGAGAAATGAAAAGTTTTGAAAGAGATATTTAAGTAAAATTATAAATTACATTCGAACCAGTCTTTTATTTCTTCTTACACTGATGTGAAATGGAAAAATGTGAAATAGAAATAAAACAATGCTGTTTGGCAAAAGCGACTCTTTATTCAAATTCATCGTTGTTATGCAGAGCAAATTTTACTTTTAAATATCCACCTCTTGTGTCATCTTTACCTTCGAAAATTAGATAGTTTTCCGCAATATCGTTAAGATCCTCAGTTTGACACTGTTTTTTTTATTTTCTCACAGAATCTTGGTGGAAGAAAACAAAAGGTTCCATTGGTTAGGTGTACGGTGAGGCGTGATCCATATTGCGTGTTGATCAAACGAAAACATTTAACCCTATATTTCTTCCGTGTTCCAAAGCAAGAAGTGGTACGTGTTGATCCGGACTGTACTCGCATACATTGTTCAACACTTCTACAGTTTTCTGGAAAAAAGAACAAAGGATTAAAAAGAAACATTTATACTGTCTACGCGCACATAGGGTAATACGGGTGAGTTATTGCAAACTCAATAACAGATGTTTCCACACGAGCTAATTATATTCATCCTCAGATAATTTCAATATACAGAACGAATACGCGATCCGCAGCACAAAAGCATTCAACCATCAGCCTATACCACACGTGTAAAGTAATTAAATATGCACTGCCTAAAACACATTTTTTTCGCAGACACTAATGATATTCACCCTCAAATCTACAGTTTCCCAGCAAAAAACAAGAACAAAATGCATAACCGACCGTAACGTACAACGCATAACCTGTCGTTCGGTACATGATCATTCATGAAACATCTCTACACGGAAAGAAGCACCTGTTGACGGTCAACCTTGAGGAAATACCTTAAAGCTGGTAGACTATCTCGCAGTATTAAGAAAATTAATACATAGTTATATGTACAATCACACCTCTGACCGATCATGGCTTTTTGAATACATACAATACAAGTTAATTGATATGCGATCGAATCAGTATGAACGGCTATTACCATTAAAATTTCACACTTCTTTTCACCCTTCGTTCGCACAAATAAGTACAGCGAAACGCGTATTGAAATCAAAGGGTTCGTATTACATTAAGCTAAATTTTATACAGAGCCACAGAAAATGTACGTGCAAGGCTTTAACCTGTACACGTCATTCGTTGTCTTAAACAGATGCTTCATACATTCGCTTGAAACAAAACTTGAATTAACATGCAAGACATTGCCAACGAACGAGCGAAATTCAAGTTGAATTTGGTTTTCTGCGCGCCTGGTTCACCATTTTACAATGTTAGTACGATCGAAATTCAAGTTGAGTTTAAACATACATCTATAGCTGCTGATATTACATATCGATATTACAAGGAGCTCATCGTAAGCAAGTTAATATTATGCACTCCTCTGCTAGTACGATCGAAATTCAAGTTGAGTTTGGACATACATCTATAGCTGCAGATATTACATATCGATTTTACAAGGAGCTCATCGTAAGCAAGTTAATTGTATGCACTCCTCTGCTGGTACGATCGAAATTCAAGTTGAGTTTGAACAGACATCTATAGCTGCATATATTACATATCGATATCACAAGGAGCTCATCGTAAGCAAGTTAATTGTATGCACTCCTCTGCTGGTACGATCGAAATTCAAGTTGAATTTGCACATGAAGGTACATTTATGTTTTTTCTGTCTGGTTTTCATGCGCTCCTTGTTCACCATTTTACAAAATTGACTTTAGCAGCCTTTCTAACGTACTCTAACACACATGGTCTCCCAACACATGACACATCTCACAAACTACAGCTACAAGCAAAACATCTGACCCTATTTCTACCACCTATGACTACCTGACGCACCCAACCGCAACACCCCGATCCTCTATAGGCTTCCATCAACGTTCAAAATCATCGCCAACCACCTGATCTACTATTGCCTTCTACCAACGCCACCAATCAACACCACACACCTGATCCTCCACACCCTACCACGGCCTAACGCAACCAATCAACCACAACACCCTTCTACCAACACTGCAAATCACCGCTCAACACCTGAACAAACCTCTACACCCTTCTACCAACACTGCAAATCACCGGTCACCACCTGACAACCCCAACCAACCAACCGCAACACCCCTCTTACAAACAACAAATCAACGACACACACCTGATACAAAACCACAATCTCAGCACCCGACCCTAGGTACATCCAAGACCAAGGCACTCTGATTCACCCCATCCCTGCCATACAAACGTGGTAACCCAAGCCACTCGCTACTCTGATTGAAAAAGATTGAAAATGCCGTTCCCACCCATTCAAAAACCGGTTCTGCGGTACGTCACTTACTACTTACATACTGGTCGAATACGTTGTTAGATGGTGACTTAGGCTATTACGCGTACGACCGAAGCGTACTTTTCCTCTAAAAGTCACAAAAGTACCCGGCTTGGTATGGAGTTTTCATAATAGGCTGGGTACCTCGGCACGGTACGCACGATACGGTACCCTATCCACTGATTGAATGAAGAATGATGAGATGACTCAGTCATGTGCGTATAAAATGAACCTATGAAAGTCAATGGGTTCGAGTTTTTCTTGGTAGCCTGAGTGCACTCGTATGATAAGCATACCATCCTCAGTAACTAAACTTGCAACAAATGCGTCTTAAATGGGTGACTGAGGCTAGTACGCGTACTGAGAACGTATCCATCCTATGTACGCTATTCACGTACCTTACTGGGTACAGATGTTTCCATTGTGGGCTGTGTGCATACCCACGGTGTGCGTACCATCCTCTGTAACCGGCCTCTTCATCAAAACACACAGTATGGAATGCAACCACTCGCTAATAGGGTAGTAAGGTGGGGACTGCAGCTGCATCCTATCGACGGGATTTCAGTTACTGATCCATACTTAAAAGACAAAAGACCGTAAGAGAAAATTGTGGCAAAATTTGAATGTCAGGTTTATTAAGTGCAGTTATTGTTTCTACGGTGACTGAGGAGATTTTCTCGCATGATGGTTATTTTGAATTGTTGTTTTCATAATTTCCATGGCTTATACATAGATATTGAGTTTGTAATTAACATATTTAATGGACGCTCATTTATTTGTTATACATTTTTATTGTTTATTGTTTCTACATGAATGTTTTTTCAAATCATATAAAATATGATATATTATTTTAATGAGACCGATACTAATTTCGGAAAGCAATGATTGCCAGAAAGGTAAATCAGATAAAACAAAAATTCCAGAAGCCAGAGTAAGTGAAAGTAGGTTATATTATTGGTATCTACTTTCATTCATTATAAATGTTTATAGTGTGTTTTTCGTTTGAACATATTTTGCAATGATGGAAAATGGCGTTTTCGTTTAGTAAATAAAAGCAAATGCAAATTTAATTGCACAAAATATATTTATTCAAATTGAGGTAGTTTTTTCATTAAAACAAGAAACGGAACTGTGAAAATTATTGAAAATGTGCTTAAATGATGCAAGCATTAAAACGCTTTAATTGATATTACAATAATGATTCGGAATAAGCGTCATCAGTTGGTATTATTCGTATGAATCCCTTAATCACGGCAAATATTAATTGTTTTTATCTGTATTTTTTTGTAATCCGTAAAAAAACATTTACGGATTTTCAACAAAACCTATTGAGAGTATTTATATTTTATGAACATTGACTGCTTGCTGTGCAACTTTTTTTTAGATAAAACCTCTAATTTTTGTATTTTTGTCATTACATTGAAAACGGCTCAACCATTTTTTTTTAAATTACGCTAAATCACAAAAACAATAATAGGCGTCGATTGATTTAATCAAAATTCAAATTTAATGCCTGTTTCGCGAGATAAAGTGCATCACAGAAATGAACTAAACAAAAACAACCCAATCAAAGTTTCGCAAAATCTAATTCGCTCTTGATATCCCAAGTACGCTTCGATTGACATGTTAACAAAGTCGATACGATTTTGTTTACGTGAGATATGCTCTAAAACTGTCGACGAACGTGTGTGGCACCCACATACACATACAGAGTTTTGTCCAAAAATACTTTAACGAAACTCTAAACACCTCAAACTGGGGGGGGGCGATTATAGAGCTTCCTATAAAGTAGGAAGTTAACAAAATGCTTTTCATTCAAATGAAATGTAATTGCTGGATAACAATAGAAAAATTTTCGATGCTGTTTTTGCAATATTTTTGTAAAGTTTTATAATTAGGAGATCTTAAAATATTGATTATTGGTTAATAAGTCAATTGCGCATAGAGTGATTACGGGTAACCCACATTTCTTAATGTTTTGAGGATTTTTCCGATACTTACATTTTCCAACTAAAGTCATTTCTACGCCCGTAATTCTCGCTCCGTGAGAAAATACCGGCGTCAAAATTTTATAGAAAAACCAACACGCGAGTTACAATAGATAAACAGGCAAACAGCTTACGTTTCTTCTAAACATGCTTTTGCTACAATCAACATCATTCCTTGACATAAACTATCCGATAGCATATTTTTTTTATGATTCATAAATTCCACTAATTGTTTACATAGCTGCATCCATTATGATTCATAACTTCTACTAAATACAGCTGCATCTACCCATTGTTTATGCTGATTTTGCCTTTCGTGTCTCATTTCATTAAATGATGGTCAGCTTATCTTTTACTTCCCACAGACAAAATTGCAACTAAGAAATTTTGGGTTCTTTGTCTTCAACCATCATCTAGATCAGTCAATCAGTTGTCATAAGTTGTTATTACAATCACAGGTCAATCAGTTGTCATAAGTTATTATTAAGATCACAAGTCAATCAGTTGTCATACGTTGTAGTTCAGTCATTGTTCTGTTCTCGAGTTTGATTTATTGAAGTAAATAAAGTATTTACCTAACCATTAAATAAAGTGTTTAATTTATAAAACCAAATTTGATGAAATATTTTTTTTTAAATTTATGTTTACAAATAACTAGCTGAGCCCTCGCCTGCTTTGCCAGGAATTAAAAAAATAAATCTAAAGCAACTTTGTTAATTTAAAAAAAATTCACTGCAATGCTTTTTGGTAAACTACATTCTTGATTTTTTCACCATCGCTCGTGACCTGAACTTGAATCTTTATATTTGAAAATTTAAGGTTAAAATTTTTATAAACATTACGATCATCGTTCATTTTGTCGATAACCTTAAATGTTGGCATGAAATGGTCTCTGAATATCGTTGTTGCATCAAACGAAGTCATTTGAAAATAGAAATTGTAAGCCTGAATATTCTTCAAGAAATGTTTCGATTCTTTTGATGTTTCTGCAACCAACGATTGCAATGGTTCCGCCCGAAAATCCAATGTCGTTAATCTGACTTTGCCACTTGCACAGCTCAAACCAGGTGTTTCAGTGCTGAGCTTGAGTACATTACAATGTTCTCAAAGTTTGTTCATAGTCACTAATTTGTGTGATCCATAATCAATTTGCCAATTATAGTTAAATGCGACACAGTGCAGATTCACACGCGCTTCACTGTGATCATTGGGGTTACTTTCATCACATAGGCGAGAGCGTGATCTTGCCATGCGTGTTACGTCGTCACCCCTTTACTCTTGTACACTGCATCTCGACTGTACTCGAACATGTGGGCGTCATAAAGAATCTTTAAATGTGAACAAATACGAGTACAAGACAATAGCAAGGAAATGCATGGTCCGTTTTCTCACATGTGGGAAATTGTAAAAGTAAACATATCATAAATAACAACAAAGAAACGCATGTTACGTTTTCTCACATGTGGGCATTTGTAATAAAGGATAAGAACAAATGAATGCAGGCCACTTGGGCGTTAGCTATATAAGGCAATAATTACTTAAGAAAGTTGTTCAGTTGTATTTAGAGAGTAAGTCGGGATGCTGCTTGAATTTCATTAAAATTTATTTAAAACAAAGTACGCTTGTGTTTTCTTCCACACGAGGCAACAACAAAATTGGCGCAGTCGGTAGGATAGTGTGTTAACTATCCGCAAGTGAAAACGAACCTCATTAAAGTAGTGAAATTGAATAAATCCGCACAAATAACTAAAAATCAGTTATTAAACAACACGAGTGAATTCAGTGGCAAGTCTTAAAGCCATAAACTACGGAGAGACCGACGTAGGACTGAATTGTAATAAAAAGTGTTAAACAAGTGCAAAAGACTAAAAATCAGTCAAAATAAACGCTACGAACAATTACAGTGAAAAAGTGAACTTGAGAGCAAGTGCAGTACAAGCAATCTATCACTCATCGCTACAAATCTACAAGCTACTTTGGTAATTAGATCTAGAAATAAAAATGTCATTCGATCTTCCCACAGCTTACCAGGTGGCCGAAAGAGCCCAAGTCTTCACAGGCACCGGTGACTATCAGTTAACGGACTTTATTACAAATGTAGAACGTATAACACAGTTCACCCTCGAAGAACACAGATCAATGATATATACAGTTCTGTTAACTAAAATCAGGGAGTTGCAGGAGACGCTAAATAATCGCCAGCTTCTACCGATTGGCAAGATGTGAAACAAGCCCTAATTATTCGATGCGGAGTGCAGGAATCTTTCACACAACTGAGAAATCAAGCAGAAAGAATATAAGCCAGCACAGTAGTAGAACTGTACGATCAACTGCAACAAATTTTGAGCAAATTAAACAGGAAAGCAAAATTAGAAGGAACCATCCCAATCGAGTATACACCTACCCACAACGAAGAACGAATATTAAACATATTCCTGGAGAAAATCAACGCATACGACGCATCATGGCTCAGGGCCGAAGGTGTAACTTCATTGACAACAGCATATTCCCAACTGGCATCCATCAATCACATTCATATGCAACTCAATCAGCCGTTACCCAGACCACCTGTTCAACAGTCACAACATCGACAGCAACCAAACTCTAGACTTAAGCCTTCTTTGTACCCAAATAATCATAACAATCTTCACCATTTTAATAATAACAGATTTTCAAACCAATTCAAAAATCCTTAGAATCCTTAGAGTAATCAACTTAGACCTAATCAATTTAACAATTTTCAACGGCTTCACAGACCGCCGCATAATGGACTTCCCAGATATAGCTCACAACAATTCAGAAACAATTTTCTCCCTAGAAATTTTCAAAGATCGATACCTATGGAAGTAGATGCTATAGATAGGAGTGACCCTAGAACCTCCAATCCACGCAGACCCCGAATTGAAGAAGCAAATTTTCCCCAGCGAGCCTCATCTTCGATCAATTCTCCCTAGTCCAATTATCAGTTAATGAAAATAAAATTACAGCCCTCATAGATACCGGTTCATCTCTAACTCTCCTCGATGAAAAATATATAAACCCCTAATCTAACTCGCAGCATTAACCTAGAGATAAAAACAATAGCAGGAATAAAAATAATTAAGGAATAAACTATAACAGATACACCTCCAGAGTTAGGAGGATATTCGACAATCATTTGGAAAGTAACAAACTTCCAAGCCAGGCATTATGACGCTATCTTAGGAACGGATATCAAAAACGCGCTCCACGCCGGGATAAATTTTAAAACGAAAGAATTCATAATAAATAAAATAGATAATAAAAAGGTGAAAGCAAAAGAACAAATCCGAAATCCACTACTAGGAAATACTTACAAATATGAAGAAATAAACAATAAGAACCCATAGAGAACCTGAAAATAAATACCGATCATCTAAATACTGAAGAAAACGTGAAAATAAGAAATTTAATACGGAAATACAAGAACATATTCTATTTAGAAGGAGATACCCTAAGTGCAACAAGTACAATAGTGCACGAAATAAAAACAACTACGGGAGAACCCATATACAATAAGATGTATCGCAACCCACAGATACACGATGAAGAAATTGAGAAACAAATCACCCAAATGCTAAAAGATAATATAATTCGACCAAGTAATTCCCCATATAATTCCTCAGTAGTAATGGTAGTTAAAAAATTAGACAACTCAGGAGAACAAAAATGGCGAATGGCGATAGATTATAGGCGACTTAATGCAGTGACAGTAGACGATAAATTCCCTTTACCCAATATCGATGCCATATTGGATAAATTAGGGAGAAGTCAATATTTTACTACACTGGACTTAGCGAAAGGGTTTCACCAAATAAAAATGCATTCCAACGACATTAAAAAAACAGCTTTTTCTACAACTAAAGGTCATTACGAATATCTTCGTATGCCCTTTGGATTAAAAAATGCACTGGCTACATTTCAACGTATGATGAATGAAGTCCTAGCCGAAGTGATTAACAAAATTTGCGTAGTATATCTCGACGACATTCCAATCTTGGGAACGTCACTCGATGAACATCTACAGAACATTGAAAAAGTTTTCAAACTATTGCATCATGCACAATTAAAAATTCAAGTCGATAAAAGCAATTTTCTAACCAAAGAAACAACATTTTTGGGACATCTAATCAGTGAGGAAGGTATAAAACCCAATCCAGAGAAAATCAAAAAAATTCTCAAAATAACACTACCAAAAACAAAAAAAGAAATAAAGTCATTCTTAGGATTATTATAGAAAAGGTTAGGTTATTATAGAAAAAAGGTTAGGTTATTATAGAAAATTCATCAAGGATTATAGGAAAATCGCCACACCTATAACTAAATATCTAAAAAAAAAGATGCTAAAATAAAATTCGATGACCCTCAATATATAGAAGCGCATAAAAAATTATAATAAATATTAACAACTGATCCAGTACTTAAACATCTTTAAACAGACTTTCGAAATAACAACAGGCGCAAGTGATTACGCAATTGGAGCTGTATTAAGCCAAAAGAATCACCCAATTGCATTTATCTCAAGAACTCTTAATGATCACGAGCGAAAATATGCAACCATCGAAAAAGAATTACTAGCCATCGTATGGGCAGTGAACTATTTAACACCATACATCTATGGAAGAGAGTTCAACCTTTATACCGAAATTGAATGGCTATATAAAAAATAAAAAGGCAAAGATATCAACCAAAGAATACAACGCTGGATTTTAAAGCTAGGAGAATATAAAATTAACGTCAAGTATATTAAAGGAAAAGACAATATACCTGCCGATTATCTATCGAGAATCATAAACGACGAATGTAATGGAATTACGATTATGGAGAACAAAAGTCTAGAAACCAACGAAAAATATAGCCTATCAGAAATTTGCAAAATGTCATGTATAATCATTCCACCCAATACACTGTTACCTACTCAACATTCCGCAGAAGAAGACTCAACCGAGTTAATACCAATAAAAGAAGATTACGTAAACAAATACAAACAACAGGTAATCTTATCTGTCCACTCTGATCTCGACAGACACCATTACACACATAGACGAATTAGGCTTACAACATATGATATACAACATTATGACCTCATAGAAATCTTACGAAAATTCTTGAAACTTATGCAAACTGCTATTTATTGCGACCTCAATGACAATGCTTATAATACCTTCCAATTAAAGATTCAAAATAATTTCAATCTTAAACAAATACCCATGATAAAAGTAACCGAACTTAAATCCGAACCTAAAGATATTAGTGAATTAGAAATAAAAATAAAATATTATCACGAAAAAGAAACCAGTCATGCTGGAATTAACGAAAACTATCAAGGTATATTGAAAACACATTACCATCCAAAATTGAAAGATTACATAAATAAATTCATTAACACTTGTGAACACTGCAATTTAAATAAATTCGATCGTAATCCAATCCGACCCAAAGTTAACATCACCGAAACTCCAACAGACACCCGACAAATAGTCCACATAGATATCTTACATATAAAGAAAATACGCGTTTTGACGCCAATAGATAGATTTTCCAAATACGCGATTGGCATAGTACTACCATCTCAAAATAATGTAGATATTAGACAAACCTTACGGATAATTTTCTCAATCATAGGACGATCAGAAAATATCATAGCAGATAATGAGTTCAACACGGTTTTATTAAAAGAATATTTTCGATCCAAAACATGACTACACATTTTACCCAACCAAATACTCATACAGGTAATGCAGACGTAGAAAGATTACATGAAACACTACTTGAGAAAATGAGAACATTGGACTCAGAACTGAGAATTAGTATCGAAGAAGCCATCGCAGAAGCTTTAGAATTATATAATCGACAAATTCACTCAACAACAAAAGAAATACCAATTGATATAGAAACCGGGAGAATAAATAAAGAAAAAGTCTATCAGTTAATAAAACAAAAGAAAGAAAAAGTAATTTATCAGCTAAACAAAAAGCGAGAAAACTATAAAGAACAACGGAAAAATGTTCCTTTAAAAAACTATAAAGCAGCCCGAAATAAGTTACAACCCAAATTTATCAATAAACCTTTCGATAAAGCTAAACACGCAGTCCAACTAATTAAGCGACCTAAAAAGAATATATTTATTACAGACAAAAGACATCCCAAACGCAGTACTGACTATACTCCTACCATTTACCATGATCCTGTTGATCTATCAAGTAATTCCGACATTAGAATCAATTAACAACCCAACAGGATACGAAGAAATAAAAGAAGATCAAATTCATCTTAGCAAAATACGAATTCTAGACAACGAAATCCAAAATACACATTCCTAATATCTAAACAAGTTTTATGAACCCCATAGCATCAATCGATCAAAGCTTAAAGATAACATTTAAATTATCCAAGACAATATACTAGCCTCCAAACTTAAATTTATACCGGGAAATATGTTAACCTATGTAGAAATAAAAGAAAACGAAATAAATTTAAATAAGCTAGAATTGATCGACTGAAATATTCTGTACGATCATTATAATATAATTATTCAGAAGAAAAATGTGTTAAGAACCTAAAAGAAAGAAAACTATGTATATACACCAATGAAACATGCCCAGCAATAAAAGCTAAAGAAATTATAGAAGAAATTCATTCTGGTGTCATAATCTTTAACTAAAAATCAGCAGTACATGTGACCATCTTAAATGGAATACATCCGCAAAATACTTCATTAATTTTAACATCGTATAATTCAGATTCACAATATCCAATGTTCGCGTAGAGTCAAACACTTCCAAAATATGTTTTGTCAGGACCGCAAACACATACTTCAAATCAATCAACTTTGAAAGAACTAGATGAAATCCAAATCAAATTTGAATCATTACATGCACATACATGCCTATCAATAACTGTAATAATATTTGTTGTAATTTTAAGTCTCTTCCTTTATTTTAAATTCAATACCAGTTTAAAATTTAAATTGTTTAATTCAGTTCTTCAGACTAAGGATAGTCTTCAGACTTTTAGGGGAGGTGCTACGTCGTCGCCCCTTTACTCTTGTACACTGCATCTCGACTGTACTCGAACATGTGGGCAGTCATAAAGAATCTTTAAATGTGAACAAATACGAGTGCAAGACAATAGCAAGGAAATGCATGGTCCGTTTTCTCACATGTGGGCATTTGTAATAAAGGATAAGAACAAATGAATGCAGGCCACTTGGGCGTTAGCTATATAAGGAAATAATTACTTTAGAAAGTTGTTCAGTTGTATTTAGAGAGTAAGTCGGGATGCTGCTTGAATTTCATTAAAATTTATTTAAAACAAAGTACGCTTGTGTTTTCTTCCACGCGAGGCAACAACAAAATTTGCGTTCTCGATTAACTTGGTTTCTCTGTGTGTGCTCATGTTCGTTAGACATATTTACTCGTGCCTGTCTCATTCCTAATTGATTATTTTCATTTCGCGACGCTCTTTGTTCAACTGTTTCATTCGCAGGTGTGTGACTCATTTTTAGTCTGGCAGTTTCCTTCCTTATCGTTTTTTCTTCTTGGGTTGCATTTCTATCTCTAATATTTTTTGTTTTGTTTTGCCGGACGTGTTTGTCCGCCTATATTTTGTCGTATTGGTGGCATTTTCCCCAAATAACAAATTTAATCAGCACTTTTCTCTATTGTCTGTTTTACAATTATTTGAATGAAATGAAAAATACTACACTACATTAAAAAATACTAACCGAATTATCAGTCATATTTTTTTCTATGTAACTTTTGTTCAACCTAGCTATAAACTTTTCCGGTAACAAAAGAGACACGTTGTGAAAATTTGGGCTCATTTGGTTCAGTGGTTTTCGAGATCATAATCGACGAACGAAATCACTAATTACCAACTTATGTTTATACAGTAGAATCTCGAAAAAGTTAACTCTCGTAAAAGTTAATCGCTCGGTTAAGTTAACCGAATTTCAGCTTCCACGTGCCGCTCTGAAAAGTTAACTTTTCAGTTAACTTTTCTGAGCGTATGAATTTTTCAAACCAACCTCTTTTTTCGGTCACTAAAGGGGCAATTTGGCTCCTATCAATACGATAGTGAAGACGACATTCCGTTGTCTAAATTGATTAAATCAAATAGTGCTTACGACGATACACTTCAAGAAGTTCAATTGTTGATGTCGAAGCTGGGTGATAATGTTGACTTCAGCATTGATGTCATTGAAAATTGGAACAAGGATCAAATTGCGGAAGATGACGATGATTTCGAAGTTTTCGATAATGATAACGACGGGTCAATTATCGAGGAAGATATTCAACAACCAAAAGTGAGCTTCTCGAAAGCAGTTGAAAGCATCAATATCTTGATAAAATTGTTTGAAAACAATAACGATGCAAATCAGGTGGCAGACCTTGTCCATATGCGTACGAAAATGATCAAGAGCTATTACACATAAGAAAAGAAACAAGCAAGTCTCGACTGCTTCTTCAAACGACTCCACAAAAATTAATTAATATATCGCACGAAAATGATCAAGAGTGACTGAGAACCATATACCAGCCGGTACAATTTTTTTTTGTAATGATGAAAACCAAGTCATTGAAATAAATTTAGCGTGTTATTTACGAAAAATCTATACTTATTATTGAATTTTTTTTTCAATTTTGAAAACCACTTAGAAAAGTTAATAATTCGAAAAAGTTAATTACCCTTGGGACATTTCAATCATTTTGTGCCACCGAATACAAAACACCCTGATAACAGGCGCAGTCTCTATTCTTAGGTGGGAGAAACCCCCTCGAATGAAACGAACGAAAACTGAATTGAAATGGAAAACAGTTCTTTCACAATCGATGAAAATTCGATTTCCAAAAACGAAGTGCTTAGTGAAAAACTAATAACTCAATCATATGAAGAAAAATCATATCATCTAAAAAATAACTGGTTTAACTGTCAAGAATTCAAGAGAGTAAATTCAAAAGAAATTATTTGAAAACTGAATTAAAATAAGAACACAAAACCATAATAACCAAATAGCTAACAATTCTAAAAATAATACCAATCATTTAAATAATTGCATTAAAATAAAAGTGAAGTGCTATCAAAAATTGAAAACAACAAAGTACCCTGAAAAATTGTATCCTGTAGACAACACAGTAGGTAACACTCAAAAATATTCTAAAAATGGCAAACGAGGAGAGCCAATATCAACCAAAATCCCTGCAATTGTCCTTTGAAGAGCTTATCAAGGAAGCTCGACGTCTTCCAATTTACAACGGAACCAATTGTGAATATGATTCCAACACATGGATAAAGGAAACAAACACTCTTCTTAGCCTAACCCAAGGAAACTAACAAACCTATATATGCAGACTAATTCTACACAAACTCCAAGGCCCTGCGAAAACAGCCGTTCAAAAACTCACCAATCCCAATTGGACTAAGGTTAAAACATTTCTCATCTTTACTTTTGGCATAAACGATAGTAATAATAGTATTGTTTTCAACATCCATAAAATAAATAGTCATAATAAAAATATTGATGGCATATACAATTCATTAAATACCTTACTAAATAAGTTATGTACAAAATACATTCAGGATCCTCAAAAACATTAACATACTGAATTTTCTCCCATTAGAAACGAGAATCTCGTTCTAAGTAAATTTAAATCTACTTTACCAGAATATAAATCATATCTATCAGAAATGAAAAACTGCAGCACATTAAGTGAAGCTAACAAAATACTAACGGAAATAAAACAAACTTACGATGATAGAGAACATTTCGCCGTTAAACATAATAACTCATACCTACATAATAAAAATAATTATGTAACAAAAAATATTGAATATAAATTGTACAATAACAAATATAATAATAATTCTAATCAAAGCAACAATTCCAACAGTCGGTGTAACAACAACCAATATTCAAATAATAGTTACAACTATAAACAACAATATAATCGTCCAGAGCCAATGAAAATAGAAAATTCAGACAGGTTCAGACCACGATTGAATATCCAAAACCAAAAACCAGAAGCAATGGATAAAAATTTTCATTTAATTGCCCCGGAAGAAGTCATTCACCAATGATAAATTGTACAATTAATAACAAAATCATTTCTGCCTTAATCGACACTAGTGCATCCGTCTCTATCATATACAAAAACTGCTTTCCTGAAATTTCTAAAATAATACCAAGCCAATAACAATTGAGGGACTAGGTAGAGAATATCAAATAACTGAAAAACTAAAAACATATATGCTTAATGAATTTGAGTTACCCGAAAGTCATAAAATACTTTGGATACTTCCAAAATAAAAATTTTTAAGCTTTAGTTGGACAAAACTTGTTATATCCGCTAAATGCAAAACTTAATCTACAATCTGCACTCTGGAACTCTAGCACATGTGCGGCGGCTATTTGAGTTGCGCCAGAGACTCGGACCTAGTGGCAATGTGTGTATTGTCCCTTCAGCATCACGTGAGTTTTTCGTGCATACTTTTTGGTCTCAAGCAAGCATTTTTGGTATTACGGATATAGGAGATTTACTAATCTGTTAGTAGTTTATCCCGAAACATTGTTTTATTCAATTTTACCGCTTTGCACAGCATGTTTTTTAGCATATGATAAAAAGTAAATGTATTTGAAACAGGGTAAAAAGTGCCTTTCAATTGGGGTCAATTGTGCCGCGTCACAACTAGCCACCTACTAACCTTTTATAACCTTTATTGTTTTTTTGCTATAATGAGAACATACAAGAGGAAAACACAAACTTTTCCCCAGGATATTCTGGAAAGGGCTGCTGATGTATGAACGCAACGAGTTCTTCAGGTGTTCAACAATCAATCAATGTGGACAGTGGAAATGAGGCCAGTTCATCAGGTTATCAGCAACAAGAATCACGTCAATACAGTCCAGAGCATTACCCAGCAGCTGATTGCATCACTTCTCAAATAGGAGGTAACGATGCAGCATATTTTTCTCCGGAGCTAATCAGACCACTTCGTAAAGCACTTCCTCGAGTAATTGGAGTTAATACACGACGAAAAAGAAAATCAGCTGTTCTAACGGATACTCCAGAAAAAAATGCTCTAGCCGAAGTACAGGTCAATAAAAAGCAAAAGAAGAAAAGTAAACCACAGAGAAGTATGAAGAAAATGCGAAAGTAAAAGGTGCTTTAAAAAACTGAATAAATAAGAACGAACCCCGCTAGAAGGAAATTCAGCAGGTTGATGAAAGTACCGATTGAAAGTACAGATGAAAAGAATAGTTCGAAAAGTAGCAGGTTGTTATTTTTCACCGATGTTTAGTATCAAAACTACAATAGTTTATTAAATGTTGATATTTTCACAATTTCAATTTCGAATAAATATAAAGCTTTCAAATATTACGGTTTTCATTTTAAAGTTCATTTTAATCCGCGTAAAAGGCCAAACAGTATAAACGGCACAACCAACCTCAGCTTTGGCCCAGCTTGCCCCTGCGTTGGGTCAGTACTACCTTACGCGCGCAATTTAAAAAAATAATTCTCTGTATATAACAATTCACAAAGCACAAAAACTGAGTATGAATTTATAATCTAGATTAAATTCTACCCAAGATAAACTAGAACCGTAGCATTTGCCTTATCCAATTTATCTAGGGCTTTTATAAAATCGGCACTTTCAGCCCCGCTCTCCCCTACAACTTAAACATAGCATGCCAAAAAATCGATAACTCTCGTAAAACCAAATGGAGAATCGTAATCGATTATAGGAGACTCCATGAAGAAACCATTGATGACAGATTTCCTATTCCAAACGTTGAAGGAATTTTCATTAAACTAGTATAATCACAGAGGACTTGGCAAAGGCTTTCATCAAATCGAAGTCAGCGAGCATGACCGCCATAAAACAGCCTTTTCAACTTCACAAAGACACTAAGAGTTTGTTCGTATGCCCTTCGGACTCAAAAACGTCCTTTCAACATTCCAGAGTATGATCAACGAAGTACTTAGAGAACATATTAATAAAAAAATTATCGCATATCTAGACACTATACTAATTTTCGCAACTTCACTCCAGGAAATGAAGTATAATATAAAAAAAACTATTCAATACAATGAGAAAATTTCAATTAAAGATACAAATTAACAAATGCAATTCCATTCCCAAACAAACAGAATATCTAGGACATATTTAATCAACTGAGGATACTTAACCAACCCAAATAAAATCGAAATTATAAAAAAAAAACAGATACAACGAAAAAAATAAAGTCATTTTTTGGTATAACTTAGGTATAAATCCATCAAGGACTATGCAAAAATCACCCTTCTACTAACAGATAACCTGAAAAAGGAAAACCAATTAATACTGCAGATCCTAAATACAATGCAGCTTTTGGCAAACTAAACATAATTATTAGTTACCCAATTCTTCATTATCCTGATTTTAAACAAAAGTTCAATTTAACAACCGACGAATCTGATTAAGGATTAGTTGCAGCTTTATAACAAAATGGGTACCCTCTCTCTGTTGCAAGTCGAACACTTAACGAGCATGAGAGAAATTACTTAACCATAGAAAAGGAACTTTAATCAATAGATTGGGCAACAAAATATTTCCGACCATAGTTATTCGGAGTAAAATTTGGTATTAAAACTGAGCCTAATAGTAAACTTCAACGATGGACCATACAACTAAATTAATATAACTTAATACATAGAATACGTTAAAGGTAAACACAATAAAGTTGAAGATTTTCTAAGTCGAATGGATGCAGACAATTATTAAATAAATGCATTACTACAAATATGTGTCACGGACACAATAGAAAAACCGGTTAACCAAATAAACGATTGTATTTAACTCAAAGAAGTAAATACCCGACCATTCGCTTCGCCGTCCATGTTCGAACTCCCTTCTCGGTTACTTCACACCCCGATCACGATCGTTCCTCGGGTTGCCAGTGTCAGCTCGGCCATCCTGGAGAGGTTTGTCCCGAACTTCATCCTCAGCATCATTATTCAACAAGTTTTCGCTTTCACTCCGATCGTCTTCATCGTATTCATTTATTTCTGGACCTAGCTTACACCAAGGTTTCATTTTCTCCACATGGAACACCGATTCGAACGAACGTCGGTTTCGTTGGCAGTCCTCCAAATCTCCAATCAAATATCGATCTTGATCAACAACTCGATTGACAACGTAAGACCCTCGAAACTTGGGCTCCAGTTTTCTAGAGCCTCCAGTCACACGGGGTACATTTTCAATTACTACCAGATCATTGACCTCGTACTGCTTGGGTTGCTTCCGTTTAGCGTCGGCCTTTCCACTTATCCGGTTGGGCATTGATTTTCGCAGCAATATCTTTGAAGCATATGTTTGGAGGCTCTGTATCACGAACATTTTGCAGGCTGTCTAGAAGAATGTTCGAAGTAACATCACTAGGGTCGTATCGAAAAATAATTTGGTTTGGAGAATGTCCTGTCGTCGCATTCATTTGGGAATTAAGTGAAAACTGTTCGATTTTTAGATTTTCGTCCCATTTATGCGAATTCTCGGTCGAAGTCCTTAGGCACAAGAGAATTCCTTGATGAGCACACTCAATCTGCCCGTTTGCCCGTTTGGAGTGTGGACAGCATTTTTTCGATGCTGGATATTATTGTTAGCGCAATATTTTTCGAATTGACTCGATGTAAATGCCGTTCCACGATCCGTAATGATTACCACAGGCAATCCGAAGTACCCTGCAAACTCATTAAATGCTCGAATAACAGGCAACGTCTTCGTGGACTTTACGGCTTTAATTACTAGATACTTAGAAAACTCATCACTGATGCCCAAAACATGAGTGTTCCCTGCGGTGCTTCTTGGAAATGGTACCAAGTGGTCAACGTGCAATGTATGAAATGGTACTGGAATCACTGGGTTCGCGAATAGCGTCCCCTCAAGAGCTCCTCCCGGGCGTTTGTGGTAGCAACACTCGATACACGTTGCCAAGTATTCCTTCACGTATTTCCTCATTCGTAGGAACCAGAAGTAACCAGCCAGTTGATCCAACGTCTTTTCCAACCCGAAATTCTCTTGACGGTTGTGAACATTTCGTACCACTCGCCAGCGAACGGTAGCAGGAACAACCCATCGCAATTTACCACCAATTTTCCGTAAAAGTCGAATCTTTTTAAGAGAGTAATCCGTACGTGTCTGCTTTATTTGATCGGATACCGCTTCTCCCTTTAGCACCTTCATGATACTTATCAACTTGAGATCTTGCTGTTGCATCGTAACCAACCAATCTTCGTCTTCTACTTGTATAGTTAACAATTTTTTTTCGGAGACGTCAGCGATAGGAACTGGTGGTCTATATGGCGCACGGCTCATCGCATCTCGTCGTCGTCGTCATGACATGGAGGTGGGCATTGCAGCCCTTGCACTGCGACTTGCTGGTCGATTGTACTATCCTCATATTTTTCCTTCCTGGAGTTAATGCTTATGTCTTGAATCTTCCGGATGAGATGATGAACCTCATCAGGTCGTCCAAGGCTAATGTATGGAACTACTTGTCTCCTATTTGAGGCATGCCAAGGGCTCTATATCTGTGTCTGGAGAACGCGGGACAGTAGCCCACATAATGTGCCGCTGTTTGCTCGTCCTCCTCACATCTAGTGCACCATGCATCGTCCACTATTTGCAGAAGAGCTTGGTGACTTCTCAGGCGTCCGTGGCCTGTAATCACTTCTGTGAGTTTTTTCAGTCTGACTCTATTTAGTTTCAGACAGTATTTTGCGACTTCAGGTCGTAGGTTTGGCAGAAAGAGCTTTGTCTGTCTGCATGTTGGTAGGTTGAGCCATCGTCTTCGATGTTCTTCCCTGAGTGTCTCATTGATCTTTTTTGAGATTAGATTTATGTTCGTTGGCAGAAAAGGCTCAGGACCAACCGGTATGATCTCTGCTCCCTTCTTAGCCAGTTTGTCTGCCTCTTCATTACCTATAATGTCCACATGTGCTGGGACCCAGGTAACTGAGACCCTGTTTCTCTGGCTCAGCTTTTTGAGGCTGTTCTGGGCACACTCCACAATTGAAGTTTTCACATTGTGGGAGCCCAGGGCCTTGATAGCGGCCTGACTGTCTGAACAGATTTTTATCTGTTTGTTTTGTATTCTTCTGTCTTGTAAGAGGTCCGCGGCTTTGGCTATGGCGTGGACTTCTGCTTGAAAGATGGTTGTTTTTGTACCCAGAGGTATCGATATTTGAGCCTCATGTGGTCCAGGGCGTATATATATTCCCGCCCCAGCCCCGACGCTCATCACTGATCCGTCTGTGTACACTATGATATCAGCGGGCCTGTGAGAAATGTGACCGAACTTAGTCCAATCATTCCTATCAGTCAAACTCGTTGTGAAATTTTTTCCAAAGAAGAGCCTTGGGATTATGTAATCGTTGGGCAGATCAAGAGGTGAGTCCACTTATAAACTCTTTAAAAGTTTGAGGTGTCCCTCAGTCCAGCCGCCGTCTTTCACCATCCCGGTTCTCCTTAGGCGTGCCATCGTCTTTGCGGCATGTTGCTTCACTGATAAGTCCAGTGGCAGCATGTCCATGATCACGTTGAGTGCTTCCGTGGGAGTGGTTCGCACCGCTCCAGTAGCACTCACTAGTGCTAGTCGCTGCACCGAGCCTAGCTGACTTTTTGTAGTATCTAGGTCTGACCGTTTCCACCACACTATGCTTCCATAGTGTATGACCGGTCTTATGCAGGCTTTGTATAGCCATATCACATTTCGAGGTGAGAGTCCCCAGGTTTTACCCATGAAGCCTCTACATGCCCAGAAAATGTTTTTGGCTTTTCTTGTTTTTTCATCAACATGCTCTTTCCAGGTGAGTTTCGTGTCTAGGGTTACGCCCAGGTACTTGACTTTTTTTGAGAGTTGGAGCTCCACGCCATTTAAAGTAGGCAGCGTGTATGCATCCCACACTCGCTTCCTGGTGAACATGGTGAGTTCTGTCTTGGCTGGGTTTACCGCCAGCCCGTTTCTTCTACACCATTGGTGCGTGATTTTAAGTCCTTCTTTCATCCTGTCACACACTGTGCCGGCAAACTTGCCTTTGCATAATATGACCAGGTCATCGGCATAGCCGATGGCAAGAAAGCCTTGTTGGTTAAGTTCTGTCACTAATGAGTTCATTTGTAAACACCACAGGAGAGGGGAAAGTACGCCTCCTTGTGGGTACGCTTTTGTTGGGGCTACTGTTATACTGGTGTCCCCCAGTGACGCTGTTATTTTTCTTTCAGCGAGGAGAGCGGTCAGCCAGCCCGTTATCGTGCCGCTTATCCCATGTCTCTCTGCTGCAGATGTCATTCCACCAAATGGGGAGTTGTCAAAGGCACCTTCTATGTCTAGGAAAGCTCCCAAAGAGAAGAGTCCGTCGTTAAGGCCCCGCTCGATCCCGTGAACGAGCTCATGCAGAGCCGTCTCCGTAGACTTTCCCTTTCTATAGGCATGCTGTCCCGGATGCAAGGGCTTCTCTATTAGTGCTGTGTTTTTCACGTGGACGTCCACCAGTCGTTCCAGTGTTTTCAGCACGAAAGATGTGAGGCTTATGGGTCGATAGCTTTTCGCTATCTGGTAAGTGGTTCTCCCAAACTTTGGTATGAATACCACCCTTACCCTCCTCCATAATTCTGGTATATATTTTAGGGCCAAACTGGCCCTGTATATATTGCACAGATGGTTGGTGATGGAAGCCATGCCTTCCTTCAGCAGGATGGGATAAATTTCATCTTCGCCAGGTGCTTTGTAGCTGTCGAAAGTTCCAATTGCCCATTGGAGCCTCTCTACGGTCACCACCTCGGCGGCTTGATTCCAATCCGTTTGAGACGGTACGTTCGGACGAACGGTGTTTCCTCCGGAGGGAGTTATGCTACAGGGGAAGTGCGTTTTAAGCAAGAGGTTTAACGTCTCTTCACTTGTGGTGGTGAACTTCCCGTTTTCGTCCTTAAGGAGCCCGGGGTTATTGCTCGGTCCCCTTGTGAGGATTTTCTTAACTCTGGCGGTCTCCCGGCATGAGTTTATTTCTTCACAGAATTTCTTCCATGAGTTCCTTTTCGCCTCCGCAAGAGCCTTGTGATAGTCTCTTTTGGATTGCTTGTACGCCTCCCAGGTGATTTCACTTCGAGCTTTACAGGCCCGGTTGAACGCCTTATTAGCGTTTTTCTTAAGCCTGGCTAGTCTTGGTGTCCACCATGGGGTGTTTCCCAGTGTAGTCCTTTTTAGTGGGCAGTGGGCCTCAAAAGAGGCCCTCAATACCTCGACTAAGTTCCCGACAGCTTCTTCGAGCTGCTCAGGTTCTCGGATTTTCTCTGGTTGCTGTAATTTACAATGCACGTCTTGTCTAAAGGCCGCCCAATTTGTGTTCCTGGGGTTTCTCAACCATTTTGGCCCACCTATTGGATAAGCCTCGATGTTGAAAGTGATGTACCTGTGATCAGATAGCGTCACTTCTTTCGAAACTTTCCAGTCTTTAACCCAGTGAGTGACTGCGTCAGAGACAATTGTTATGTCTATGACTGCCTGCCTCCTGGATGTGACGAAAGTTGGTTCCGCCCCACGGTTCGCTATGGTGAGCCCGGAACTGGCTAAGAACTCTAGTAGGCTTTCGCCTCTCGAGTTGGTGTCCGAGCTCCCCCAGCAGTCGTGGTGAGCGTTTGCATCACAACCTAAGATCAGATTTAGGTTGTGTTTTTTAACATATTCCATCAGTCTTGTGAGGTTTGCTGACGAAATTCGATCTTCGTAGGGGAGATAGGCCGATCCCAGAAGAGCTTTTCGTCTACTTCCCATCACCGTTGTACTTACTCGTACTACGGTTAAGTCTCGGTCGCAGAATTCCTGTACCAAGAGCCCGTTAAGAGTCCTTGGGAGCCAAACACAGGTTCTGGGTTTTTCACAATCCGCTGCCAAGAGATCCATTTGAGAGTTGGTCCCTATACCGCGGATTCGTCCTCCTGTCACCCATGGTTCTTGTATTAGAAATATGGGTAGAGCAGGTGCAAAACCGGAGACATTGCTGCCTCCGGGGGGTTTGTTGCAGCTTTCGTTACAGCGTCTAGCTAATAGAGAGCTAGCCGCCTTACTATGCTGCATGTTGATTTGTGTGACCTGAAGACCCATCATGTTTCCATGCTACATCCCCAGGTCAACCCCAAGACAACACAACACAATACAGAACAAGTAAAACACTCACGCTGACAAGGAACCGCTACTTGGGAGCCTGTTGTCCTGGTTCTTTGGGCCCTTTGGAAAAGCTCACGCTAATCCTATTGAGCTCCAAGTAGAGCCATCCTCCCTTTCCCGATATGTACTCCCTGTCCTTGTCCGGGATTCCAACCTGTGCGTATAGGGCCCAGTCGGCTGTTTTTATCTCCGGCTGAACAATGGAGAGCCTTCGGAGAACAGTCTCCGCGATTTGGTCTGGGCCCGGGACGAAGAAAGTGGCCCTGTGGAGCACTGGAAGCCTAGATGCTTCCACTAGGGAAAATCTAGCGCCCTCCCATGCTCCCCTTAGCCTGTCTCCCTCCACCAAGGCTTTCAACCAGGCCGTTGTATTTGCATCTGCAGGGACGATCCTCAGTTGATTTCTAAGGGTGCCCACCGAGTCAAATTTCAACGGCGTACCTCTGTCTATCTCCTCTGCGACTCCCTCGGTCGTTTAACCTTAGGATTGGCGGACATCCTGGATACCTCTTCCTCACCGGAGCGTTGTCTTTTTTCGAGCCTCTAGCATTGCTTGGGCCCGATTCCGGCGACTTTGGTCGAGGAGCTGCAGGGGTCACGGAGGGAGTTGGGTTCAAAGAGGTCCCGGCCTGAGTGTCATTCCCTGAGGGAACCTCTCGCCTCTGCTGAGCCCTTTTTTCGCCCTCCTCTTTTTCTCCGCGCCACTCCTGTTCCTCTTTTTCAAGTAATTCCCCGTCGCTGCTAAGCCCTCCGTTGCCGGTGAACTCGCAGCTGAGGGCCCGCCAAGGGTGAGCTCCTCCGGGTATGGAGTTTTTTCTGGTTCTCCGAGTACCAGGTTTTCCATGGAACCACTGAGTAATTCCACGTGCGTCGATTGTTTGCCCTCCCCAGAATCCGAGGGGCAGACTGCTGGTGTAGCAGTGAGGGATTTAGGTGCCGAAGGCACCAGACCCTCCTGGGGTAATTTGACGTTTAAACTCGACATGTCATCAGTTTGGCTTCGTTTAGTCTGGACTCGCCCAAGCCCGATTTTACTCCAGCCAAGGTCAGTCACGCAAGCCCCCTTACCACGTCAAGGCGAATCCGTCAAGGAGGGCTCATCGCATCTACATGTGGCAGCTGAACTCCCGCGAGATGAACTAATTCCAAATCACATTCCTGAATGAGTAGCCACCAGTGAGCAATTTTTGGCACAAGGGCTTTTTTCAATCGAGTTGTCGCTACGGCTGAGCAATCTGTAATGACTCTGAATTGATTTTCTAGGAGGTAAAACCGGAACCGCTGCAAAGCCTCCACAATTGCTAGGACTTCCAATTCGTACGAGTGGTAATTTTGCACCGCCTCCGTACAGTGGCGGCTGAAGAAGAACACTTGCTTCAGAACTGAAGATGTTTCTTCTTGGAGTAACACAGCTGGGAAGCCTGCAGCGCTAGCATCGATATGAAGCTCGTGACATTTGCTACTATCATAGAGAGCTAGTACTAGCTTGTTACACAGCTTGTCTTTAAGCGTGATGAAAGCAGTCTCCTGTTCACTTCCCAATTCAAGCAAAATATTTTTTCGTGGCAGTTTCGTTATTGGCTCTCCGATTCGTACATACTTTTCCACACATTTTTTGAAAAATCCAGTAAGTCTCAAAAACCGTCGGACTTCATGTACATTTTTCGGTACTGGAAAGTTTCTTATGGCTGTCACTTTCTCGTCACCCGGTGATATTCCCTCGGCACTAACTCGATGTCCCAGACACCATATTTCTTTTTCCAAAAATTTGCATTTCTTGCGACGCAAGGTCAAACCGACACTCTCCGCTATTACTAAGAAACGTCTCAATCCCTGAAGCCCCTCGTCTACATCTCGACTCGGTATTAAAACGTCATCCATGTATGTCAGTATCTCGCCAGCTGATAACATGCGTTGCACACAATTCATGGCTTGCTGTAAAACTGCAGGAGCATTCACTAGCCCAAACGGCATTCGACAGAACTCATATTGTCCTTTATTAGTTACAAATGCAGTATATTTCCACGATTGCTTGTTTACTGGGATTTGGTAATATCCCGCCATTAAATCGAGTACCGAAAAATGACGCGCACCTGCCAGTTGTGCCAGCTGTTCTTCCATCACCTGCATTGAAAGGGGCTTTCTCACCGTGATTTTATTCAATGCCCGGTAGTCAATACAAAGTCGATCCTCTCCCGTGGACTTCTTCACTGCGACCACCGGAAATTCATAAGGGACTCACTTGGACGAACAATTTCACTTTCCATTAGTTCCTCCACCATTTTGGCGACGACCGCCCGCTTACCCAAAGGTATACGATAGGGACATCTCTGTATCGGAACATCAGTAGTTAGTTGAATATTCAAGCACGACAAATCGCATTTCCTGAGCTCTGACAATTTTCCCGCGAAACACATCTTAAATTCATCCAACAATCGCTCGAGGCTATCACGATCTTGCACTGTAAGAGTATTTGAGTCCTCCACTTGACATTTTCCCTCCATGAAGATCGTTCGCAGCTCCGGTCGATTAAAGAAATCTGCTCCGATCAAAATCTTGGTGGGCATTAAATTGTCTTCAACCACCCAAAAACAGTGATCGAGCCATTTTTGGTCTATTTGCACTCGCAGCACCACATACTCCGAACATACACACGATCCGCCACCAAACGTAATGTTTTAGCACTTTTTAAAACGTTAAATGACTCAGCATACGATTTTATAATGAGAGATCGAGCACTACCCGAATCCATGATGGCATTCACTCGCTGATGTTCGATAAGAATGTATTTGTCCATTACCTTTGCTTCTGGTTTTTTCTCTTTCTCACCAGTGGTCACGTTTTCCTGTTCAATTTTCTTCATCGGTACCTTAACAGTACGATCACTTAAATTTCTGTTCCCGGGCGATGTATCTACACACTGATCGTTTCTGTGGCCTACACGGTGGCAGACACTAAAACGTGACCTACGTGGAGGGAGAGGACAAGAAATTGACAAATGTTCACGCTCCCTATAATTGTAACAGATATGACCGGTTACTTGATTAGCAAGAGGTTGATGGGCTCGTGCTGTCGTATTTGTATGCGTTTTAACTGCCACTCGAGATGTTACAGGCTGAGTAACTGGAAACTGGTTTGGTTCCGACACTCGATTCTCTTCGAACCGAAAAAGTGATGTGTGTAACGTTTGAGCGCTCTCAAACTCGATGCCTGCGATGACATTTTGCAGTGACGGATAATTGAGCCTGCGACGAATGTATTTTACTTTTGTCTCATCTGTTACATTTCCCCTACGTCCAAGTGCATTCATTTTATAGAAGTATTCCTCAATGGATTCTTGTCGCTCACGCACTGTCTGCATCATTTCTAAATGAATGTCGGCGTTAGAAATTTTTGCTGGGAAATCTCCTGTCAGCCTCTCATGGAATTCTGCAAAATTTCTGAACACATCAGCTTGTCCGTCGTTTCAAATTTTTGCATACCCACGCAGCCGAGTTTGGGCTGCAAACAGTACCAGTTTTTCGTCCCACTAATAAACGTTTTGTAGAAATCTAATCCGCTGGACGAATTGCATGGCTGACCTTTGCTTTGCAATCGGATTGAATTCCGGTAGCATTTCGCTAATCTTGCGAACCGAAAAACCCGTCCGTGCTTATCTTTCCGTCATTTCGAATACGGTCTGTTCACGTTCCAGGATCGAGCGTTCTCGCTATAGCAGGGCACGTTCTCATTCCAGCTCGATGGTGGCGCGCGGTATGCGTCGCTGACTGGGGTTCTCCACTGCATCCGTACCACGAAACAAAATTCCGTCACTAATGGTGGCGTCTTCCACCGAATCAACTTCTGCAACGGCGGCAGTTCCATAATCTCGTGGCTGTGGGTAGTGGCATTCGGATTGTCCATTAAACGCTGGATCAATTCATTTTTATTTCCACTAATCGGCAGACCACGCTCCCGCAGCAAAGACTGCAATTCAGCTTTCAACCGATTCGCGTATATGTTCTCCATCCCACTTCTGACACTGTCACGGATACAATAGAAAAACCGGTTAACCAAATAAACGATTGTATTTAACTCGAAGAAGTAAATACACGACCATTCGCTTCGCCGTCCATGTTCGAACTCCCTTCTCGGTTACTTCACAGCCCGATCACGATCGTTCCTCGGGTTGCCAGTGTCATATGGAATACGAAAACATAAGTGAAAATGCAACAATACATTAGGGAAAAGAAGATCATAAAGATCTTATACCTATCAAAGAAGGTATCGTAAATATTTATAAAACCCAAATAATAATTGTCAGAAAAAAACAGAAAGAAATTAAAATGTTGAACATAGAAAGGAAAATATACATCGACGAAACTGACTAAAGCGGCCCATAGACGCTCAATATTATTGCGCAATATTTGGATTTGTGCAATATAATTGACTTTGTGTAGACGAGATTGAAAGGTTGCGCAATATATTGCGTGATTTTCAATATCTTGAAAATATATTGTACAAACGGGGAAATATTGTGCCGTCTGTTGTCAACATTGCGCAATATCCCGTCAGTTGATGTCAAGTAGCGGTCGTTTCAACAAGTCGTCTCAATTACGCCTCATCATGGGTGATAAGAAAGTCAAAAGACAATTTATTGTTGAATTTATCGACGTGTATCGTGGCCTTCCGGCTCTGTGAGATGTGAAGTCCAAAGACTATAGTAATCGTAACAAAAAGAGGTAGCAGTATGACGTGCTGATAGGAAAATACCGCGAAAAATACGCGGCTGTTGAGAAGCAAGAAATGGTTAAAAAAAATTAATTATTTGCATACAAACTTCCGGAAAGAATTAAAACGGATTCGTGATGCAGAGAAAAGTGGTGCAGAAGATGTCGAACCTTCGCTGTGATATTTCGAAGAAATTGGGTTTCTTCAAACTCAAGAAACACCTACTGCTTCAATCAGCAAGATGGACATATCTCAGGATATTATTGATATGGCAGACGACAACGAGGATCGTGGCAATGCAAACGAAACCAGCGGTCGCACAGTAAGTTGTTTATTGTATTAATTTTCTCTACAAGTTTATCCTACTTAAATATTATTTTATTACATAATATCAACTAATTATTTAACAGAATTATTTCACTGTTTCTTATCCATGTAGGTGTACCCTTTTTTATTATTAGTTGAGCCAAATGCGACAAAAATGTTCCGTTGCCATGAACCCTGGCTTTCATTGTTGAAAAAATTACAATAGTTATCTCTGACTGCTTTAGCACTATCTGTTGCATTTCTAGAGGTAGTGTTTGGCTGAAGTGCTGTAATCTCATGTACAACATCCCTCCACGATCCGTTTGTGACAACGCCTGCCTGCAAATCCACACTATCAACGAGATTCATAGTGACATAAGCTCGTGATTGGCGTTTGCGTACATAGCTGTGTAAATAACAACAAGCTATTGGATTCAGTAGAACACCAACTCGGCTGACCAAAATCCCAAAATTATTTTCGATCACACGACGAGCACGTTTCAGTCGATAATTGAAAATTTTCTTCTTCACATTTATTAATGCCGCTTGGGGGTACAGTTTCATGAAATTCGCTGTCATACCGAAGGCATCATCTCCCAAAAAACGAATGCCAATATTTTGTGACTATTCGGTAGTTCTGTTGGCTCCGGAATTCGCAATGTATTATCAGCAAGGGCTTACCCGAATTTCGTGTAACTGATTACACCACCGTCTGATATTCGCCCATTTATTCCTATATCAACCATCATGAACTCATAGTTCGCATTTGACACTGCCATAATGACAATGCTGAAGAATTTTTTGTAGTTGAAGTAAAGTGATGCAGAATTGTGGGGCTTCTTTATTGCGATATGCTTACCATCGATTGCACCCAGACAATTGGGGAAATTCCACAGATCGTAGAAATCTAATGCAATTTGGTTCCATTCTACTTTTGTACTTGGTACCTGCAACAAAGAAAAATAACGTTATGAGAGCAACAGAAAATTACCAGTTTTCAGAGAAATTTAGATGAAAATACATAGTTGAATGTTGAAAATGCTATAATGATTGGAAAAAGGGTGTCATAGCTAAACTATTATAGGAGCATCCAGATCTGAAGTTATAAATAGATAATTCTTTGGAAAGTCGCTGTATGATCATGCTAACATAATTTCGTTTATTTTCTTTGCCTCAGACGGATGATAAGCCTCGTCAAAAAAAAACAAGAAAAGAAAAGCTCCAGATTTCACTGATGAATTGGTGAAATTGGCTTCCCAACACCTACAACAACCACAAGACGACAGCGACAAAATTGCTGCAGCTTGGGCAGTCGAGCTTCGAATAATGGATCTACGACAACAGCTGCTTGCGAAGAAGGCCATCAGTGATATTCTATTTGAGGGACAAATGGAGACTATACATTGTAATTCAGTGGAAATTAATATTTTACGTGTATCCACACTAGACACATGTGCATATTTTTTCAGTAAGGAAGCTACTTTCCAAATTCATGTAGCCAATGTATCATAATATGTTGAATTCTTAAATAAAATGATTCATAATTAAAAAAGCACTTACCTTATTGTATTTTTTGAGGCACTTGATCAAAGCAGTGCACAAATCCATAACAATGTGACCTATTGACTGAGGTGAAACAGCAGTTAAACACTTCAGGTGTTCAAAACTATTCCTGGTTGCGAGATATCGTAGGGTTATGGACAGCCGTAGACTTGTAGGAATTGCCTCGCACATGATAGTGTTGCTTTTACCGCTTTCAGGAGTAACCAAAGCGAGGAGCTCATCAAATAATTCTCCGTCCATCCGTAAAAAGTTGCGGAGATCATTTGGTTCATTTACTCTCAGTTCATTGAGTAACTTTTCGTGAGTGTACTTCTCCCTATCAATAAACCACTGTTTGGCCCATTTTCTGCCATGCAGCATCACAGCAATTAACACGCAACACAATTCACTTTCCCCCAACATGATGACTGAAATTCTGGTGGGGACTGTTTGCACAATGTGGTTGTACCGTCTGTGCTCGCAATTGAGCAATATATTGCACAACCTTTAATATCGCCTCCATACAGTACAATATTGTGCAATAATATTGACCGTTTAGGGTCCGCCGTCAAAATATTGTGCAACGCACATTGCAAATAGCGAAAATTAATTGACATATTAAGGACATACATTCCAGAAAAAGGAATTGCAGATATATTTTGTGAACTATACGACTCTAAATGGAACAAAGTTCAATTAATAATCACCAGCTTGTACTGCAACAATAATAATTTACGTTTTATATAGCAATCATGATTTTGATCTATTAAATGAAGATCAATATTTTGAAAAAAATAAAAGCAATACATACAAAAAGTAATCATCGTGGTATACTTGAAAACTATCAAGAAATTAAAAATAAATGCTATTACGATGGATTAATGAAATTAATAAATAAAGTCTTAAATAATTATTCAATATGTAATCGTGCTAAATATGATCGCAATCTAGTTGAACCAGAGTTTAAACGTTCCGAAACACCTAACGATTTTAAATAAAATCAAATATATTGATATATTCCTTATTGGCAAAAAAGAATTCTTCACCACCATTGATAAGTTTTCTAAACAATTTTACACTAAGAAAACACAAGATCGAAACGCTATCACATTTGAGAGAAAGAGACGCAATTCTAGGTAAACCTTACAAAATGATCGCTGACAATGAATTCTACACGATTAACGTAAAAGATTATCTGAAAAAGAAAACATCGAAACTCATTTCACCTCACTAAGACCTCACACAGGTAACGCAGATATGAACAGTTGCCATAGATCCTTGCTTGAACAAATTAGAATATTAACATCAACCGATTCAGAATTGAACATCGCAGAAAAGATTCTCAAAGCAAACGAATATTATAATAATAATTCACTCTGTACCTCAAAGTAAACCTCTAGAAATACAACAAGGTATTTAAAACAAATCCGACATATTTAAACACCTCACCAATAAAACAATGGATATCTTAACAAAAAACGAGAACTTCCACAAGAAATTACTCAAGATAAGATAAAAAATTATGAACACGAAAAACAGGAACAACCTAAATTCCGCAAAACCGAAATAAACAAAAATAAAAATAATGACATAATATTAATAAAAAATTATAAACCTAGGAATAAAATCCATCAATTGAGAATAAAGCGAATTAAAAAAATTGTAACATCCCAACAAATAACACCATCCAATACAATCGAAGAAACATCTAAACCTCAGCAAATTCTCGAAGAAACACTAGATGAAGTCCTTATCTCAAAATTTAGTCTAAATATCACATTAAGTGACATCCATACATTAAATAGAAACTCTTGGTTGATGATCAAATAATCAATTTCTATTTAAACTTAATTCGAGAACACAGTACACTTCAATTAAATTCACCAAAAGTATACTGTATGAGTACTTTCTTTACCCAATTTCTCGAACCAACCGGATATAGTTCAGTCAGTCGTTGGACTAGAAAAATAGATATATTTTCATTTGACTACATTCTAATACCAATACGTATGATCAGATCACATTGAACTCTTGCAATAATAAACTTCCGCGATAAAATAATAAAATATTATGATTCATTAAAGCAACCTAATAATCAAAAATTAAATACCCTCCTTGAATATTTGAAAAATAAATCATTTGATAAATTACACAAACCTTTAAATATAGCACACAAAATATTAAAGCAAGTCCCCAACAAGAAAATATCTTTGATTGTGGAGTGCTTACTTGTATAACTGCTAAGTATCTATCAACAAATAAAAATTTATTTTCACACAAAAAATATTCTTAATTTTATGCCGGAGCCACACCCTTGCCAAACCTCCACAAGCCTTCGCAAATTCAAACGTGTGAATAGGGCATTTGTCTGTAGGGTGGCCGATCTGACGGTTGTCGGTTTTCCGGCACAAATCAAAGCATTTTGCAGCAAGCGCTTGCGAAAAGTTTGGGAAGCGTCCACATGTTTGTGCTGACACAGTATTGTTTTTGCACTGGTGGTGGACAGACGTGTTGTGTTGATTAGTGAAACAAAAGTGAGTTACGTCAGCATATAAATATATTTATTTAATTAATACACCACCGATTTTCACTAACGCTTTTATTTAAAATAAGTTTAATTTAATTACTTATCGATTTTCGTTTTACTTTTTACAGAGAAATCTTGTATATCTATATGCTTCGCCTTCGAAGTCTAATTCTTAAATCTCTACTTTGAACTTCCGTCCATGCCCTTTTTATGAACCTCGCACGCTTATTGTGCGTTTCAAGTGATATTAGCCCTTTCTAAAACATCTTAACTCGAAATGTCATACTTCATAAATTATTTGAAATTCTTATCAATTTAGGATGAAATGAATGCCCGAACTCAAAATAAAAATGGCTGTGGTATAAATGTTCCATTACAAATTATCAGTTGACGACTCTATTTGTTTATTTGACTGAGTTGCATTTATCGAACGCGATGTGATCTTGTTTATATTATAAAATCTCTTACATGAGCAAAATCCTGGCTCTGAAATGTAAGCAAAACTGATAAGAAACAATACAAGACATCGGTCTTCTTGCTGGCGTGGTTCGGCATGCCTAGGAAGCGTTGAATGTTTACACATATGGCAGGCAAATGGTACGATCATTGCAATATGTAAATGGTGTGAATGTGTCTAGTTAGATATTTTGTTGTTGCTGTAGAAGATTAGAAAACACACTTATATGCACGCCTGTGCAATAAATAGATCATGTGTGGTCCTTTTCCCTTCTAACATTGTTGTTTGTTTAACGCCGCATGAAGAAGTGCACTTGTGTAAATAATAAACGTAGGACGCTTGGGCATGCGAGGATACGTGGATATGAAAGGATTCATGGCAGGCTAGTCTTGACCGAACGGCAGGCGCGTCAGCAAGTTGGCAAATTTCGTCGTGCAAAATATTCGTTTCGTAACAATTCAGATGTGGGGTTGAAACTGCTCAACCAGTGTTTCATTTTTTTGAATTTCGATGAAGTGATAATTCACGCGGGTGAAAAAGTGAGGAAAGTGAATATCACCGAAAGAATTCAATGACATTCTGAAAGAAAGTTAAGTCTGTAGACTAAAAGACATCGACTTAGAGCTGAGAGCATTGTGGCTAGAAAAATAAATATATTAAGACATATTTTTGAATAAGGTAAGGAAGTATTTAATCTTTTTTGAACAATAACATGAGTGAACGGGAGAACGCGATTAGTGAAGATAATGAAATGGTGCCACAGGAAGCACCCTATGAGCAACTTGGCCTTGAAGAGAGTGTTAATGATCGTGAACTTCGTCTACTAAAATGGGAGAACGAGCTGCAAAAACGAAAGTTAGCCCTGAGCTGTTCGCGGAACGATTTGCGTGCTCAATTAGAAGGAGAGAACCAAGGCTCGACTTCATCCACCAGTAGCGCAAGTATTGAGTTGCCGCAGTTAAGGGTCAATTCCGCCGAGCTTACGACGTTGATACCCAATTTTGACCCGGCAATCACATCCCTTAGTGCCAAAAAGTGGATCGCGAACGTGGAGCGTTTAGCTGAAACTTTTGCATGGAACGAGCGCACTAAACTCCTCTATTCAACCTTACGCTTGGTAGGTGCCGCCAAATATTGGCATCAAACGCGGACTGACGTTAGTTCTTGGGCCGAATTTCGGTCGGAACTGCTTAAAAGTTTCTCTAGCACAGAAAATAAGTCGTCCGTGCTTATGAAAATAATGCTGCGGGAAAAAGGAGCGCACGAATGCGTAGAAAAATATTTTTACCACATCGTGGCACTGGCTAATTCCATTCAACTCCCAGAAAACGAGACTATGTCCTATATAATCTCAGGAATGGGTGATACATGGATGATCGATATGTTAACAGCAGCCAAATGCGAGAATTTACAGGAACTTTTAACATCCATGAAAAGTGCTAGTGTGGCACGCGAGCAACAACATCAACGCAACGTGCTTGTCAATGGTTCTGGGAATTTCCCGAAAAGAAAATACGAGCATAGCGATAGTCGTGACGAAAATGTTCAAAAACATCGTTGATATGGAGATCCGCACTAATCCAATCTGCCAAAAACAAAAGGTAAAGAATCAGGGAGTGAATTATCGCATCAGAGGAAACCATTCAACCTCAAAGACATTAGCGGAAATAAATGCTTCAAGTGCAATAAAACAGGCCATCGATTTAGAGCCTGCCCAGAAAGACTTATCAAATATTTTAAATGTGGAGAATCGGGACACTTTGCGAGAGATTGCGCTGAGCGAAGGTGTCGATTAATCAATAGAATAGAGACAATAATAGACAATGAATATCGGCCTTTCATCTTCATCGATGGTGTACATCTTAAATGCTTTTTAGATTTAGGTAGCGAATGCTCGACTGTGCAGCAAATGGTAACGCGGAAGCATTATTGGGAAATATCTCCATGCAGTACTCTGTTGAACGGATTTGGTGGGAAAAAGACAATGGTAATAGGGAAAGTTCGAAAGGTCACCAGTTATCACAATGTTTCTATGGAAATTGACATATTCGTCGTCGAGAATAGTGCTCAAGAAGTCCCAGTGATACTTGGTCGGAATTTATGAGACCAACCGAATACTAAATTTGTGAAAACTTCGGGAAACATTGAATTTTCTGAGGTGCCTAGTGTATCGAATAGTGTCAAGGAAGCCCATAAGCAATTAACCCCTTCAACCAGTAAAGACATCAAGGTGAGGAAAGAATCGGGCGAAGATGAAAAACTACAATTGTTAAGACTAGTAAACGAATATCGATGTTGTTTTGCAACTAATATGACGGAATTGGGTAAGACTGACCTTGTTAAAATGAATATTGTCGTTAAAACTCCGGAACCGATACGAAATAAACCATATAAAATAGCCAATGGGTTAAGTGATATTCTGCGTCGGAAAATAGAGGAATTGTTGCGATTAGACATTATTGCCGAATCTGAATCCGAATATGCGAGTCCTGTTTTGCTTGTGCCGAAAAAAGATGGTGATTACAGAATGTGTGTTGATTACCGCAAATTAAATGAAATTATGGTACGCGAAACATTTCCTCTCCCTAATACCGAAGAAACACTTAATCTTCTGGCTCACAAGAAATTCTTTACACGTCTCGATCTGATGAGTGGCTATCATCAAATAATGGTTGCTGAAGAATGTCGGAAATATACGGCCTTTGTAACACCGGAAGGCCATTATGAATATAAGCGGGTTCCCTTTGGTCTAACAAACTCATCTGCAGTTTTCTTTAGGCTAATGAAGAAGATTATGCTAGCGATCCCATTCGGGAAAGCTATCGTTTATATGGATGATATTTTGATCCCAACAGAGACAGTTCAGGAAAATTTCAGCATCTTAAAAATTCTCTTAGATGAACTAAAAAAGACGGGCGTTACGCTTAAATTGGACAAGTGCTCTTTTCTTGATACTCAACTGCACTTTTGGGTCATCAAATCAGCTCAGAAGCCTTCTTCAATCAAGGAGGTGCGCCAATTCCTGGATAACTTTGTTTGGACAGATTCCAAAACTGAATCGGAAGGCGAATCGTAGTCAAACAGCGACTGTAACGCATTAGATGTAAGTGAAGCATCCAATAAAGTGTGAGTTCCCTGTTAAATGACCGGAGTAGATGCAAATATTAAAAAAGTAAACGTCATAATTTGATTTTTGTGTTCGCGGATCGTAATCTGCAGTATATGTAAGCCCTCCATAAGCCGTAGGCTGCAATTGTAAGGGCACATGTGATTGGGGGGCACTAGTTCCCAACTAGAACTCGAAGTAGAGTTCAGGGGCATATGGCATGGTATTGAAGGTAAGAAGTGTGACGATGGGAGCATCAAGGCTCGAAACTGTATGTCGCTGCTGAAGAATCAAGGAGCATGCACATTGTAGGGGTGACCCTGGCTTCCAACTGCTCCTTCGTGGTTGACGAGCTCAGGGGCATCTGGCTTGGTATTGAAGTCGAGAAGTTTGACGGGAGCATGATGGCTCGTAACCGTCTGTCGCTGTTGAAAAGTCAAGAGGTAATATAACCGAGAGAAGGTTCATTCACTGAGGGCAGTGAAAAATAGATTGGCCGAATGTTACATGAGCAAAATCCTTGCTCTGAAATGTAAGCAAAACTGATAAGAAACAATACAAGACATCGGTCTTCTTGCTGGCGTGGTTCGGCATGCCTAGGAAGCGTTGAATGTTTACACATATGGCAGGCAAATGGTGCGATCATTGCAATATGTAAATGGTGTGAATGTGTCTAGTTAGATATTTTGTTGTTGCTGTAGAAGATTAGAAAACACACTTATATGCACGCCTGTGCAATAAATAGATCATGTGTGGTCCTTTTCCCTTCCAACATTGTTGTTTGTTTAACGCCGCATGAAGAAGTGCACTTGTGTAAATAATAAACGTAGGACGCTTGGGCATGCGAGGATACGTGGATATGAAAGGATTCATGGCAGGCTAGTCTTGACCGAACGGCAGGCGCGTCAGCAAGTTGGCAAATTTCGTCGTGCAAAATATTCGTTTCGTAACAAATCCGAAAATTGTTTCATTATTTCTAGAGTTTATGAATTTCTAGAGTTTGTGACTTTTATGACCTTTACGAGTCATGAGGTTCTAGATTTTACGACTCTTCCCCCCTTAGGATGCGTGTCGTCGCGCAAATATTTGATATTTATTTCTAGTTTTGACATTTTTCGAAAAATTACAATCAGCGATTATAGCGACGATGATTACGATAAGAATGATGAGTACATTGGTTGTGATACTAATTTTTGAACTTATTTTGAGTTCTAATTCAATAACGCTTGTATGGTCTTAATTTTCAATGTTTTGGGCATGTAATTCTGTTTTTACATTTCTTTTTCTTTATAGGTAATATTCTTAATTACATTTGGTAAAATTATATTTTTATAAACAATGGCCTTCTTATTAACATTTGTGATATTAATCGTTATTTTGCAATTTACTATTTTTATAAAATAATGATCAGACTCTTGGCCATTACAATTATGATATATTCTTGTCATATTTAAATCTTTCTAATAATTATATTTCCGGTAATTTTTTTTCGATACTTGCGATAATATTGGTTTGCATTGTACAATTTTCTGGTTCATTTGAGTTTTTTTCTATACGGTAATAGGCTTCAATTTTTTTCTTCAATTCCTTTGTTGGCTACAAATTATTTGTCATCCGAAATAAAAAATTTTGGAATCAGAATGATTGATAATTTATAATATTGCTTGGCTGTGAAGTTTGTGATTTCAATTATTATTAATATCTTTTTTTTTGGTGTTTTGAGCCATTGAATCTATCTCTGAAATTTTATTTATCGACATTTTCTTTTAAAGTATTGAATTATTTTAATTGTTATTATGTCTTTACTAAGAACTTCTAATTTGGATAGTAAAATTATATCTTCGATTTTTGTTACTAAATTCAACAGAGATTTTAAATTTTCTTTAACTAGTTGATATGTTTCTAAGTTTAAAAATGGTTTTTTTTATTTTGTAGTATTGATTATGAAGTATTGACTTTTGTGATTATTGATAATAGGATGTTCAAGAAGAACATGCTGACATCTGTGTGTTAGATTTTTTGGAATTTCTTCAGTTTCATGAAGAGTTTTTTATTCGTTATGTTATGGTTATATTTTGAAATTAATGGTCTATCGTGTTTTTTATTTTTCGCTTCATTTTTAATGTATTTTGGATTGATTTCTTCATTTTTTGGGTTTTTATTTTTGTTATTAATGCTTTGGTTCTGTTTTCTAATTATTCTGTCCCTTATTTTTTGATGTTCTGAAGGATTTATGATGCCATTATTTATTTCTATTGGTTTATGATTAGTTGTGGAATGGATTGTGTTATTATAGTATTTCATTATTCATTATATTTCCTGTTAGCCTAAGGCCTTAGAGCTAGCGCTAATTCTTAAGCTACAATTTGTAATTTATTACATTGTAACCAAATAATAATAATGATAATTATTTCCTGTATATCTATTGCTGATGGTGCTAGTTTAGTTTCAGTAATTTTAATTCCGACATGCTCATTAAGTGTGTTATGTAACCTTTCGATATCTGCATTGCCGGTTTTAAGTCCAGCTGTTGTGAAATGAAGTGTTATTCCTTCAATTTGGAGAAAATTCTCAAGATTACTAGTAAATGCACTTTCGTTATCAGTTATTATGTGATTAGGTTTTCCACAAGTAGCAAAATGTAAATGGAATTTTGGCTGGTTTTCTTTCAAACTTTTTTAATTGGCATACATTACAATTATCTATTACTTTAGTTATTTCGGTTTTTAGTTTTGGATAATAGTATTTAGTCTTAATTTCTTTATATACTTCCTCAATTCCTCTGTGATTGTTGCGTTTATGCTCCTTCAGAATTTCGTCTCGAATTTGTCCTTTGTCGGTACAATCGAAAAGTAAATAATTACATTCAACTACTCTTAGTCTCGAATGTGGACTTTTCCATTTCAAATATTCATTTTGAAATTCGGTATATATCGCGAGGTTGGGGATATATACTGCCACTAGTCCTTTTCCAGGAGTATGATTATTTAATATATACTGGAAATACTTTTCGTTTAATTCTTTGGATACGCATATTGTTCGTAATTTACCGAAATATTTTACTTTCCTTATTCTATTTTCCTTTCCTTCTTTAATTATTATTTGATACTTTGAAATATTAAGAGGCGCTTCGGAAATAGGTATGTATTCTAAATTATCTTCTTTCGCGCTATAGCAAGTTGCTAGTGACTCGTTTTCATTATTTACCTCATTATCTATTTCGTTGACATTTACTAGTTTTAAACATTCTGCAGTATGTATGTAAGGACGAGATAATGCATCTGCTACATGATTCTCCTTTCCCTTTATATACTCGATATCATAATTGAATTCTTCCAATTTGAACTTCCATCTTTGAAGTTTAGAATTTGGTTTCTTTAGATTAGCTAGCCATGTTAGAGGTTTGTGGTCAGTTTTGATTGTGAACTTTCTGCCGTATATGTAAAGCCTGAAGTATTTAGTAGCCCAAACAATGGCTAATAGTTCCTTTTCAATAGTGGAATATCTAGTTTCATGGTCATTGAGAGTTCGCGAAGCATAGCAAATTGGATGACCATCATGAGAAAGTACTGCTCCCACTGCATAGTTAGAAGCGTCAGTTGTGAGGGTGAAATGTTTTTCAAAATCGGGATGTTTAAGGATAGGATCGGATATTATTAACTGTTTAAGTTTCTCAAATGCATCAGTATAATCTTCGTCTTTAGGGCTAATTTTGGCATTTTTCTTTAATCGAATAGTTAATGGTTTTGCTACTTTTGAAAAGTCCTTTATAAATTTCCGGTAGAACCCCACTAAACCTAGAAACGATTTGATTTGTTTAGTTGATTTTGGAATTTGGAAGTTTAAGATGGCTTCTATTTTTCGCGGGTTTGGTTTGATACCCTCAGTGGTCACAATGTGGCCAAGAAATTCTGTCTCCTTTTTTAGAAATTCGCTTTTGTCGATTTGAATTTTTAGGTTTGCCGATTTAAGAGTACATAAAAATTTTTTTAAAGAAGAAATGTGCTCTTGTAAAGAGGTGCTAAATACTATGATATCGTCCATGTAGACCAAGCAGATTTTACCGATATATTCGTGTAGAATATCATTCATCAAGCGTTGAAAAGTAGCCGGGGCGTTTTTCAAACCAAAAGGCATTCTAGTAAATTCGTAGTGACCTTTATCCGTTGAAAACGCGGTCTTTTTAATGTCCTTTTTCTCTATTTCAATTTGGTGAAATCCTCTGGCTAGATCTAAAGTTGTGAAATAATTGCATTTCCCAAGTTTATCCAATATTTCATCAATGTTGGGTACAGGAAATTTGTCATCAATGGTAATACTATTCAACTTCCTATAATCCACCAAGGTTCGCCACTTCATTTTCCCTGAAGCATCGGCTTTTTTGGGGACTACCCAAATTGGTGATAAATAGGGGGATTTACCTGGGCGTATAATCCTTTGTTCGAGCATTTCCATGATCTGGGTTTCTATCTCATTCTGATGAATATGTGGCGTCTCGGAATTTCCCGCCGCCGGCGAAACCCTCACGGCGAAAGCAAGTTCTGGCTCCGCGGCAAGTCTTCGCTTGCCGGCCAGTTCCGCTCTTCACCCGGACTGGACCGAACGCCTGGCTCCGTCCTCGACGCGCGAAGTAAACATAAAACAATTTAATGTACAGAATTCTATAAGTGCAAATACGAATAAACACAAATACACGATTTGCATAGTGGTGACCCCGCTTTACGAGCGCGCGAACAACAATTTCCATTGTGCAGTTTTCTTCGGGAGTGCAGTGACCGGGTTCTTGTGCACGGCTACCTTCCACGCCGCCATCTTCTCACACAAGTGACTCACAGCCGAAACCCGGCAACCTCGCACATCAATCTCCGCGACTGCTGTGCAGGCACGCCGCCGTTCTGCCAACCGCAGCGCATACACGACAGCCGACACAGCAGCCTTACGCCGCCTATCGACATGGTGCTTGGACGGGGCGACGATGACAATGTACGCAGCCCCGTGCATTGTAATTTGGAGCGGACAACGCCAGCGGACAGCCAGCCAGCGGGCAATCAGAGCTGGCCGCCTCTGACTCCAAGCCAGCCGCCTTTGGGAATGCTCCAGCTGCCGCTGGCTCACGAGGTGAACGTCGTCGGCCAATGCAGGCTGCCGTCATTTTGGCGAGCTAGCCCGGAGGTTTGGTTTTTCCAGGTTCCAGGAGTCGCAATTCCAAGTGCAAAATGTAACAAGCGACTCGACCAAGTACCACCTCACGGTTTCCGCATTAGACCACGACACCATTGTCGAGGTAGCGGACATTATCCGCGCGCCGCCAGCGCTTGACAAATTCGCAGCTATCAAAGCAGCAATTGTGTCTCGCCTCACGGACTCTCCCGATGCCCAGCTCCATAAGCTTCTCACTGGCGTCGAGCTTGGGGACAGACGGCCATCACAGCTGCTGCGACACATGCGTTTTCTAGCTGCCATGCGGGTCAGTGACGATGTTCTGCGCATCAAATGGCTCGATCTCTTGCCACAGCAGACACGGCGCATGCTTGTGCTGATAAGAAATCAGTCGCTGGAGGAGTTGGCAGCTGTTTTAGACGAGGCTCACGACATGGGCCCGGCAGTAATGGCCACGTCGGCGCATCCAGTTTCGCGATCGGGAACATCCTCACCTGGCTGTTCTCCACCACGGGGTTCTCCGGACCAGGTTGCCGTCGAACTAGCTGCTCTATGCCTGGCGATTACGCAGTTGACTAGTTTGACCCACGAGGCACTCCAGCAACCACGCGCCAACGCTAACACACAGCGTGGGTGCTCCTCGTCAGGGAATGGGTACCAAGAGCGAGCACGCTCCGCCACTGTAGGTCCAGACCTGTGCACGGGATATTGCTGGTATCACAGCAAGCACGGAGCTGCGGCAATTCGCTGCAGGCAGCCGTGCAGTTTTTCAACGCAAGACAACGCCACGAGACGTTCGGAAAACTAAAGTCGCCGGCGCTGTACTCGGCGGACACCGCCGGCAACATTTCGGAGAAACGTCTGTATGTCTACGACCGCAGCACGAAAGCTCGGTTCCTGGTGGACTCCAGCTCCTCTCTCTCCATCATTCCAAGACATCTCATCACCAGACCTCTTCAGAAGCAGAGCCTCGTGCTGCAGGCAGCCAATGGCACGCCAATCATCACTTTCGGCACCAACCAGCTCACTTTGGATTTCGGGTTACGTCGTCCATTTCGCTGGCCGTTTGTAATAGCAGACGTCCAGACGGCTATCCTGGGAGCTGACGCGCTCAATTACCACGGTTTGCTCATCGACCTACGCAACCGACGCCTTTTAGACGATCGCACCAGTCTCTCTACAATCTGTGCTATCGGCCCAGCTCCAGCAGTGCACTCCATAAGCGCCGTTGCCAAACCATCAACCTTGGAGGGCGCCATCGGAGAGCCGTACAGGCAGATAACCGCCAAGTACGCCAAAACAACTCTACGACCTGGTGAGTTGGCCTCGATCGCCGACTTACCCGTCCACCATCAGATAGTCACGCATGGAGCATCTGTCTTCGCAAGACCTCGTCGCCTCGCGGGAGAACGCCTCAGCACAGCGAAAGCCGAGTTCGATTTCCTATTGGAACGAGGTGTTATTCGACCATCGTCAAGCAAGTGGGCTAGCCCCTTGCACACGGTGCCCAAGGACGGCGGCCGCTGGCAAAACCTCCGGGGACTACCGCCAACTCAACGCCCGCACCCGTCCGGACCGTCACCCATTGCCCATCATCGAGGATCTGATCCAGGAGGCCAGCGGTTCAGTATTTTCAGTCATCGATCTCCAGCGGGCATTTTATCAAATCCCGGTGGCTCCCGAAGACATCTGCAAGACGGCAGTCACTTCGCCCTTTGGGCTGTTTGAATTTGTGGAGATGCCTCTGGTTCTACGCAACGCGGCCCAAACGATGCAGCGGACTCTCAACCATCTGCTGAGGAAGCTTGATTTTGTCCGCGTTTACCAGGACGACATCTTGGTGTTTTTAGCCAACCACGACCAACATGAGCGTCATCTCGAGCAGCTTCTCTCGGTGCTGCAAACTGCGAAGCTCCAGGCCAACTGGGGCAAATGCCAAGTCGGCCTACTCGAGGTCATTTTTGCCGGGTGCCACGTCTGCGAGACAGGGTTTCGACCACCAGCCCCAAGACGCAAGTCATCGCAGATTTCTCCAAACCGGCCGACTCCTCGCAGCTGAGACGCTTCCTCGGGGTGCTCAACTACTATCGTCGCTGCATGCCAAATGCCGCCGAGCTCCAAGCACCACTTTCAGAGCTGCTGAAAGGTTGTACAACCAGGAAAGCGTATCTAACTTGGACATCCGACGCTGGTGGCGCGTTTGAACGCTGCAAGAATGGCATCGCTGCGGCAGCCACGTCGTCATTTCTTTCGCCTTCGCAGCCACTAGCATTACGCACCGATGCGTCCAGCTCTGCTATTGGCACCGTGTTAGACCAACAGCGGAACGACGGTACTTGGGTCCCCCTAGGACTCTTCTCCAGGAAGCTGTCCGAGACCGAACAGCGATACTCAACCTACGACCGTGAGCTTTTGGCAATCTTTGCCACCATCAAATTTTTCCATCGCATTCTCGAGGGGAGGCACTTCATCGTCTACACCGACCATCGGCCGCTCACCTTTGCTTTGACGCAACGCTCGGACAAAGCTTCGCCTCGTCAAAGTAGGCAATTGGACTTCATCGGCCAATTTGACACGCGGCTGGAGTACACACCGGGCGAAGACAATATTGTCGCCGACGCACTCTCACGCGTAGAGACGGTTGAGATACCCGCCGCACTCACCGCTCGAGCCATTAGCGAAGCACAGGCCATGGACGATCAGTAGCCGCATCTTTTGGCGAACCCCCGCCTCAAGCTGCATCAATTGGTTTTAGACGGCTATTCATCGCACTACGTTGAATTCGAGGCTGCCATCAAGCCAAATTTGCCAGTCGCACTACGCCGCCAAGCGTTCGACACCGTCCATCAGCTCTCGCACCCCAGTGGACGGGCCACCTCAAAGCGCGTAGCGCTGAAATTTTTCTGGCCGAGCTTGCCGGAGGATGTTTTTCGTTGGGCCAAGCAGTGTGTGCCTTGCCAGCTTTCGAAGGTCCATCGTCACAATCGCGCCGAACTCGGCAATTTTAAAACGCCGGACGGGCGTTTCGACCACATCCACGTTGACCTAATTAAGCTGCCACAGTGTGAGGGCTACGAATACTGCCTCACCATCGCTACACGCGCTGGCCTCAGGCAATACCAGTGCGAGACGCGAGGGCCATCACCGTCGCCAGGGCCTTATTCGATTACTGGATCTCGATATTCGGCACGCCATTCGAGATAACCTTGGACCAAGGTCGTCAAATCGAGGCTGACCTCCTACAGCAGCTCGGTCGCCTCCTGGGGGCCAATCACGTTCACACCACACCGTATCATCCACAGGCCAATGGCATGGTGAAACGGATGCACCGCACTCTCAAGGGTGCTTTAAAGTGCGTTCCCGAGACACCTTGGCTGCAGGCGCTTCCGGCGATTTTGTTGGGACTGCGAACCACGTTCAAGGAAGACCTGCAAGCCTCACCAGCGGAAATGGTATTCGGAACGTCACTCCGAATCCCGGGGGAATTCATCGCACCTCAAACAGCACCGGCCAGCTGCCCACAGAGCTTCGTCGCAGACTTGCGCCGTCTTTTTAAAGCCATTTGCCCGGTTCCGCCAGCCAGACACACCGTACACCATCCGTTCGTATTCGCAGACCTGGCCACTTGCGACTACGTGTTTCGCCGCATTGACGCAGCCACTCGATCAGCCGTACACCGGGCCCCATCGAGTCATCAAAAGGGTCAGCGACCGTACCTACGACATAGACGTGAACGGCGTCGCCAAGGCCCTCTCCACCAACCATCTGAAGCCAGCATACCTGGAGCAATCCGATGCCCAGCCAACGCCACCCCAGCTACCATCGCCGCAGCCACCCACGCCGTCACCGCAGCCGCCTACGCTGCAGCCGCCTACGCTGCAGCCGCCTACGCTGCAGCCGCCTACGCCGCAGCCACCGCAAGTGACAGCCCAGCCCATACGACAACTGCCGATCAGGACCGCCAAGAAGAGGGTGACATTTTCACTCCCTTCGCAGCACGCGAAGGTCATTGGGGAGGGAGTGACTGTGGCGTCTCGGAATTTCCCGCCGCCGGCGAAACCCGCACAGCGAAAGCAAGTTCTGGCTCCGCGGCAAGTCTTCGCTTGCCGGCCATTTCCGCTTTTCACCCGGACCGGACCAGATGCCTGGCTCCGTCCTCGACGCGCGAAGTAAACATAAAACAATTTAATGTACAGAATTCTATAAGTGCAAATACGAATAAACGATAATAAACACAAATACACGATTTGCATAAATATATGGATACCTATAGGATTTAGTATATACCGCCATGTTATTGGTTGTTTTGAATTCATGTTTTATTTCATGAGTGAAGGTTAAATTTTCCCCTTCTTGGAAGAATATTTCCTTATAATTTTTTAATAAGGATATGAGGTTGTTCGTTTCCTCTTTATTCAAATGTTCAGTTCTCAACAATGATAAAGGGTTATTTTCTCGATAAGTTTCGGTAAAATATATGTGATTGATATATTCGTCAACGGGCTCCTCCTCTCTGGAGTAATAAATCTTTAATTTTGTATTGTTGAATTTTATATATCTATTGTGAAGGTCTATTTCCACCTCATAATTATTAAATATATTATTACCAATAATTCCATTAAAAAAGTCATTAAATTTATATTCAATGAAAGTAAATTTTTCGTTTCCGCCAACTTCTTTGAATGGTTTTATTTGCACTGTATGCGAAAAGGATAATTGTGAATTTAACGTATCGATGCTAGAATTTTTATTTAGAACTCTTAGACTCGGATGACAAAGGTTGGGATCAATAACGCTTACTGCGGCACCTGTGTCAATTTAGAACCTAAGAGAGATTCCATATGAATTTATTCAAATATATGGGACGTTGTTGAAGCTGGGGATTCCGAGGCAAGTTTTCGAAAATTTTGATGCTGATTAGTGTGTACTATTTGTTTTGTATTCTCAATCTCCATAGGTTGAGGTGTTCCAAATTTCCGAAAGCGACTTTGGACTGAATCTTTGTTAAATGGCGCTTTGCCATATTGGAATTGGTTCTGTCGGAACTGATTATGGTGATATTGATTAGGGTTATGGCTATACTGATTTTGGTTATATTGGCTCGTATGTGGGAATTGCTGATGTGGATTAGAAAAATAATGGTTTTTATTTTGGAAATTTTGGTTGTAATTAGGAGAAAAATTTTGGAAAGATTTTTGTTTATTTTTAAATTTGGAATCGTTGGTTTCCCTTTTGTGATAGAGGTATCCTGTTTCGGATAAAATATATATTGCCTTTTCTAACGTATCGGGATTTCTGCAAAATAAAATGGTTCGGATTGGTTCTGGGACATTTTTCTTAAGTATATCTAATGCAACAGTTTGATTGTCCTGAATTAATTGTATAGTATTTGGACATTGTTCCTGCTCTACTTTCAAATTTAAATTTGTCAATCTCTGTTGAATTATATTAATAAAATCCATGACTGAACCTCAATACTCTGTAGTTCGAAGTTCGTTAAATAACTGTGTACTATTTCTTTGATCAGAGAAGTTTGCATACCAAATTTTCTTTATATCCTCTAATTTTTTTTATATGGGGGCTTGCATCTAAAATTAGCTTAGCTCTACCAATAATCCTACTTTTAATGACATTGCAAATTATGTTTTGGGAATTGTTGTCGTACGTCTGCAGGATCGGGACCATGACATCTACCATGTCTGTGAAGCTTTTAAGTTGGTCACGACTTCCGTCAAATGTTGGTATTCAAGATGCATGTTTAATTGGATCCAACGTAATCTTCAATTTTGTATTCGGGGTTGGAGAACTTATAGTATCGTTACCTGTATTTGTTGCCATTATTATACGTTTCGTTCTAGTGATGCGAATGGGTTGTATAATCTTGATCGGTGCGATTCTCTTCTGCTCGTACCTTTAAATTTGTTGCCTTCCACTGAGTTTACTCTTTTCGTTCCCACGCGTCAATTTAAACTTTTTTGAAGACGGATAAGTCTTGTCAACTTGGTTTGTTCAATATTTAACTAAGAATTGAAACTCACGTGTAAACTTTAAATTTTCAGTGATTTTTAGAATTTTCACTTCTAAATTGAACTTTGTCGTTCGCACTAAATGAACTTGATCGTTCGTATTAAAGTTAATACACTTGAAATATCCTACCGACTGTGCCAAATATATTTATTTAACTAATACACCACCGATTTTCACTAACGCTTTTATTTAAAATAAGTTTAATTTAATTACTTATCGATTTTCGTTTAACTTTTTACAGAGAAATCTTGTATATCTATATGCTTCGCCTTCGAAGTCTAATTCTTAAATCTCTACTTTGAACTTCCGTCCATGCCCTTTTTACGAACTTCGCACGCTTATTGTGCGTTTCAAGTGATATTAGCCCTTTCTAAAACATCTTAACTCGAAATGTCATACTTCATAAATTATTTGAAATTCTTATCAATTTACGATGAAATGAATGCCCGAACTCAAGATAAAAATCGCTGTGGTATAAGTGTTCCATTACAAATTATCAGTTGACGAAGAGTCAGAGATTTGTTTATTTGACTGAGTTGCATTTATCGAACGTGATGTGATCTTGTTTATATTATAAAATCCGAAAATTGTTTCATTATTTCTAGAGTTTATGACTTTCTAGAGTTTGTGACTTTTATGACCTTTTAGAGTCTTGAGGTTCTAAAGTTTTTGACTAAATTTAACATTCCATTAATAAATTCAACAATAAACAATATTCATCTAGATGCAACAATGTAATAGTCTTTAGTCTCTCATTGCAAACGAGAAACAATGATGCATTCTTATCGCAATCAAGAAGCGATATAGCGGTTGCTTATTTAAAGTAGATTAATATTTCAAGTGCCTATAAAATTCAGTAACATAAACTTTCTGTTCTTTGCTCCTCATTGGTAATGTCAGCAAAATTAAGCCTAATGAAATGTAGAATTTATAGTTAAGAGTAGTTACTCAGATACCACCGACAGAATCGTTTGTTTTGAAAGAAAACTTCTTCATTTTTATCGAGTATTTCAATAGAAGTGTGAGAAGTAATATAAATGGCGCAGTCGGTAGCCGAATTTTAAATTTAATTCGGATTCATAGAAACGAAAACACACCAATGTTGAACGAAAACACTAAAGTTTGTAACGTTGAAAGTCGTTTCAAACGCCGCGTGCTGTTGATAAATGAGTAAGAGTAACTCAAGTGTGAATTTGAAAGTCTAAGCTCCCCTACCGTGTTTTAAGTAGTTCTGATCCCCAAAAAAATTGAAAAGTGAAAGCGAAAAATTCAATTGTTTCAAATCGAAGATTGAAACTCAGTGTTACCAAAATTTAACATACACTCAAAGTGTAATCTGTGGAAGCTGAAAAACAAACAACCATTTAGCTCATATCCAGCAAGGAAAATTATAAATTTGAAAAAAAAAAATTTTTTTTGTAACTAAGGATAGTGTCTATCAAAACACGATGGCACAACAAGGCAATGAAATTGGACTGAATTTTAATCCTTTAGAGTTCATAGCACAACTACCGGATATCAAAGACAACTCGGTGCAATTAAGATCCTTTGTAAAGACGATTGACGATATCCAGAATCTGGTGTTACAATACAACGAATCATCGCAACGAGTAATTATTGGTGCAATCAAGAACAAGTTTAAGGGAAGAGCAAGAGTACTAGTGGAAGTACACGATTAGTACACGATTAGAGCTTTGCCGTTTGATCCTTAGTAGCTTCACTGATCACATGACGTCTTTCCAAATTTATGACAACTTCAAATCAACTATATATAAGGGAGATGTTCTTCAATTTTATGGCGAGATCCAAGAGAGATTAGCAACACTCAATGGAAAAGTGCAACTAGAAGGAGACAGAGATAATTTACAACTGGAACAGATCAGCGAAAACATCCAGAATAATATAAGAATATATTTAGAGATATTTAAAAATAGGATTAAGGAACCAATGCGTTCAATATTGTATTGCAGAGCTCCAGAAACTATCGAAATAGCCCTTCAAATTTTACAAGAAGGTGGGTACCTCAGACAATGCTGTGGAAGAACCCAACAAACCAATCACAACTCTAAATCACGCTATCAAAGCGCGATACCTCAAAAAAATTTCATGCATAGACATACAAATCGCACAGATTACTATAGGCCTCGATTTGCTTACAATAGTAATAGTCATATAAATAATTCTTCCAATTACCAAATCGAAACTCATTCTAGCCAGCGTAATTTTGATCCAAATCATCATGTTCCATCAATTCAGAGACCTCCAGCTTTTAATCAGTATTCTAGACAGTCTAGGCAACAAAGACCAGAACCTATGGATGTAGACCCTTCTTCATCTATACAACGTCAAAGCTACACTCATACAATCGGAAATTTTCGAAAAATAGCCTCGGATACACAACCTACAAAAGCGAACTACCCTATATCGTAATAGAAACCCCTGTTCGACCGCTGAAATTTATTCTAGACTCTGGAGCAAGTGTTAGCATTATTGACGAGAACGTTTGTGCACATGATTTTTGTTTCCCAATTCCTCCCATCTGTATCAATACACTACAAAACGGAGTAACATTAAAAACCAAAGTTCAAATACCTTGCTTTCAAGAATTTGGTTCCAACGTTTTTCTAGAATTTCTACAGATTCTATTTCCGGATACATTTGATGGACTAATTAGCAACAATATTCTCATCCAGTTGGAAGCCATCATCAACTACGAAAATCAAACCATCACACTAAATAATCGTACAATCCCATTTTTTTACAATTTAGCGGAAGAAGAAATAAAGAACAACTATAATTCTTGTATTAGTAACCTTCCTTCACATTTGATCAACGATCAAACTAGCCTCTATACGGAAATACAAGTTGATCATCTTAATAGCTACGAGCGTAAAGAACTCCAATTGCTGTTAAAAGAGTTTGAAAATATATTCTTCAGGGAAGGAAGCAATCTTTTTTTTACGAATGTCATAAAACATCAAATAAAAACTAGAACGGATGAACCCGTTTACACTAAAAGCTACAGGTATCCACATATCTACAAAGAAGAAGTAGACAAACAGATCCAAAATATGTTAAAACAAGGGATAATTCGAAACAGTTCTTCTCCATATTCCTCTCTTATATGGATTGTACCAAAAAAAAACGGATGCATCTGGCGAGCGAAAATGACGTATCGTTATCGACTACCGGAAATTGAACGAAGTCACAATTGATGACAAATTTCCGATTCCCTGCATAGATGATATCCTTGACAAACTTGGGCGGTCCATGTATTTCACGACGTTAGATCTTGCAAACGGTTTCCACCAGTTAGAAATAGCAGAGTCCGACATCCCAAAAACAGCTTTTTCCACAGGTCAGGGACACTTTGAATTCTTACGCATGCCATTTGGCCTAAAAAACGCACCTTCCACCTTTCAGCGTCTTATCAATTCAATTTTGTCAGAATATATCGGGAAAATATGTTTCGTCTATCTAAACGATTTCGATATTTTTTCCATCAGCCTCGAAGAACATATATGTTCAATAAGGAAAATCTTTCAGAAATTAAGGGAAGCTAACCTGAAAATACAACTTAGTAAATCAGAATTTTTAAAACAAGAGACCGAATACCTTGGGCATATTAACTCAATAAAAGGAGTCAAACCAAACCCGTCAAAAATTAAGGCAATTCAAAAAAAATCACTGCCCACTACTCCGAAACAAATCAAATCCTTCCTAGGTCTCGTCGGTTTTTACCGAAAATTCATTATAGATTTCACTATGGTAGCAAAACCCATGACCTTATGGCTAAAAAAGTTCTCTAAAATAAATCCACAGGATGAAGACTATAAACAGGCATCCGAAAAACTGAAATTTCTTATAACTCAAGAACCCATCTTAGCATATCCAGATTGTTCAAAGGAATTCACCCTGACGACATATGCATTTAATTTTGCACTCGGAGAAGTTGTTTCACAATCACATTACCCGATATGCTTCGCTTCACGTACGCTAAACGAACACGAAATTAAATATTCCATTATTGAAAAAGAACTACTTGCAATTGTATGGGCCACATATTATTTTCATCCTTATTTATTCGGAAGGCAATTTACAATCCGAACCGACCATAAGCCACTGCAATGGCTTTCAAACTTAAAAGACACTTACTCAAAAATGCAACGATGGAAGATAAAATTGGCGGAGTTTAATTTTTCAATTGAGTATCTTAAAGGCAAAGAAAATGTCGTGGCAGATGCACTTTCGCGCATCAAAGTCGGCGTGAACGTAATAAGTCACCCAGACAAACAGATGAAAAGGCAAACAGCATTGCTAACGACAGAAAATCAGGCGAACAATAAAAGTTCAACTGATGCAACAATACGTAGTGCCGAAGAAGATATTCTTCATTACATCCAAATATCCGAAGTGCCCCTCAATCTCTTTAAAACACAATTCATAATAAAGCAGTCACACACAAATTCCGTTAAAATAGAAAAATTCTTCAATCGGAAAAGATACACCTTTGATAGTAAAGACCCAGATGCTAAATATTTTAATGATATTCTCGCAAACCATATGCCGAAAAAAGGATTGGTTGGTTTACTTTTAGAAAACATTAACTTATTTTCTCTGTTTCAAAATGAGTATATCAAGTGGAAAATGGATAACCCTCAGGTCAGAATCAATAACGTTAATAAGCTCCTTGAGGACATAACAAACAGATCAGATATACGTGAAAGAATATTAAAAGAACACCAAAAAAATAATCACACAGGAATAAACGAAGTATATCTAGAAATCTAAAACTTTGTCTACTTTCCTAAATTGAAAGACGAGATAACATCTGTTCTAGATAATTGCCATATTTGCAACAAATCAAAATACGAACGAAGTCCCATAAAACAGCCCTATCATCTAACTGAGACACCATCAGGCCCGCATGAAATAGTTCACATGGACATATAGTATAAATCTAAATTAAAACTCTACTTAACTTTCATAGACAAATTTTCTAAATATGCCCAAGCTATCAAACTAAGATTTCGAAATTGGTTAGACGTTCAGGAAGCAATCGTTCAATACATTGGTACTGTTAAAAGTATAACTAAAAGTATGATTTTTGATGGAAAATTTTCTTCTAGCAGCTCGCAAATTTTTTTTCCAACGAACAAATAAATATTCACATCATAACTCTATATCATCACACGGGTAACTCTGAAATAGAGAGATTTCATTCAACGCTTAACGAGCATCTCAGAATAATGAAAGCTGAGGAAGATTTCAAAAAAAAAACTTTCCTACCAAGACACAGTCACAAGAGCTGTAAGATATTATAGTTACACTATACACTCCTCCACAGGTTATCCCTCGATAGAAATTCATAACAACGAAGTTCCTGCCGATAGATTCCTTGCGATGTACGAAAAGGTGGCTTCCAAAAAAGAAAAATATGTATATCAAAAAACTTAACAAAAATAGAAAATCCGGTAAACTAAACAAACAATATGTTAGAAACTCAGCTAGAAAAACAAAACAAGACCCCATGTATGTCCGCACAAATCTCGACTATAAAGATGATCAACACTTTTTCCCTCGTTCCAAACGTAAAGTTCATGAATCGCAAATTGCAAAAAGAAAGAAGTATCAACCCAACTCTTAATCTCATTTTTAACTTCCCAGTATATGGGAAGTTCTTGTAATCGCCTCGAAAGTCGAAATTGAAATTTTCAACTTTTCTTTACGTTTTGAGGTCTATAGAGTATATACCCAGTCGTACTTTTTGGAATCAATTCTTTGGTAATGCATGATTTCATCGATGCTTATGTCGGAAAATGGAATGCATTCCAAAGGAATGCATAGGGAATCTGAAAAGTAGTCGTTGAGTGATTGAAAATTTCTATACATTACCTAGTAATGCAAAAATGAAGCGATGGTAACATATTGTCGCGACATAGTGGCGACTGCCAGGGCATGGAATAAAAGCTAAAAAAACAATGTAACATCGTAAATCGCAATTTGGGCTCGTTTTTCATCATCGTGCGAGCAATCTTTCCGGGAAATATTCGTTTCGTTTTGTGTTCTAGGTAGCAAAAACACAAGGCTGCAAGGATTCTCAACCAAGGCAGGTAATAATTGTCTCAAGTGTTAACATTCCAAAGGATACGGAACTAGTCTGCCGACGGTTATCGAACGGGTAGTATTTGCGAATTTAAAAAAGTGCTGTGCTAAAGTGAGTGATTTAGACATTGTAAAGAGTGCTGTGCAGAAGTGATTCGAGCGAATCAAAAGGAAATACAAATATGTGAGTACGATGTACAGTTTCAACTTACGGCTGAATTATTAACTCATGTTATCAATTTGTGATTGCACGGATCTGTCGATCATTGATTTTTGAAGTTCGATTGTTTGGTCGTGCATATAGATATTATATATATATGTATATATATGTATTATATATATATATATATATATATATATATATATATATATATAATATAAAATGAATTAATTATTACGTATCTAATTTGTTTAGATTAACAATTAAACAATAACACTATGTGTTCGCGTGGTATAAGCAAGCGTCACTTAAAGCAATTAGTGAAACGGGAACAAGAAAGGCTGTTAAGTAGGTTAGAAGAATGTGCCGCACATATAAATACTGGAGCAGCAAACCAACCGATTAATACGGATAGTCCTTCACTTAACATTGAAACGCCGGAAAATCCATATTTAAATATGGAAGGGGCGGATGTAGACAATGTGAGTTTTGTCGACAATTCTGCACTGAGCATTGGAATACACGAAGATTCAGATGGTTCACTGGACAGTGGAGTCATTCTGAATCCCTTGGATCAAAACCGGCTGAAGGACAAACTATTACATTGGTACAATAAATATAACCCGCCAAGGGAAAGTTGTGAGGCCCTTTTACGAATCCTGAGAGAAGAACACCTAGACGTGCCTATCAGTTTAAAAGGTTTGACTAAACGTAGAGAAAAAATTACATCTAGAACTGTTGCTCCTGGACAATAATACCACTATGGACTAGGGAAACAATTAGAAGGAATCGCAAGTATACTAGCTCCTTACGATGAGGTAATCGTAGACATTGGAATAGACGGCTTACCTCTTTTCAAGAGTTCATCTCTCAGTTTATGGCCAATTTTAGGAAGTGTAGTGATCATCAAAAGCATATCAGTGATTTTGATTGGAGCATACCTGGGAAGGAAGAAGCCATTTAAAATAGACGATTTTCTGCACGATTTTGTTTATGAAATCAAAAATTTACATAGCAATGGTATCATTTGCATGAATAAACGGTTGCTATTTAAAATCCGAGCTTTTGTATGTGACGCACTAGCAAAAGCATTTGTATGTGGTATAGTTGGTCACAATTCTTTTCACGGTTGTAGCAAATGCACGCAAACAGGAAGAACTGTGAATAATGTAGTTACCTATAACATCAATATTGCCACTTTAAGAACGGACTACAGTTTTCAACAAAGGGAGTATTCGAACCACCACAATGCTTACTTTCGTAACAGGCAGATGCTGCTGAAAACGTCAGGATTAAAAATGGTTTCCCAATTTCCTTTGGACCCAATGCATCTTTTGGACTTAGGGGTTACGAGGGAAATCATGTTGAGACTTCTAAACGGAAAAATTTCCGGCAGAAAACTTAGCGCTGCAGACAAAAGTCAAATGTCTACACGTTTACTTTCACTTACATCACACATTCCGAAGGAATTTGCTCGTAAACCGAGGGATTTAGCAGAAATTTCCAGATGGAAAGCCACTGAGTTTCGGCAATTTATTCTTTATACTGGAATTCTTGTCCTGAAAGATATTATAGATTCTGATACTTACTACCATTTCCTACTATTGCATGGTGCATATCGGTTATTGTCTTGTCCGAAAAACTTTTTACTAAATATTGAAGTGGCGAAAAATATGATCGAATTGTTTGTAGAAAATTTCCCAACTGTATATGGAGAAGAAAGTGTAACATATAATGTTCATAGTCTTCTACATTTAACAGACAGTATTAAAGAAATTTGGTTCATTAATACTTTTTCAGCATACGAATTTGAAAATTATATGAGCGTTCTCAAAAAGAAGATAAAGAAGCCAAGCAAAATATTGCAGCAAATAAATAGCAAAATTGTACATAAGAATATTTAATAATTGAGGATATTTCTTTCGGGTTTCATAAAAATTTTCACGGGGATATAGTAAGTTATCGTTCTTATTTACATTTTCTCAGTACAAATGAACCAGATAATTACTGTTGCATACATCCTTATACTTCAATAAAAATATTTAGCTTCATTGATAATGATGGAAAGTTTCTAGTTGGCACACGCCTTACAAATTTAAGAAGTTTTTACAATGAGCCGGTTGAATCAGGGTCAATAGGAGTAATGGTTGCAGAATTAGATAGATCTGAAGAATTAGTAACGTACAACATGAACGAAGCCGCATTCAAGCTAGTATGTCTTCCCTATGAAGACAAATTATTGATTATTCGAATGCTACATGACTGTATTTCATAAATATATATAAGTGCAATTAAAAATAAATAATATTTTACTATCATCGACACCAAATTATATTTGAAGACTGACCATGATTGACAGAACAGAAAATTCGCCATCAGCATCATTCGCAGTTCCTGTACCTGTTTATCAGGCTACACCTGCGTCAGGCCTTCCTGCCGATACAACAATTTTGAAAGGTAAGACCTTCATACAGTATTAAATACTTTTAAAGTAATTTTTGCAAAATTTCCTCAGAATCAACATCTACAAAATCAAAAAGTCCAACACTAACTAAAGGTCATATAGACGCACCTACCCTGCAAGGAGTGCTTACCAGCATAACAAATATGGAGCGAAAACTTGAAACCATCACGGGCTTTTATCTACTTTATTACATTTATAAAATATTATAAGCTAAAGATTTTCATCTCTTTATGCCTTGTTAGAACTTATTGTTACGCAAAACAAAAAATTAATGCGTGCTATTGGAGAAGTAGGTGTGCTGCCGAAACAGATTGTGAAACAGGAATCTGCACCTGATGAAATACTGACGAAATTTCCAGTAAAAAATAAAATGGACTGTTACGTGCGCTTTTGCCCCCGAAGCCTCTAATGGCTGCGGGGTGGACGATTGTGCCCGGCGCTTGCCCGCGAAGAGGGGTGGGGTAATTTTTTGGTAATTTTTGGGCGCCACCCAGTCGTGCGCCGACAATCGGTCAGCGACCTAAACCCTGACTGGGATTTGGTTTGGGTCGCGACACTGAAATCTGAACTCGAACCCGAAACCAATCAAAACCGTGATGAAAACTTGGCCCGCGCGAGGCCAACACAAAACCACAAGCCTGAAGGGAAACGGAAGAAAAATACCCAAAGTTTGCTCAGGCATAAAAAGGAAACTCGCTCCACTTAGGCTTCACACTCTTCTATATTCTATTAAATCACACACGGACAACTTGAAGATAAGCTTAAACTACTTACTATTTCCTTTTTTTCAATTCTCCTCCTCGATCCAAAATGAGTCAACCAGAATTTCGCCTTCGACTTCGCCTGCTGCTTTTTGGTCACCGTAGCCTGCTTTTTCGTGTCCGTCTCCAATTCTGCTTTTCGTATCCTCCTCGTTCCGTGCGTAGTCCAATTCTGCTCCTCATTTTCTTTGTTCCCAGCTCTGTATATTGGTTCGGTCTAACGGATCAGCTGGTTTGCGGAACAATTCCAATCCCAATTCTGGTTTTAGAACCACTGGTGCTGGACTCACTGGATTTGGTCGAATTAGCTGTCTGCGCACGGCCATCTTGGCTTTTTCGCCACCAATGATGTCACTTCGACATTTCCCAGTGACAGCTCGCGTATGTTGTTATTGTTTACATTGGTTCTGTCGCGAGTTGTTTGTGTCCCCAGGCGCTGTTGCTTTGGCCGTTCCGCGCGAAATAAGGACCTGAGCAGGGAGTTTTGCCGCAGATGGGTCCTGTCGCCCTTGAGCCGATATCTGTGGTGAACCTTGCCGAATAAAAGCAGTGATTAAACGTATCAGAGGCGTAACATTTCCAGGTCGATCCCAAAGTGCAGGTGCTAACAAGCATGGGAATAAGTTTCAATATGGTTCGGGAATGGCATTGGTACCCTCGCGGATCTCCAACAACAACGATAGCATTCCCGTTCGCTGTGTCTACAGCTGCTGCTGGACTGTCGGTAAGAATTTTGTATTTAGTATTTGATCCTATGCTCGGGATGTGTTTTAGTCGTGTGTTGCTGTTGTGGTGATAGTTGCGATTCGCAGACGCTCGGACTTCTTGCAATGCTTGACGTCAATGATTTCCTCAGGGATGGCTCGGTAATGTTTCCCTTAACCTAGTGACCATTTATCTTTTACTTACCACTATTGAACTAATTCCTATTCTCTACTTAATTCGACCATTCTTGCATTCAATGATGAGTTTATATAATCCAATTCTTAAATTAAAATTTATATTCACTTCAATTTATTAAACTACTCTACGAGCCGCAGTGGAGTGGTGTTTGCGCTATTTACGTTTGGCGGGTGGCTTGGGTTAGACCTGCAGGCTTTTTGACCAGAGTCCTGATTGGCTTTTGACTTAAGTCAAAGTCAATCAGGACTTCTTTTTTTTTTTAAATATATTAACTATTCGGTCGCAGCGAAATGCGACCGTAACATTACCCCCCTCTTCTTCAAGTGAATTTTCCCAAAACCCACTCAAAAAAAAACAAAGAACGAACGGTTAAAAAAAAACGAGCGATGAACAAAAGCGGAAACGAGTAATATTTGGGCAGCAGCATTCGACGCGCGCGGTGACGTCGCACGTCCAAGAGTGGTTTTGCGTGCCATGGCCATTGCCGAGTGCTCGCAGAGCATTGTTGCTTCGGCGAATTCGCGCGGGCCAAACAAAACAATGGTTCCGTACGGAACCCACACGATTACTTGTTTCATTCACTTATGTAAATACCCCTAAATCCCCGAACTAAACTTTCTACTCGCTAACCTAACTAACCTAGCCAACTGCTATCCCCTCACCAATTTTCACCAGTCCTTACTCTGCTTCTACTAATACCTAACTAAGTTCTCTAATCTATGCCATTAACTACGTTTCCCCCATTCACCCTACCCAACCGTCTCCTATCTAACCTGCCCAAACTAACCCCGACTTAATTTTCTCTGTCTACCCAACTGTCCCTTATTTAACCTAAACAACCCATTTACTCCTTGCCTTTTCTATGCTATCCACCTACCAAACTTGTTCTCTGGATATCCCCCACTGAGCTCTTTAGTTAATTCCCATGCTCTTAGCTTCCCCGAACAAATTCCCTCACTACTCTCACTGTACTAACCAATTGATACCTCTCCACCCCAACTACTACTGCCTACTCTATATCCTATCTATCCTCCCCTTGATTATTATTTCTACTACTAATTACTTTTTTAAACTTTTTATTTTAGCCGCAAACTTCAACCCCCAGAAGAAGAGATAACGTGACACGAAAGGAAAAGAAGAACCGAAAGGAAAAATAATAATGGAAAAGTAAGGATTTGAGGAAAGGGCAGCAGGAAGGGTCTCAAAACGAAGAAGAGCCCTTGGAACCAGCCAATGATTGGTATTAAGTTCATATTTTACTTATCGTGTCTGTCCCAGTTAGATTTAAAATTTTATGCATGTTCATGTTTGTTGGGTAGCTCTAATTCGTTGTTTACGTAGAGTTTTGAGTCTTTGGCGTGCCACACCCCAGCATCTCTGCCCTTGTTGTCCGTTAAGCGGTATGTAGACGAGGACAATTTCTCTTTGACCACGAACGGTCCCACATATTCCGGGGCCAATTTTGCCGAAAAATACTTCTTTGCATCCGACAGGACGAAATTCCTCCTCCACACTTGTTCGTTGGCATAGAAAGGCTGGGCGCGCTGACGAAGATTGTACCGAGCCACGGTAAGCCTGGCCGTGTCACGCAGTCTCGCGACTACCTCGCCCCTTACCCGATTCAGTGCGGCCGCTCGCTCCTTGGGATCGAGCTCGCATGTATTTCCCCCAGGTGGGTGCGGTTCCCCCCGGAAGGCAACCATGTCCCTCCCGAAGTTCATGAAGTATGGAGTTGCCCCCATGGCTTCATGTGTGTACGTCCGTAAGGCGCACCCGATCTGTGCCAGATCGTTATCCCATTTCCGATGATTGTCGGACACGTAGGAGCGCAACATTTTCTTAATGTCTTGATTTTTACGCTCCGCTGGGTTGGCTTGAGGGTGGTAGAAGGCCAAGTACTCGATTCTGAACCCAAATAGTGACGCTGCGTGATTCGGTCTAGGGTCCTTTTGACCCCCATATGTCCCGCTCTGGGATCATCGTGCCCCTGGAAAAGTGCTGCGCTTCGTTCGGCCTTCGGCAGTACCCGCTTCTATGCCTGATCATCTAGTTCGGCGTTCCGTCCGGGAATGTGCTTCCAAAAGCCATCCTCTGAGACCCGCCAGTCCGGGTATTGATCCGGATTCTCTCGTATTCGTTCTCTCATCTTAGTCCACCACGAGTCGATGGGGTTTTCAGCAGTGACTCCGGCCACCCTAGGTATTGCGCGGGAGATTGCGTCAGGAACCAGATGTTCTTTCCCCTTCCGATGCACGACCTCGAAGTCAAACTGCTGGAGGCGTACTGCCCACCTGGCCAGTCGGCCCGTGGGGTCCTTTAAGCTGTGCAGCCATACCAAGGAATGGTGATCTGTGATGACCCGGAACTGGGCCCCCTCTATGTAGGGCCTAACTTCTCCACCGCCCACAGCACCCCTAGGCACTCTTTCTCCGTGGTTGAAAACTTCCGCTCCCCGTTCGACAGCGCTCTGCTCAAGAAAAAAATGGCCTTTTCCCCTTCCGGAAAGATCTGGCTCAACACGGCTCCCGAACCCACATCCGACGCATCCGTCTGCACCTGAAAAGGCCGATCGAAGTCTGGGCAAGCCTAAATTGGTGCCGTTGACAGCTTTCTCTTGCATTTGTTGAACGCTTCCTCGCACTGCGGTGTCCAAACGAAACGCTTGTTCTTCCGGAGTAACTCTGTGAGCGGTGCCACCAGAGTAGCGTGATCTGGTATGAAACGGCGGTACCACGACACCATTCCTAAAAATTGTCGCACTTGTTTTGCCGTCGCGGGGGTGGAGAAGCCCACCATGCACTCCACCTTCTCGCGGTGCACGCTCAGCCCGTTTTCAACGACGACGTTGCCCAGGTACGTCAGTTTGGGTCGACAGAAATGGCACTTTTCCCTGGAGAGCTTCCACCCCGCTTTGCGCAAACGCCTAAACACTTCCTGGAGCGTACTCAAGTGACACTCGAAATCTTGCGTGACCACAATAATGTCGTCTAGGTACGTGAACACGTACGGCTCCAAGTCGGGCCCCAAAATTCTATCGATCAAACGCTGCCACGTAGTGGGGGCGTTGGATAATCTGAACGGCATCGTGCTAAAATGGAAAAGTCCCCGGCTTGGTATAGTAAAGGCGGTATAGGGCCTCGACTCGGGAGCTACGGGTACCTGCCAATAAGCCGACTTGATATCCAGGGTCGACAGATACCTCGCGTTGCGTAGCTTGTCCAACGTAGCCGAGACGTACGGGAGGGGGTACGCATCTCTGGCCGTCACTCGATTTACTTTCCGGAAGTCGACGCAGAACCGGTAAGTTCCGTCCTTTTTCTTTACCATCAGGACCGGGGACGACCAAGGACTCTCCGATGGCTCTACTACCCCCATATGGAGCATTTCCGACAGCTCCTTTTCTATATGTCACTGCACCACTGACGAAACCGGGTAGTATCACTGCTTGATGGGAGACGTACGAATAATGTGTTTGACTAAACTCGTACACCCTAGTCCCTCCCCCATGAGTTCAAACTCTCGCTGCAGCAGGCTTTCCAGCTTTTAAGACTCCTCCTCGTCCAGGTGCGTCTCCCCTTTCAAATGCTTGAGGGTGTCAATTGGGGCCACGTCCGAGAAGTCCCAACGCTCTCCTTTCAGGTTGAGGATCAACCCAAAACGCCGAATGAAATCCACGCCAAGTATCAAGGAGTGAGGCAACGAGGGTACGATGAGTACCTTCAGCCTCTCGCACCTGCCCTCCAGACAGATCGGTATGGTGGCCTGGCCCAAGACGACGCACTGTCTATTGTTTGCCAGCCTTATCCGCACCGGCCCGGCGTCGGCCCACTCGACCCCGAGCCTTTTCAGCACTTCCCACCCTTTTTGCCATCGATCGTGCTGGATGCTCCCGAATCCACCAGGCCTGGAAACTCTCGTCCCATGATCTCCACCTTCAGGTGTGGGCGAGTGTCCATTTGGCCTCCCACAAACAAATAGTTGGTTTGGACGCCTGCAGTCTTCCGTGACTTCGTGCTCCCTTTGCCGCCTAGTGAGCACGCGGCTCGTTTCCCGACCCCCTGGTCGCCTCATGGTCGCGGTTAGGACGATATCCCGGCGGGCCTCGCCGTACCCCTGGGGAACAAGTTGGGCAATGAGCCATCATTGTTCCCGGCCTCCCGCACCCAAAACATCGCCTAGCCTCGCGACAGTCTCGAGACCAGTGCCCGGTGCCTCGACAGTTAAAGCACTGCACCCCATTCCCCTCGCGTTCCATGGCGTCGACTGCCGCCTCGCAGGTCGCGGCATACGCTAAATCTGGCTCCAAGAGCCGGGACGCTTTTCGAGGAGGGGGCGGCACAAACGCCTTCACCGCAACTCGCGTAGCCTCGAGCTTCCGACCCAGGGTCACCAACTCACTCACCGACCCTACGGGCATGAGACCCAATTGAGTCTGGTAGAATGGGGCTATATTCATGCGGAGGATCCTGAGTTTAGCATCTTCGCCACACTCCATGGACAGCCGCCGAAACAGGCCCTCCATCGTGGCCACATACACCCCAATTGATTCGGCGCTCCCCTGTGTCCTATGGCGAATTTCCGACCATAGGCGATCGTCGTAGTCAGGAGGAAGGAATTCCGCCCGTAGCTCTCGGCACACCTCATCCCACGTCTCGACGCTCCCCCTATTGGCTCGGAACCATATGAGTGCCGTACCCTCAAACAAATCGATCGCCGAGCGAAACAGCTGAGCCTTGGTCATGCCCCGGGCTTCGCGGAGCTCTTCCAGCTGCTCCAGGAAGTCACTTACTGAGGCCTGATTCTCACCCGAGAATTTCATCCCCCACTTGGCCACCTCCACCATTTTTGATGCCGCAGCCGGAGAGGCTTTTGGGGTTGAGAAGGCCGGTATATCCGTTAACTCCTTCCTCGAGTTCTTTTCGTCCTCCGAATTCACACCGGCTGGCTGACTGTCGTCGTCTTCGGCTCCCCCTTCTGCCACTACCGCGATTTTTCCCATCGCCAGCACCAGGCGCCGTCGCAACTGCTCGACCGCGGGGTCCTCTAACGGTTTCTCCCGCAGAATGTTTCGGATTCGCCGTAGACCGAACTCTGACTTCGCTTGCGCCTTCCGGAAATCGGGCGATTTTGTGTCTCCCCGAAACTCCTCCACCAGCCCCTCCACTTCTTGAACCTTCAACGTAATGGCCTTTAGGTCTTCGTCGTAGGTGAACGGATAGTTGATGGTGTAGAGGGATGTATCCAACAGGGTCTCCGCCCGCAGCGTCTCCCGGAGATCCTTCCGCATTGGCCTGGTGAACTTCGCCATTTTCTCCGCCTACCACGAACCCACAAGCACTTTAACAGGAAAGGGGTAAAGGAGTCTACTAAAAACACGGAGTTTTCCGAGTTACTAGCCTTTTTTTATCTTTATTGTCAGAACAAAAATAATACAATATAATTTCAAACTAATCTAACACTAATTTCGCCACTTTCTCCCTTTCCGCGACTTTTTACTCTGGACACTGACACACCCGCAATTGCACACTCCCGCGAATGCAAACTCCCGCAATTACACACACCCGTAACTGAACACTCACGGTACTCGGAATTTTTGAGCCACTTTGGCTCACTAACACCACACTTGACTTGTCGAACGTTCCGGCGTTCGAACACTGCTTTGCCCGATAAAATTTCAATCGGCAATTTCCCGTTATGGGCCCCACGTTGGGCGCCAAATGTTACGTGCGCTTTTGCCCCCGAAGCCTCTAATGGCTGCGGGGTGGACGATTGTGCCCGGCGCTTGCCCGCGAAGAGGGGTGGGGTAATTTTTTGGTAATTTTTGGGCGCCACCCAGTCGTGCGCCGACAATCGTCCAGCGACCTAAACCCTAACTGGGATTTGGTTTGGGTCGCGACACTGAAATCTGAACGCGAACCCGAAACCAATCAAAACCGTGATGAAAACTTGGCCCGCGCGAGGCCAACACAAAACCACAAGCCTGAAGGGAAACGGAAGAAAAATACCCAAAGTTTGCTCAGGCATACAAAGGAAACTCGCTCCACTTAGGCTTCACACTCTTCTATATTCTATTAAATCACACACGGACAACTTAAAGATAAGCTTAAACTACTTAATATTTCCTTTTTTTCAATTCTCCTCCTCGATCCAAAATGAGTCAACCAGAATTTCGCCTTCGACTTCGCCTGCTGCTTTTTGGTCACCGTAGCCTGCTTTTTCGTGTCCGTCTCCAATTCTGCTTTTCGTATCCTCCTCGTTCCGTGCGTAGTCCAATTCTGCTCCTCATTTTCTTTGTTCCCAGCTCTATATATTGGTTCGGTCTAACGGATCAGCTGGTTTGCGGAACAATTCCAATCCCAATTCTGGTTTTAGAACCACTGGTGTTAGACTCGCTGGATTTGGTCGAATCAGCTGTCTGCGCACGGCCATCTTGGCTTTTTCGCCACCAATGATGTCACTTCGACATTTCCCAGTGACAGCTCGCGTATGTTGTTATTGTTTACATTGGTTCTGTCGCGAGTTGTTTGTGTCCCCAGGCGCTGTTGCTTTGGCCGTTCCGCGCGAAATAAGGACCTGAGCAGGGAGTCTTGCCGCAGATGAGTCCTGTCGCCCTTGAGCCGATATCTGTGGTGAACCTTGCCGAATAAAAGCAGTGATTAAACGTATCAGAGGCGTAACATTTCCAGGTCGATCCCAAAGTGCAGGTGATAACAAGCATGGGAATAAGTTCCAATATGGTTCGGGAATGGCAGTGGTACCCTCGCGGATCTCCAACAACAACGATAGCGTTCCCGTTCGCTGTGTCTACAGCTGCTGCTGGACTGTCGGTAAGAATTTTGTATTTAGTATTTGATCCTATGCTCGGGATGTGTTTTAGTCGTGTGTTGCTGTTGTGGTGATAGTTGCGATTCGCAGACGCTCGGACTTCTTGCGATGCTTGACGTCAATGATTTCCTCAGGGATGGTTCGGTGATGTTCTCCTTAACCTAGTGACCATTTATCTTTTACTTACCACTATTGAACTAATTCCTATTCTCTACTTAATTCGACCATTCTTGCATTCAATGATGAGTTTATATAATCCAATTCTTAAATTAAAATTTCTATTCACTTCAATTTCTTAAACTACTCAACGAGCCTCAGTGCAGTGGTGTTTGCGCTATTTACGTTTGACGGGTGGCTTGGGTTAGACCTGCAGGCTTTTTGATCAGAGTCCTGATTGGCTTTTGACTTTAGTCAAAGTCAATCAGGACTTTTTTTTTTAAATATATAAACTATTCGGTCGCAGCGAAATGCGACCGTTACAGGACTTACTGCAATTAGAAAAGGAAATAGAAGGCAATGAAGACTATTATGTACTTATGTTAAACTTTAATGTGAACGTTTTGGAGAATAAAAAACCAATCAATTTTCAGGTGGCAATTTTAAAACACCTCCTTCGGCCAGATGGCATTCAAAAAAATTTAAACAATATTTTTGGAAAAGAAATTGCCGCAAATTTTAATTATGATGGGTTAAGAGGGAAAGAAAGTATTATAAAGCAGCCACATCTTTACAATATGTGCGGTGTGCTTTGGATCATTATCTTGCTGAAACCAAAACACATCCGATAATCCTAATTCAATAGCACTTGAATTTAAATTTCTTTTGGGGATATTGGGGTATTTAAATTTTTTCATAGTGGTCTCGACAAATTCCATGTTGCCGACTCCTCCTGCAGACATGCAGCCCTAAACCATCACATTACCTCCTCCATGTTTTACGGTTCCACACAAACTTTCTTCCTTTAGCTCGATATTCGCTTTCCTCCAAATTATGTGTCTGCCATCAGAGCCAAATAGGTTGACCTTACTTTCATCACTGAATATTATGTTTTTCCAGAAATCTGGACCCTCATTTACGTAAGTTTACGCAAACTTCAATTATTTTTTTCTATTTGCTTTTGATAAAAATGGCGAATAGCGGGCTATTCTTCCATTTAAATAATGGTTTCTCAATGTTCTTCTAATAGTTTCCTTGGATATCGGTTTTTGGATCATAGGAGAAACTTCAGCCCTCACATTATTAATCGGCTTCTTTGGACATTTTTCTATTTCCCATCGAATGTATGGCTCATCTTTAGTTGAAAGTAACTTTTTTCGTCCGGGTCCTGTTTTATTAATTAACGTTCAGTAAATTTTTCGTTTGTTGACTACAGGTCTTACTGAAGAAAATGATCTCCCAACTATTTTCCCTACTTCCCGATAGGTTTTATCTTGACAAACAAACTTAATAATAATCTTTCTTTCCGCAACTGTGGTTTATTTTCTCCGTTCATCCATTTCAGTTTTTTTTATCTATTTATGTAAAAATATTTAATTTTTTTATGGAAAAATCACCCACTTAACTCAACTAGTCACTAACGTTCCCATAAAAATCAATATTTGTAAAGATTGGAAAGTAATTGCATTATCATATTCTAAGAATAATCGTGTTAGATGCACGTGTGCGTTCAATTAGGTGTAGCCCGTAAGTGGTACAGCTGAAATATGCTTTGTTAGATAGGGACATTGTGTTTTTTAAATTCCAGAGGGAGGGGCTCACCTAATCCCTGGCAAGATCGCCATGAAATACGCTAAATATTGGCGTCTAGCGCCAAATCTGTTGGCATGCGTGAGCTCAAGCGCCGCAATGAACAATCAAAAGAAAGAAGTTTGCGTAATTTTCTGTATCGTAGACTCTGTCTGTCTGTCTGACTATATCATTGGGTAGATATGGTAATTTGCCGAATACTAATTCATAAGGCGTGTAGCCATTATCAACATGTGGAGTTGTATTGTACGCGAACGTGTAATACGGGATTCACTTGTCCCAATTTAGATCTTGGGTAAAAGCTGGAATATACTCATTTAACACTCGATGGTTGCGTTCTACCGTGCCTAGTGTCTGATGATGATATGGAGTCGAAAAGATTCGTTTGAATTCAAGCAATTTGCAAATTTCTTGCATTAAATTATTCGTAAACTCCGTATCTTGGTCAGATTTTAGTATTTTGAAATGTCCAAATTTTAATATAAGGTCGTTCACTAATGTGTAGGCGACTGTTTTGGCGTCTTTGCATTGTAGTGGTGATGCTAGAGATGTATCTATAGTCGTTTGAGATTTTTAATGGCCCTACGATATCGATAGCTATTGTTTCGAAACTGGTGGTAGGTGTGTCAGTTTTTAACATGTGTTCTCTTGTGTGCCGTACTTGTTAATTTATTTTGCACTGTTTGCAATTGTTAACATAGTTTTTAATCATGCTGTTGATGTTTTTCCAGCAATATCTTTGTTTTAGGTTTAATTGGGTTTTTCTCACTCCTAAATGTCCTCCGTATGGCGTGTCGTGATATTCTTGTATCAACTGATTTTGTATTGTTGTATTCTTTATACTCTTCGGAGGTTCATATAACATTATACTTGGTTTTGCGTGACTTTCATGTTTTTTACTTTGTTGCAACATATTAATTATATTCTTGAAATCTTCTTTGCTTATTATTTTGAAGATATCATCGTTATTTGATAACGCTAATTCATATATATTCATCTCAAGAATTCCAACTAACAACTTTTCCATGGTGGATACGTACATCGCACTGGACTTATCGTTGCGGATTCTAACATTCGATCTTATTGTATTTAAGCTCGCTGATAGCTTTTCGTTAGCGGATACGTATTTCTTGGTAACTTTATCACTACAGTATACGCTTGTTCTGACGATATCAAATTTACTATTTTTGTGCAATATAAATTTCAACTTCATAACTTTTCTTACTTCGGATCTTGATGTGCAATCCCATACGTAAAGTTGATCAGGCTTTACTTGTGCATCGAGCTCATCTATTGAAGTATCTTTTATTAAATTGTCTGTTTTCTGTTTTGCAGAAATTTCCTTTGTTATTGCCAACACTTGTTTTGACTTTTTCATCTCTCTCTGGAGGAATCATTGTTTTCAAAATATCTGAGTCTAGCTTGATGCGTGATAATGCGTCCGCGCTGCAATTTATTTTTCCTTGTTTAAATACAATCTCAAAATCATAATCTGAGAGGTCTAATCCAATCCTCGTCAATTTGAATGATGGATTTTTGTGAGTAAATAATGACACTAGAGGTCTGTGGTCAGTAACCACAATGAATTTTCTGCCATATAGATAGGGTCTAAAAAAATTATCCCCCCAATGTTTTGCAAGTAGATCTTTCTCAATTATAGGTTTGTGGATGTCATGTTTATCTAATGATTTACTTGCGTAAGAGATGGGTAGCTCTGAACCGATGTCACCTTGGGCGAGTATCGCTCCAAGGCCATACTAAATGCGTCTGTTATTAATACGAATGGTTTCTCAAAATCGGGAGATTGCAAGATGGGAGGTGAAATAAGTATCTCCTTTAAAGTTTCGAAAGCTTTCTGATTTTTCTCGTTCCAAAAAAAATTTGCGTTCTTCTTTAACAGTTCATTTAAATATATTGCTTTTTCCGCAAAGTTCGGGATGAATCGTCTATAGTAATTGCAGAAAGCAACAAATCTACGAACTTCATCTGTGTTTTTCGGGATAGGATAATTTTTTATGATCTCATCTTTAGCAGGATCGGTTTTTATACCTTCATTAGTTATCAAATGGCCTAAGTAGACAACTTCTGTTCTCAAAAATTTGCATTTCTGTGCGTTCAGTTTCAAATTATACTTCCGCAGTCGTTGTAGTACTTTTGTTAAATTTTTGTTGTGATGATCGCCACTACAACCAAAAATAATAATGTCGTCAACATATAGAAATGCTTCTGAACTTAAACCGGTCAATGCTATTGTAAGCATTCTTTGAAAGCTGTTGAACGAAATCTTGAGTCCAAATGGTAATCGCTTGAATTGGAAATGACCGTCTTCTGTAGGGAAAGCTGTTAAAGGTCTAGAATTTTCATTCAATTCAATCTCATGAAATGAGCTGGTCATATCTAGAGTAGTAAAATATTTAGCTCGACCTAATCTGTCTAAAATATCGTCTAGTCTCGTCAATGAAAATTTGTCGTTTATTATTCTGTTGTTCAAACGACGGAAATCTACACCTAATCGTCATTGTTTTTATCACTAGAACACTTTTTAGGTACTACTAAAAGTGGTGAGTTGTACGGGCTTATAGATGGTTCTATGATATTATTTCGCTCTAACTCTTTCACTTCGTCATTAATTTCTTCCAGTTGAGCGTGCGGTAACTTGTAGTTTTTGATGTATACAGGAGTACTCTCAGAAAGTTCAATATGTTGTTTGTAAAATTTGTTGACTGAGAATTTTTCGCCTTCGAGATGAAACACATCTTGATAGTCTTCAATTATTTTCTTTGGGCTACCCACTGTTCACTCATCCTTGTAGTCTGATCTTATTGTTTGTAGTAGCTTTCGTAAACGATCTGGATTACTTTTATATCCTTTGCTGTTCCTTAATATATTATAGTTTGAGAGTGGTTCAATATTTATTTTGAAATTCTTGATGTTGCATGTTTCATTATTTGTATTTAGTATTTAATGTGGCAGATACCTTCAAACGGTACTATTGAATTTCCTACGTAAACTCCTTTTCCTATTTCTTTATTGAGTACCATACTGTCTTCGCTTCGGCCTAGGTCGATCGGTACTATAGCCTCAGTTCTTGCAGGAATTCTAAAATTGTACATTTTTAACGGTTTCGTATTTATTGGTATTGTGACCTCATCGTTGTTGATAATAAATGCTATTGTGTATGTTTCGTAATCAATTTTGCATTGATACCTCTCTAGGATATCTCTTCCTATAATCCCATCAGTAATGATTGGGAACGATTCCTCTACTAGATTAAATATGTTACTTTGGTTAAATTCGCCAATACTCAGATTTAAACATGTTGTACAGTAGTAAGGCTCATACTTCTTCCTTGACGGATTCGCCTTGACGTGGTCAGGAGGCTTGCGTGACTAACCTAGGCTGGAGTAAAATCTGGCTTGGGCGAGTCCAGATTAAACGAATCCAAACTGATGATTATGTTGAATTTAAACAAAAATTTACCCCAGGAGAGTCTGGTGCCTTCGGCACCTAAATCCCTCACTGCTACACCAGCAATCTGCCCCTCGGATTCTGGGGAGGGCAAAAAATCGACGCACGTGGAATTACTTAGTGATCCCATGGAAAACCTGGTACTCGGAGAACCAGAAAAAACTCCATACCCGGAGGAGCTCACCCTTGGCGGGCCCTCAGCTGCGAGTTCACCGGCAACGGAGGGCTTAGCATCGACGGGGAATTACCTGAAAAAGGGGAACAGGAGTGGCGCGGAGAAAAAGAGGAGGGCGAAAAAAGGGCTCAGCAGAGGCGAGAGGTTCCCTCAGGGACTGACACTCAGGCCGGGACCTCTTTGAACCCAACTCTCTCCATGACCCCTGCAGCTCCTCGACCAAAGTCGCCGGAATCGGGCCCAAGCAATGCTAGAGGCTCGAAAAAAAGACAACGCTCCGGTGAGGAAGAGGTATCCAGAATGTCCGCCAATCCTAAGGTTACACGACCGAGTGGAGGGGACAAACTGAAGACCCTACAAAAGAAATCCTTTGCGAGCGTGGCTCGGAGCAATCTGGGCTTCGTACTGCCAGCGGAAGGCATGGCTCGGGGCTACTCTGGTGAACAACTAGAGCTGCTCAAGGGCCGTATCTCCAAAGCCGTCGCAAAGGAGATAGACAGAGGCACGCCGTTGAAATTTGACTCGGTGGGGACCCTTAGAAATCAACTGAGGATCGTCCCTGCAGCTGAAAAAACAACGTCCTGGTTGAAAGCCTTGGTGGAGGGAGACAAACTAAGAAGAGCATGGGAGGGCGTTAGATTTTCCCTAGTGGAAGCATGTAGGCTTCCAGTGCTACACAGGGCCACTTTCTTCGTCCCGGGCCCAGACCAAATCGCGGAGACTGTTCTCCGAAGGCTCTCCGTCGTTCAGCCGGAGATAAAAACAGCCGACTGGGCCCTGTATGCACAGGTGCCTATGAAGGACTCCCGAAAGGGACTCCTCATGGTTGTTGGAATCCCGGACAAGGACAGGGAGTACATATCGGGAAAGGGAGGATGGCTCTACTTGGAGCTCAATAGGATTAGCGTGAGCTTTTCCAAAGGGCCCAAGGAACCAGGACCACAGGCTCCCAAGTAGCGGTTCCTTATCAGCGTGAGTGTTATACTTGTTCTATATTGTGTTGTGTTGTTTTGGGGTTGACCTAGGGATGTAGCATGGAAACATGATGGGTCTTCAGGTCACACAAATCAACATGCAGCATAGTAAGGCAGCTAGCTCTCTAATAGCTAGACGCTGTAACGAAAGCTGCAACAAATCCCCCGGAGGCAGCAATGTCTGAGAATTATGGAGGAGGGTAAGGGTGGTATTCATACCAAAGATTGGGAGAACCACTTACCAGATAGCGAAAAGCTATCGACCCATAAGCCTCACATCTTTCGTGCTGAAAACACTGGAACGACTGGTGGACGTCCACGTGAAAAACACAGCACTAATAGAGAAGCCCTTGCATCCGGGACAGCATGCCTATAGAAAGGGAAAGTCTACGGAGACGGCTCTGCATGAGCTCGTTCACGGGATCGAGCGGGGCCTCAACGACGGACTCTTCTCTTTGGGAGCTTTCCTAGACATAGAAGGTGCCTTTGACAACTCCCCATTTGGTGGAATGACATCTGCAGCAGAGAGACATGGGATAAGCGGCACGATAACGGGCTGGCTGACCGCTCTCCTCGCTGAACGAAAAATAACAGCGTCACTGGGGGACACCAGTATAACAGTAGCCCCAACAAAAGCGTACCCACAAGGAGGCGTACTTTCCCCTCTCCTGTGGTGTTTACAAATGAACTCATTAGTGACAGAACTTAACCAACAAGGCTTTCTTGCCATCGGCTATGCCGATGACCTGGTCATATTATGCAAAGGCAAGTTTGCCGGCACAGTGTGTGACAGGATGAAAGAAGGACTTAAAATCACGCACCAATGGTGTAGAAGAAACGGGCTGGCGGTAATTCCAGCCAAGACAGAACTCACCATGTTCACCAGGAAGCGAGTGTGGGATGCATACACGCTACCTACTTTAGATGCCGTGGAGCTCCAACTCTCAAAAAAAGTCGAGTACCTGGGCGTAACCCTGGACACGAAACTCACCTGGAAAGAGCATGTTGATGAAAAAACAAGAAAAGCCAAAAACATTTTCTGGGCATGTAGAGGCTCCATGGGTAAAACCTGGGGACTCTCATCTCGAAATGTGATATGGCTATACAAAGCCTGCATAAGACCGGTCATACACTATGGAAGCATAGTGTGGTGGAAACGGTCAGACCTAGATACTACAAAAAGTCAGCTAGGCTCGGTGCAGCGACTAGCACTAGTGAGTGCTACTGGAGCGGTGCGAACCTATCCCACGGAAGCACTCAACGTGATCATGGACATGCTGCCACTGGACTTATCAGTGAAGCAACATGCCGCAAAGACGATGGCACGCCTAAGGAGAACCGGGATGGTGAAAGACGGCGGCTGGACTGAGGGACACCTCAAACTTTTAAAGAGTTTAAAAGTGGACTCACTCCTTGATCTGCCCAACGACTACATAATCCCAAGGCTCTTCTTTGGAAAAAAATTCACAACAAGTTTGACTGATAGGAATGATTGGACTAAGTTCGGTCACATTTCTCACAGGCCCGCTGATATCATAGTGTACACAGACGGATCAGTGATGAGCGTCGGTGCTGGGGCGGGAATTATATAAGCCCTGGACCACATGAGGCTCAAATATCGATACCTCTGGGTACAAAAACAACCATCTTTCAAGCTGAAGTCCACGCCATAGCCAAAGCCGCGGACCTCTTACATGACAGAAGAATACAAAACAAACAGATAAAAATCTGTTCAGACAGTCAGGCCGCTATCAAGGCCCTGGGCTCCCACAATGTGAAAACTTCAATTGTGGAGTGTGCCCAGAACAGCCTCAAAAAGCTGAGCCAGAGAAACAGAGTCTCAGTTACCTGGGTCCCAGCACATGTGGACATAATAGGTAATGAAGAGCCAGACAAACTGGCTAAGAAGGGAGCAGAGATCACACCGGTTGGTCCTGAGCCTGTTCTGCCAACGAACATAAATCTAATCTCAAAAAAGATCAATGAGACACTCAGGGAAGAACATCGAAGACGATGGCTCAACCTACCAACATGCAGACAGACAAAGCTCTTTCTGCCAAACCTACGACCTGAAGTCACAAAATACTGTCTGAAACTAAATAGAGTCAGACTGAAAAAACTTACAGAAGTGATTACAGACCACGGACGCCTGAGAAGTCACCAAGCTCTTCTGCAAATAGTGGACGATGCATGGTGCACTAGATGTGAGGAGGACGAGCAAACAGCGGCACATTATGTGGGCTACTGTCCCGCGTTCTCCAGACACAGATTTAGAGCCCTTGGCATGCCTCAAATAGGAGACAAGGAGTCCCATACCTTAGCCTTGGACGACCTGATGAGGTTCACCATCTCATCCGGAAGATTCAAGACATAAGCATTAACTCCAGAAAGGAAAAGTATGAGGCTAGTACAATCGACCAGCAGGTCGCAGTGCTAGGGCTGCAATGCCCACCTTCATGTCACGACGACGACGACGACGAAGGCTCATACTTTTCCTTTAAACTGCCCATAGGAGCGTTAACACGGCAATACGGAAGTGAGACAAATTCTCAAAAACTCACAACTCTGCTTGAAACTGCCTATAGGAGGGTAAACACGGCAATACGGAAGAGAGAGCAATTCTTAAAACTCATACTTCTGCTTTAAACTACCAGTGGGAGCGTAAACACGGCAATACGAAAGTATGAGAAATTCTCGGGGCGAGTATGTTGGCGTGAATGGAATGAGGCTTGAGCTTGAATTTTCAGACAAGATAGTTTGCCTGTTCATTAGGGTTCACCATTTGGCGATACTTCGGGATACTTGCGTGGCGGAGACCTGTTGACGGTGTCATGCTGGGGAAATTTTCGGTTTACTTAGTTGGTATATGTAGTCTTTGTCTCTCCTATATGTATATGGTTCGATTTATTGAAACCAGTGGACAGAAAAGCACGATCATGCCCGAGTTCGGATGCCGAACATAGGTGCATCTCGCTTGGTCATGAAGACGTTGATTCGGATTTATGTTCGTGGATTTGAGAGTGTTGAGAGGAATGACGTGAGCGAGTTCCAATGTTGTGACAAGGCAAAAAGACGATATTGTTGATTTTACTTGTGAAGTAAGAGTGAGAAGACAAACCTTGTTTTGAATGAAACTCATTGTAAACAAAGAATACTGGTTGAGACTACCGCGTGTTAATTAGCCGGCTTTCCACCGATGTCATGATGCGTGGCCTCAAGTTCAATGTTAGTTATATTTGGTTGTAAATTGCTGCAGTAGGCTAATGATGGTTATTATTTGATTGAGGCACATGATTTTCTGTGTGGCTTGCCACCGATGTCGACATGCATTTGGAACTAATACCTATGTAAAATGCGGGTGGACGCATGCTGAAAATATAAGATGATAAGCGATCTCGAGCTGCATGCTTGGATGGCGTGCGGGCTGCAGTTGAGATCGCCATTAAAGGTAAACCGGAAGTCGGGTTCCATACTTGGTTTTCATTAATTTGAAAGCCTGTTACGCGCACTTTTACCCCCGAAGCCTCCAATGGCTGCGGGGTGGACGATTGTGCCCGGCGTCTTTGCCCGCGAAGAGGGGCGGGGTAATTTTGATATTTTTGGGCGCCACCCAGTCGTGCGCCGACAATCGTCCCGCGACCTAAACCCTGACTGGGATTTGGTTTGGGTCGCGACACTGAATACCAAATCTAACACGTGTAAGGCCAGACCTCACCGCCGAACGGAGATGCGGCACAAATTCGACTTATATCGATTAAAGAAAAAAAAGGAAAGCGAAAGAAAGAAAACACTCCACTGAGCTTTACACTTCTAATGAAAAATAAAAGAGACTTAAACTAAATCTACTTAAACTACTTAATCTACTCACGAACACTCCTGGCGAAGATGCAGCGGCCGCCGTTCCAACGCGCGTTTTCCTTTGCTGCGGTGTTCAGAAAGTTCCTCAGCCGGTGTCCTTGTTGTCTCGATCCCCTCGTTCACTTTTCTCCCTCGACTCGTGGTATCTCCTCGTTTTTATCCTTTTTTTTCCTCCTTCGCACTCTCCGGAACGTTCCCCCAGTCCAATCGCCCAGCCTCTTCCCTCCTTTTCTTTTCGCCTTTTTTCCTTTCCGGTCCTCCACCGGCCCGTCATGTCCCGAACCCTTCTAGAACCAGTTCTCGTTTTTAGAACCACTGGTGTTAAATCCACTGGATTTGGTCTAATTCCAGTGTTATATGGCCGGCCATCTTTGTCTTTGCGGTCCGCCTGTCAATCCGACAGTGACAGTGCGTGGTGTTATTATTTTTTTTATTTTGGTTCCGTCGCGAACGCTTTTGTCGCCGGGTGCTTGGCCGGCACCGATAATTGTGGTCGCCATGCTAGATGGGGTTTCTCCTTCCCATCTGGGAAGTTTTGCGCGTCATCCGGTTAGTGTCACTTGTTCGCGGAAAGTTTCGTTCCCCATTAATTCATTGTTTTATTTGCAGTTGCGGTGCGTGTTGCTCTGTTGGTGGATCCCCATTTGCTTCGCCTTAACCATCTGCTGCCATTCCCCTTCCATTCTTCTCATCGTCGTCGGTCTTGCCTTGTTTGTGTTCTTCAATTGGTCGTCCTTTTGCTAATTTGACGACTACTTCGGTTCCCTTATTGTCGTTGAATGGTTTAGGTGTAGAATCACTACTATTGCTTGATCCGGGTGCATCCAAGTTATCGTTGCAGCGTTTATCGGGCTCGCTTGCGAAGTGTTCCTGTTTTAAGTCAGAATCCGCTTAATTTCTCGGGGCTGGCTCGGTGATGTTTTTTTAACCTAGGGACCACTTATCTTGTACTCACCACTAGAAAGTTAATTTCTATTTCTACTTAATTCTACCATTCTTGGTAATTCACGGATGAGTTTATATAATCCAATTCTTAAAATAAAATTTCTATTCACTTCCATTTCTTAAACTACTCTACGAGCCTCAGTGGAGTGGTGCTTGCGCTATTTACGTTTGGCGGGTGGTCTGGGTTAGACCTGCAGGCTTTTTGACCAGAGTCCTGATTGGCTTTTTGACTCAAGTCAAAGTCAATCAGGACTTCTTTTTTTTCGGTAAATTTATAAACTATTCGGTCGCAGCGAAATGCGACCGTAACATTACCCCCCCTTCTTCAAGTGGATTTTCCCAAAATCCACTCAAAGAAAAAAAGGAAAAGGAAAGAACGGTTAAAAAAAACGAGCGATGAACAAAACGGAAACGAATAATATTTGGGCAGCAGCATTCGACTCGCGCGGTAACGTTGCCCGATTAAGAGTGGTTTTGCGTGCCCTGGCCATTGCCGAGTGCTCGCGGAGCATTGTTGCTCCGTCGAATTCGCGCGGGCCAAACAAAAATAGTGGTTCTGCACAGAACCCACACGCCGACTTTCTCCTTCCCTTAGATAACTACCCCTAGATCCCCGAACTAAACCCTCTACTAACTAACCTAACCAACTGCTAACCCTCCACCAAATACGCTAGTCTTTATTTTGCTCCCACTAATACCTAACTACGATCACTCGTCTATGCTACCCCTCCATTCTCCCTAGCCTACCCAACCGTCTCCTATCTAACCTGCCCAATCTAACCCCGACGTAATATTTATCTGTCTACCCATCCACCCCTATTCCATTACAACCCAGCCTAAACTTTCCCTCTTTTCATTGCCTGTCCCGTGTTTTCCCAATACCAAACGCATTCTCCAAATATCCCCCCCCCCCACTGAGCCCCAACATTAATTCCAACGCTACCAGCCTACGAACCTAATTCCCTAACTAACCCTTACTACGCTAACTACTCGCTACCCCTCCGTCCAAACTACTGACCACCTACTCTATATCCCTAACTATCCTCCACCCTAATTATTATTTCTACTACTCATTCCCTTCTTAAACTCTTTATTTTAGCTAGAAGAAAAAAAAAGGAAGAAAAAAAACTTAAACCCAACAACACTAGAGCAACCCATTACCGGGAGCAAAAAGGAAAGGAAGAGGAAAAAGAAACGATGGAAAAGTAAAGATCAAGGGAAAGGACTCCAAAGGATCGATTCATACAATATTGCATATATATTCTTAGCTTATCGTGTCTGTCCCACTTGAATGTTGTATGTTGCATGAGCCTCTCCGTAATTGCCTTTACTTGATGTAGGGCTTGAGGTCTTTGGCATGCCAGTTGCCAGCATCTTTGCCCTTCTCATCTACTAGGCGGTAGGTGTTCGTCGATACCTCCCCCTTGACAACGAACGGGCCAATGTATTCGGGCGCAAGTTTAGCCGAGAAGTATCTGACCGCGTCTGAGAGGACAAAATTTCTCCTCCACACTCTGTCGTTCGCGTAAAAGGACTCTCCTCGTCTCCTGAGGTTGTATCGCGCTTGCGCGGCCCCTCCGGCTTTAGCGAGGCGATCGGCCACTTCGGCTTGCACCCGATTGACGGCCGCCGCTCGGTTTTCAGGATCGAGGTCTTCCGTATCGTCGGTCGGTGGCAGTGGTTCTCCGCGGAAGGCCACCATCTCTCTCCCGAAGTTCAAGAAGTAGGGCGTCACGCCCATCGCCTCGTGAGTATACGTCCGCAGTGCAGCCCCTATCTGGGCGAGACTCTCGTCCCACTTCCAGTGATTTTCCGTCACGTAAGAGCGCAGCATGCGCTTAATGTTTTGGTTCACCCGCTCCGCGGGATTTGCCTGCGGCTGATATAATGCCGTATACTGCACTCGGGTACCGAATTTTTGCATGGAGTCCTCGAAGAGTTTGGCGCGGAACTGCGCTCCATTGTCGCAGACGACCTTCGCGGGGACTCCGAACACCATGAAGACCGATTCTTCTAATCTGATTACTATCTCGCGGGCCTTGGCCGAACGGAGCGGGAATACCAACGCAAATTTGGTCGAGTAGTCTACCACGCTGAGGATGTAGCAGTGCCCTCGGGTCGAGCGCGGCAGGGGCCCGATAAGGTCAATGCAGACCACCTCCCAGGGTTGTGCAACCGTCCCTTCCCGAGTTGCCATCAGTCCCCGGGGCGCCCGACGCTCCACTTTGATCGCTTGGTATACCTTGCACTTTGCGACGTAGTTTTGGACGTCGCCCCGCATTCCCGCCCAATAAAAGCGTTGCGTCACGCGATCCCGCGTCCGCTTCACCCCCATGTGCCCCGCTTTAAGGTCTTCGTGACACTGGTTTAGTGCCTCGCTCCTATCGGCCTCCGGGAGCACGCGCTTCCAAGCCCGCGTGTCCAACGCCGGGTAACGCCCCGGCAGGTGCCTCCACAGCCCGTCCTCATTCAGCTTCCAGTTGGGGAACTTGTCGGGCCTGCATTGGAGGTTTCGGACCATCCCTTGGTACCACCCATGGTCCTTTTCCCCAGCCTCATTTGCCTCCAGCGCCGGTACGGCTCTCGATAAGGCGTCTGGAACCAGATGTTCCTTGCCTTTCCGGTGTACGATTTCAAAATCGTACTGTTGCAGACGGACCGCCCAGCGTGCGAGTCGCCCGGTTGGGTCCTTGAGATTGTGTAGCCAGACTAGGGAGTGGTGGTCCGTCACCACCTGGAATTGAGTGCCCTCTATGTAGGGTCGCAGCTTCTCGATGGCCCACAGGACGGCCAAGCACTCCTTTTCGGTGGTAGAGTATTTTCGCTCAGCACAAGTGAGGGACCGGCTGAGGAAGCATATTACCTTCTCTCCCCCGGAGTGTGTTTGTGACAGCACTGCCCCCAATCCGAACCCGGAGGCGTCCGTCTGCACGATGAAGGGCAGGGAGTAGTCAGGGCACGTCAATATTGGAGCAGTTGTAAGACGTATTTTCGCTGACTGAAAGGCATTCTCACAGTCCTCTGACCACTCGAATCTTCGGTTCTTGTTTAGGAGCGCCGTCAAAGGCGCTACCAGAGTAGCGAACTCCGGAATAAACCGCCGGTACCACGACACCATACCCAGAAATTGTCGAATGCCCTTGACGTTGGAGGGCCGAGGGATCTTCAGCAGCCATTCCACCTTTTCTGGGTCCACATGGAGTCCGCCCTCGTCGACCACGTAGCCCAGGTACCTTAACTGAGGCCGGCAGAACTCGCACTTTTGTCTAGAGACCCGTAGTCCGGCCCTTCGCAGCCGTTGGAACACCTCGCCGAGGACCTCCAGATGTTTGCCGAAATCCTGGGTGACAATGATTACGTCGTCCAAGTACACGAAAACGTATGGCTCGAGTTGCGGCCCCAGTACCTGATCAATCAGCCGTTGCCAGGTCGCAGGAGCGTTCTGGAGCCCGAACGGCATCCTCCGGAATTGGAAGAGGCCCCTCCCCGGAACCGTGAAGGCGGTGAGCGGTTTGGATTCCGCCGCCATAGGGACCTGCCAGTACGCGGATTTTATGTCCAGCGTCGACAAGTACTTCGCATCCCGCAACTTATCGAGGGTAGCCGAGATATATGGCAGAGGATATGCGTCCCTCTCCGAAACTTTGTTGAGTTTACGGAAATCGACGCAAAAACGAAACTTGCCATCTTTCTTCCTGACCAGCAATATTGGGGAGGACCAGGGGCTCAAGGATGGTTCGACCACTCCCAGGTCTAGCATCTCCTGCAACTCCACATTGATCTGCTTCTGAACGGCTGGGGACACCGGATAGTATCGCTGCTTGATGGGTGGTGAGGTGGTCTTAATGATGTGCTCCACCACAGATGTGCAGCCCACTCCTTCACCCATCAGTTCGAACTGCTCCTCCAGGAGGTTTTCCAATTTTCCCTCTTCCTCCGCGGTCAGTTTCGTTTGTCCTCTCAATGTCTCCAACGTGGCCACTGACGGTAGGGACGCGAATTTCCAGCTGCCTCTCGATAGATCCAGCACGATCCCCAACTCGCGCAGACAATCGGCCCCCAGAATGAGTGCATGGGGCACCGCTGGCACCACTAACGCCTTTACCCATCGCGTTACTGCTCCTACCCTCACCGGGATCCATACAGCGCCCTCGATCCTCACTCTGGCGTCGTTCGCCAGCCGAAGTGAGGGGTGGTCAGTCGCCAACAGCTCCACACCCCGCCTTTTTAGCAGCCGCCACCCGTCTTTCCCCACTACGGAATTTGTGGCCCCCGTATCCATCAGTCCCATAAACCGCTGGCCGAAAATCTCCACCTCTAAGTGTGGACGATTGTCCCCCTCTTTGCGCCCCAGCGCAAACCCCATCGTTGGCCCTTTTTCGGCTACTGAGTAAGTTCCCGTGCCCCTCCGGCCGGCTGAGGAGCACGGCGATCGTTTTCCGACGGTCGCCCTCGGACCGTTCCATGACTTCCCCGTTCCCATCTCCTGTTCTCGCTGAGTACCCCCCATTCGGGTGGTACCGGGATTACTGCACGTTGGGCATGCTGCTCGGAACGTTCCAGCTCGCCCGCAGCCATAGCATCTCCGAGGCTCCTGGCATTCTCGAGAGGTATGCCCCTCCCTCTTGCAATTCCAACACTGCACAGGTGGCCGGCGAGGGATTTCTCGAATTGTTTCCAGACGGCTGTCTCCCATCGCGTCAGCATAAGCCATGTCAGGTTCCAGCAACCGATGAGCTCGGCGGCTCGGCGGAGGTGCGTATGCCTCTACCGACAGCCTTGTCGCCTCCAACTTACGGCCCAAGAAGACCAGCTCAGAGATGGAGGACACCTCCATCAGGCTCAGCTGGGTTTGATAAAAAGGGGAGATGTTCCGCCGAACCACCCGCAATTTCTCACTCTCCTCGCAGCGTTTGGCCAAACGCCGGAAGAGGCCCTCCATTGCCGCCACGAACACGCCGATAAACTCGTCGCGGCCTTAGGTCCTGTGCCGGATTTTCTCCCAGAGCCTATCGTCGTAGTCCGGGGGCAAGAATTCCGCTCGCAGCTCCCGGCGGAGGTCTTCCCAGCTGTGGCAGCGTTCCCGAATAGAGCGGTACCATATCAGAGCCTTGCCATCGAAAAGATCAACTGCCGACTTATACAGCTGAGCCATGGGTAGCCCCCTCGCCTCCCGAAGCTCCTCAACCCTCTCTAGGAAGGCGCTCACCGTCCCTGGCATCTCCCCCGTAAATTTGACTCCCCATTTGGTCAAGTCCTGAATTTTCTCAACTGCCCCCCTGCTCACCTTCGGGGTGGAACTGGCGGGTGCGTCCGACCGCCGGGCTTCAAGCTGGCGGCTGATATCGCTGCCCTCGTCCTCATCCCCGTCTGAGTCGTTAAGGTCTCCCTCGGCCTTAACTAGGACCCCGCCCATGGCCATCAATAGCCGCTTTCGGAGCTCCCCTACCTCGGCCTCCTGGCCTTCCTCCGGGGCTTGGCCCATGACGTGGATCCGACGCATCCCGAACTTCACCTTCGCCCGAATTTTCAGGAAGTCTCTACTCCTTTTATCACCCTCGAACGCAGCCGACAACGTTTCGCCCGCACCGCCGCCACGTCCTCCTCGTACGTAAACGGATACTTCTTGGTGTATAACGAGTGCTCCAAGGACTCCTCCACTCGAAGGGCCGCCCGCAGCGCCTTCCTCATGTTGTCCACCGTTTCCTCTTTCAAGTCGCGGATGGCCAGCTCATACGCCAGTTCGTCCTTGCTAAGGCGATCCACCAAAAACTTAGCCGTCTTGGCCATACTTCCACTCAAGCTCGCTTTATTTGCACCAATAGAAACAGACACAAGGAAGCAAAAGACACAGAGGACTCCGTCTGTATATTTATTGTTGGGGGAAACAACTTCCAGTACAGTATAATATCACACTAATCTAACACTTCGTCCGGCACTTCTCCCTTTTGCAGTTTTGCACACTGGACACGGTCACACCCGCAAGTGCACACACCCGCAATGCCACACTCCCGCAATTGCACACTCACGGCACTCGGAATTTGACACTTAACACCACACTTGACTCGTCGAACGTTCCGGCGTTCGAAAGCTGCTCACCCGATAAAATTTGGATTTGCAATTTCACCGTTATGGGCCCCACGTTGGGCGCCAATTGTTACGCGCACTTTTACCCCCGAAGCCTCTAATGGCTGCGGGGTGGACGATTGTGCCCGGCGTCTTTGCACGCGAAGAGGGGCGGGGTAATTTTGATATTTTTGGGCGCCACCCAGTCGTGCGCCGACAATCGTCCCGCGACCTAAACCCTGACTGGGATTTGGTTTGGGTCGCGACACTGAATACCAAATCTAACACGTGTAAGGCCAGACCTCACCGCCGAACGGAGATGCGGCACAAATTCGACTTATATCGATTAAAGAAAAAAAAGGAAAGCGAAAGAAAGAAAACACTCCACTGAGCTTTACACTTCTAATGAAAAATAAAAGAGACTTAAACTAAATCTACTTAAACTACTTAATCTACTCACGAACACTCCTGGCGAAGATGCAGCGGCCGCCGTTCCAACGCGCGTTTTCCTTTGCTGCGGTGTTCAGAAAGTTCCTCAGCCGGTGTCCTTGTTGTCTCGATCCCCTCGTTCACTTTTCTCCCTCGACTCGTGGTATCTCCTCGTTTTTATCCTTTTTTTTCCTCCTTCGCACTCTCCGGAACGTTCCCCCAGTCCAATCGCCCAGCCTCTTCCCTCCTTTTCTTTTCGCCTTTTTTCCTTTCCGGTCCTCCACCGGCCCGTCATGTCCCGAACCCTTCCAGAACCAGTTCTCGTTTTTAGAACCACTGGTGTTAAATCCACTGGATTTGGTCTAATTCCAGTGTTATACGGCCGGCCATCTTTGTCTTTGCGGTCCGCCTGTCAATCCGACAGTGACAGTGCGTGGTGTTATTATTTTTTTTATTTTGGTTCCGTCGCGAACGCTTTTGTCGCCGGGTGCTTGGCCGGCACCGATAATTGTGGTCGCCGTGCTAGATGGGGTTTCTCCTTCCCATCTGGGAAGTTTTGCGCGTCATCCGGTTAGTGTCACTTGTTCGCGGAAAGTTTCGTTCCCCATTAATTCATTGTTTTATTTGCAGTTGCGGTGCGTGTTGCTCTGTTGGTGGATCCCCATTTGCTTCGCCTTAACCATCTGCTGCCATTCATCTTCCATTCTTCTCATCGTCGTCGGTCTTGCCTTGTTTGTGTTCTTCAATTGGTCGTCCTTTTGCTAATTTGACGACTACTTCGGTTCCCTTATTGTCGTTGAATGGTTTAGGTGTAGAATCACTACTATTGCTTGATCCGGGTGCATCCAAGTTATCGTTGCAGCGTTTATCGGGCTCGCTTGCGAAGTGTTCCTGTTTTAAGTCAGAATCCGCTTAATTTCTCGGGGCTGGCTCGGTGATGTTTCCCTTAACCTAGTGATCACTTATCTTGTACTTACCACTAGAAAGTTAATTTCTATTTCTACTTAATTCTACCATTCTTGGTAATTCACGGATGAGTTTATATAATCCAATTCTTAAAATAAAATTTCTATTCACTTCCATTTCTTAAACTACTCTACGAGCCTCAGTGGAGTGGTGCTTGCGCTATTTACGTTTGGCGGGTGGTCTGGGTTAGACCTGCAGGCTTTTTGACCAGATTCCTGATTGGCTTTTTGACTCAAGTCAAAGTCAATCAGGACTTCTTTTTTTTCGGTAAATTTATAAACTATTTGCAGCGAAATGCAACCGTAACAAGCCTTAATTTCCAACCCGATGTTTTCCGCCAGCGATGCTCATGTAGAAAGCACTGCATTACTCCCCGTCGCACATTCATTGAGTTCTGCATTCTTTCAAATGAATTAAATTAATTATTTACTGGAAAAAATATGTATGATGAATTACTCTTACCATTTTACAGATCTCTTTTTTCCTAGAATACTTGTAGGTTTTTGAATTTACCTAAACAGTCTTCACTTTATATACATATTTCCACGATAGATTCTACACATTGAGAACCTCGTGTAGTTTATTTGTAATTATAGGTTGTTACTTTGTCACACGCGATAGTGCCATTTAATATTACATCATCGCCCGTAATTCATATTGCATTACAGATTATTACTTTGTTGAAGATGTCATTAGCCTAGAAAATCGGAATCGGATTTTCAAATAGATTTAATTTGTAGGTTGATAGTTTGATGTAGATGGTTTCTAGAGCTAATTCAAGATGGGAAAATTATCATTTATGAGCGTTTGATTGAAAGTTATATTAAATCATTAGATTTATTGCATGCTAAATTGTAATTACACTACTGAAATTTATTACAAAATGTTAGAGTGCAAATATGGATCGGCTAATACGATCGTAATTATAGCTTGATAATTTGTCAGAGGTCATTTTTGACTAAGTCCCCATAGCATGTTTCTAGTGTAGATGCAAGATCATTAAAGTCGATATCACATCAGAAACCTCTGATCGATTAAAATCATTAATTGTTAGTTGGATTCAGTGGGTATTCTAGTTAATCGGATGTTAATCTAATAGCACTTAACCTAAATAAGTAATATTTCGTGATCATAAACCTACTTCTTTTGATGAAAAGGTAGGTGAATCAAGTTATCCGAGTGATATAAATAGTTAAGTCAGTTTCAGTTGTATCCAAACATAAACTTTCAGTATGGAAAGTAGGTATCATATTGTGAGTGTAAAATTTTGAATTTTCATCATATAATAATTTATTCTATTTTGCAGACTATCAGACAACTATTTTGAAGCAGGTTAAGCTGTTGATAGATACTGCAAATGCATTACTAGATTTCAAAAAAAGTAAGGCGAAGGAAAAATGTGGTGGTGATTTAGCAGGAATAGCAGCAGATTTGGAAGCAAAAGGTGTATCTACACCCTTAGGTACCAAAACACGCCCTTCATATCTGAAATTCAAAAGTCAAGAAGGTACGAATAGTGGCAGCTTATGCAAAAGGAAGTAGGATGAAGAAGGAAAGAAGTCTAAGGTGGTAGGATTTGTGACTCGCCCCCACCATACGAAAGTCGGAAGGCAAGGAAAAAAGTCGGAAGGGGCATACGTGAAAGGCTGCAGGTGTACGAGGTACGTGAGAAAACTGTATTAGGAAATAAGACTCGGGGTATATATGTCCCTGTAAATAAGGACAAAAGTAAATGTAAAAGGAAAGTGAAAATCCACCCCATCAGCCCCTCGTGGTTTAATACCAGCCATCCTCGATTAAGAAGGGAGCTGGATGTAATAAAAAGTAAATTAGAAAAAAGTAATAAATAGAAAAAAAAGGATAAAATGGATGTAAAAAAATAATTTTAGCATTAGATAGTACATTAGATATAGGATAATCATTGTTTATCTTTACGTTAAGTAATATGGCTAAATTTGTAAAAGAAAAAATCAACATTTACATGTGAGGAGAAAAGTTTTCTTCTGCAAAATTTTACGAGGTATTCTATAGAGTGTAATTCTGTTGAGGTATTGAAAGAAAGCATCAATTTCAAGTATAACACAGCAAACTTTTCTTAACCCCCCTCCAATTCAGCATGCCAGTGGATTGAGTAAAGGTTATGAGGTGTTGTCTAGTCATACAAAGTTTTTTAAAAAATTTAATTTAGAAGGGAAAAAAAATAACATTTCGAATAAACTGTATTGATGCACAAAATGTTGATCCTCTCTTAGTTTTAGAGAAAATTTTTGATAATTTTAACAGAAATGTAGTGTCACAGTTTGCTACTAGAAGTAAAGTCAGCTTCACCATAACTCTTCCGAAATCGCCTCATATAAAACCAATCTGGTATAGCTTGAGACCTATCCAAGAAGTAGATGGTCGGTATATACTTCGCTTGATTTCAAATGTAAACCAAACGAACACGGCTTTTCTTTCAGACGAGATCATGCAACAGAACGCTGAAATTGTTAATATACCTTCTGGGGGTGGAAGGGTTAAAAGTAAAACTGTAGGAGAGTGTCAACTTCTAAAAAGAAAAGGCAGTGTGAGGGATGTCGGGGATGATAATTATACAAATTGTCTCCCACGATCTATTTGTTATAGTATAGAGATGCTTTCAAAATCTTTCAAGTCGAAATACCATTCTCAAGTTATGAAGTCTTTAAATCATAAAGCCGAGGAGCTTTGTAAAAATGTAAATGTGATCGTTAATGAGAATGGTTGTATTTTAACTGATCTATACAAATTTCGAAATTTCTTAAAAGATTTTCAAATAATTGTCTTTGGAAATGTAAAAGATCCTAACACTATCCTTTTTAAAATACCTAATAGAAACGAACCCCCGACAAAAATATACTTATATTACTCCAAAATGCTGAAACATTTCTACGTAATAAAATCGTTGAAAGGTTTTTTTAATAAGAAATTTGAATGTTTTCTGTGTGATAAAGTGTATGACAGTAATTCTCATAAATGTGAAATGAAATGTTCCTACTGTACCTCATTTCCGCCATGTCAATTCTGTAGTGTATTCACAGTTCCAAACCTGGAACTAGCCAATACACAACTATGTCCCACACAAGCTTTTGTGATGTCCCACACAAATTTTAGTGAACTCTCTATTAAGCACATTCTCGAACCCACATGTCAATCTAAATTTACCGTGAGAAACTCTTAGTGGAGCATTGAACCCAGAGTAAGCAAAAGTACAATTGGGTCGACGAATTCCGTGGGAATCTATTTGAATCGCGTTCGATTGGTTATGTTAAGTAGATTTAAAACTAGAGTAGGAATTTTATAGAATAAGCAAATTTAATGTACAAAGAAATTTGTGAATAAAAGGAAGGAATGAGGCAAACACTCGAGCAGAATTGTTCCATAGCCAGACAAAGATGCTAGTTTTAATCGGCAACCCTCGCCTTCATATCGGCAAGGTGATTGAAAGGAACGTTTAAGCAAAGTCTGCCACAAGTTGCCTTAAATTTCGGCAATTACAATATTAGAAATATCAGCCGCCTGCTCTTTTGGACTTTGCCAAATATGTGGCAATCTTCGGAATGCTGGTAGGTCCCGCTTCATTTATATATTGATATCTTTCCGAGTATAGCTTCTTTCTAGTGAGAAGAAGATTATAACTTTAGTGGATTATAGAAGAAGACGCTCATCACTTGGCCTACCACGCGCTCCACGTGCAAAAAACATTTTGAACGATGACGCAACAATAATCTCATCACATACATTACATACGTTACATACATTACATGGCGATCCTGCAAGCTCCGGACAACTGGAAGAACATCAAAAACTGGACATATTGGAAGAAGGAGAAATTCACGACAACTATCGACGACTTCGAAAAGGTGTTTGAGCGATGCTACCTGAGCATAGGTAGGGAACTTAACCACTCTTCAGAGCTCAAGAAACACGAATATGTGCCAACACCAGTCTCGCAGACACCTTGCTACAAGCCAACACCATTACCTACACCACGACCAAGACATATGAAAGAGTTCGTGAAAAAACAAGTTGACGAGCCTCCAAAAATAATTAATTTGAAACGTCGACGACGAAGAAGGAAAGCATACAACGCAAGGCGCCAAACAGCACTTCTACACAGGATGATACATATCTCCACAGGCGAGCAGAAAACGAAATTTACCCAGCAATTAAACAAACTAAAAATATAATGATATTATAAAATAATCTAAAAACAAATAAATTAATCAAACAATTGTACAAAAGCAATACATTATATTTTATAATTCACAAAAATGGGCAATAATTGTAGGAAAAATTCAAATATATTCATTGAATATAAACAAACAATAAGCACAACGGTCTTCTTTTTAGTCATCTTAACATTCTTATACATATATAACAACACACAAAAACAGTATGCAAGAAAAATAGTAGATAGGAACATTGTCTTCGGCAGGAATAATGTTTAGAAAATTAAACACAAAAATCTCCTCAGATGCCTACAAACAGATTGAAAGAGTTATTAGTCAAACTACAAACGACTTTGTCGAATCTAAAGAAAACAAAGACCTACACGGTAAGAACACTAAAAGAACAAGCCGCGAGGTGCGACCCTTGAGGTCCACACGGTCAACTTCCCAGTAATTTCTACATCAATATTAAAAATATTGAACGCAAAAAAAATATTTATGAAACTAATACTATTTTAATTATAATAATGAGAGGTGCCCATAACAGTAATTGAAATGAGTTAATATCAACCCTATCATCTACTGGAGCGTCCATTGATTACGTAAGGCTTTTGTTGGTTGGGGGTGGATTGGTTTGATTGAATATTCACGCGGATCAATCGGAGCGGGGGGACAGGTTACAAAGCCTTTTTTATGTTATTTGTTATTTTTAAATTTTTTTTTACACATAATGATGGAGGAAGTAATTGAAATCTTACGAACACTAAAGCGTTGATTAGCTCAAAAGCAAATTTGATTGAAATTTTGTTGGTTTTCAAAATTTGAGTAGTTTTTTTTTATATAATTAAAACACTGTCAAATTGTGCAAATATTAAAAAACTTTCATTGACTTTATAAAAAAGTCTTTAAAACAAAATATATAAACCCTTTTTACATGTTAACTTTGAATGATTTTTTTGATATGGTTTTTTTTTCAGAATCATGCAAAAAAATGTTGCTGCTTTCTCTTCAAAAGCTGATAGCAATGCATAAATTTTATAAACATTTATTATTGAGTTGTGTACATCAGGCTAAAAACTTATTTTTTGTGAAAGATATCTTAATTTTTCGAATTTTCTTTTATTAAATTAAAAAAACCGCTGAAACGATTTTTTTTATAAAGTTGAAAACAACACAAAAATATAAGTACACGTCGATTGACACCTTAATGATAGAAATATCATATTTGGTTCGTGAGATATATTGAATGATAAAAATGACCTTGAAGATCATGATGAATTTTAATGATTTTTTTTTATTTACCTTTTTACGTAGTTATGAATAAAAAAATTTACTGATTTTCTTTCAGAAACTATTTGGAGTATATAATCTTTATATACATTAATTACTGCGTTTTGCAAATCAGGTTAAAAACTTATTGTTGATGGAAAAAAACCTAATTTTTAGCACTTTTTTTTAATAAACTAAAAAACGGTTCGAACACTTTTTATATACTCTATAGACCTCAAAACGTAAAGAAAAGTTGAAAATTTCAATTTCAATTTTCGAGGCGATTACAAGAACTTCCCATATACTGGGAAGTTAAAAATTAGAATCCCCAATAGAAATTGAAAATGAATTTCTAGATCTTTTCAGCAAACTCAAAGAAGGCACAGAAATAGAACTCAAATCATTAATCTCAAACATTAGTAAGGCACTGATTTCAGGTCTAATGCAACGATTGAAAGCCGAAAATATTTTTGTAAAGATAGATGAGGATATTACCTACACCACAATGGCGGAATTTAACACTGAAACAGCTATTAAAACCATACCAAATTTTGACGGTAAATTCTCTGAGGTCGAGACATTTTTAATAGTAGTAAAACTCATTGGCAAAAAACTAACGCAGGAGGGAAAAACCGAATTGCTAGATTTCATCTTACTTGTGAAACTTAGCCCTAATGTTAGAACGTCATTAAACACATAAAATGTAACAAATTTAGAAAATTTCGAAAACAGACTAAGACTAAAATATAAAAACCCAAAAACAATCCCTCAAGTCCACACACAATTATCAACCATTACACAAAAACGATTTCTTATTTCCACATATAAAGACAAAATACTAAATTTGGCTAATGAGCTAATCCAACTACAAATAAATGAACTAGGTCCAAACCCAATACAGGCTACAAAACAAGCAATACATAGCGTAAATGATACATACGCTTTAACAGTATTCAAAAACGGTCTGAACTACCAGATAATGGAAACGATATTTGCAGCAAGACCTACAAACCTGAGTGAAGCAATCTCTCTAGCCGTATAAGTAGAAAGCATGGAAACCCAACAAAATAACATACTCTACATTAACAGAAATAACAGAAATTTCAACAACAAATTCTCAAACAATAATAATAATAAAACTAGATATGCTCCTAAAAACTTTCAACGAAGACCACGCGATAGTATTCAGAATAATAATAATTTTTTCAGTCGAATAACCAATAACCGAAATTTCCACAGCAGAAATTTCAACGGTGCTAGAAACTCGCACACAGATAGAAATTTCAACAATAACAGAAATTGTAACAATATAAACAACAATAGTAGAAATTTCTACAATGATAGAGATAATAATAGGAGAATCCGCATAATATCAGATCAAGGAAACTTGACAACCTCCCGAGAGGAACTAGGCAACCTCCCGGTAGAGCAAAAGTAAATAAAGCCAATATCCATAGAAATAGACGTAATGATACTAACAGAATATATAGAATAGCGGGTATTAGCACTAATTATGTTGAAAATATATAACAATAATGAAAAAAGATACATGAAATTACTAGTAGACACAGATACAGATATCTCGATACTCAAGAATTATAGTTTATTTCGCAAAAATATCGATCTACAACCCGAAAATAAATGCAAACTTACGGGCATAACAGACGCGACAACAATGTCTCTAGGAACTACCAAGCAACAATTTATCATCGAGAATGAGATGATAACTAACATTTTTCACGTAGTAGATGAGGACTTTCCAATTGAAACTGATGGTATATTAGGAAGAGATATACTCAGTGAATATATGTGCAAAATAGATTTCGAGTCATATACTTTTACCTTTTGCATCCTTGACAGAGATATTACAATACCCATGTACACCAGAAAAATCAACATGGCACAAATTGTCATCCCGGCAAGAACTGAAGCCATGATTCCAATAGAAATTAACAGATCCGAAGACAGCGTCATTTTCAACAAGGAAATCCAAAACGGAGTATTATTAGGGAAGTGCATTATCCCAGCAAGAGGTGTATGCTACGTTAAAGTGTTAAACACTAGTGAACACAATATAACACTCAAAAACTTCGAGTTAGAACTAGAACCTTCAAAAAACTATAACATTTTGAAAACTAAACAAACATTCGACAACAAGCGTTTGAACCGATTACTGGATGTCATAAATACAAACAGCTTAGATGAACAAGAAAACAAGGGCTTGCTAGAAAATATGAAACAATATCAAGATGTTTTTCACCTTGAAGGGGAACAACTAAGTAAGAATAACTTTTACAAGCAAAGGCTCAATACCACTGACGACGCACCAGTATACATAACAAATTATCGGTTACCTCACACTCAGAACGAGGAAATGCAAAAACAAGTCCAAGAATTGGAAGATAACGACATTGTAGAACCTTCAATAAGCCCCTACAACTCACCATTGCTAGTTGTACCAAAGAAAAGTTCTGACGATACAAAGAAATGGAGACTTGTTGTTGACTTCAGAAAGTTGAACGACAAGATAGTCAATGAACCTTTCCCATTGACAAGGTTGAAAGATGTGCTCGACAAACTAGGTAGAGCAAAATACTTCTCCACCTTAGATATGACAAAGTGATAAAACAAGCACAAAAATCGATAACGAAAGCGACAAAAGAAAACGGGAGATTGATCACCTCTATGCGTTCGATTGTACTTCAGTTTCCGATATAACAGGGACGTTAAAATTAAAATTTAATATGTTGCGCAACGATAAAGAAAGTATAATAATCTCAAAAGAGAAAGATAATTTAATAGTCCACTTTAGCGATAAAGCTCACGAGAAACACGTTTCCACCAGCGACAAGCAAAGTGTGAAATCTCGCAATAACTGTAACGATAATTCAAACAAGAAACTAGTTTCTGTAGTGAAGAAGTTACTGAATTATTCGCAGAATCATAATATAAACGAGCTATCTCTATCTATGGACGATTTAAATTCAGATACATACCCAAAGAAGAATTTAAGTAATTATTCAATTCGTTGCAACGAAAAATGGATATCCAGTTAAAGATTATGATACATAAACCCCCCAAAATAATTAATGACATTACAAACAAAATTAATTTATAAAAGAATTCCACGAATCGCCACACGGAGGACATACAGGAATCCGTAAAACACTTTTAAAATTGAAACAAAGATACTGTTGGAGGGACATGAATAGAATGATAAAACACTACATTAGCCAATGTGACAAATGCATATATAACAAAATCACAAGGCACACAAAGGAAAGAATGATAAAAACCGATACACCCTCTACTAGCTTTGAAATAGTAAGTGCTGACATCGTAGGTCCATTAAGACTTTCAAACAATTTTTGATATATATTAGCTATACAATGCGAATTAACGAAATATATCACGGCTATACCCTTAGAAAGTAAGGAAGCTAAGACAGTAGCAAAGGCCTTGGTAAACAATTTTATACTACAGTACGATCATTTAAAAATTTTAAAAACCGATTTATTGACAGAATTTACTAATAATCTCCTAAAGAACATTTGCGAACTGTTACAAATTAAACAAATCTTTTCAACTCCTTATCACCACGAGACGTTAGGTGTAGTAGAAAGAAACCACCGTGTCCTCAATGAATATCTGTTAGCATTCGTTGATGACAATAACTGGGACGAATGGATACCATATTATTCAATTCTCGTATAATACAACCCCACACGTGGACACTAACTACACACCATACGAACTAGTTTTCGGAAAACTTTCTTATTTGCAAACGAAACTTTAGAAAACACAGATAGAATCTATGATATTGAAAATTACGCGAATGAGTTGAAGCTTAGATTAAAAATATCTGCATCAAAAGCCAGAGAATTAATAGAGAAAACAAAATTAACTAGGAGCAATAAAACAGCATATACAAAACCTCTTCATTTAAACATTGGTGATCTAGTACTGATAACAGTAGAAAACAGAAACAAAAACCAGAAACCGTATAAAGGCCCATATAAAGTAATAAACACAAACAATGAAAATACACTTTCAGAGATAGAAGACAAATGTAAATGGATACATAATAATAGACTTAAATTATATAAAAGATTCACTCAATCATTGTAAAATTATTGTACACTCTATACTTAATACGAAATTATATCTCATCATCAGTCACGTAACAATAAGCATACCTGTAAAACAAAATACCACAACCAATCAGTCGTATTTGCTAACAAATACTCTTCTAAAGGAAAGGGGTGTAGTGTATTCCCAGTTCCAAACCTGGAACTAGCCAATTTACAACTATGTCCCACACAAGCTTTTGTGATGTCCCACACAAATTTCAGTAAGCTCTCTATTAAGCACTCTCTCGAACCCACATGTCAATCTAAATTTACCGTGAGAAACTCTTAGTAGAGCATTGAACCCAGAGTAAGCAAAAGTACAATTGGGTCAATGCAATGCAAGCAATATTGCAAGCGACGAGTTCCGTGGGAACCTATTTGAATCGCGTTCGATTGGTTATGGTAAGTAGATTTAAAACTAGAGTAGGAATTTTATAGAATAAGCAAATTTAATGTACAAAGAAATTTGTGAATAAAAGGAAGGAACGAGGCAAGCACTCGAGCAGAATTGTTCCATAGCCAGACAAAGTTGCTAGTTTTAATCGGCAACCCTTGCCTTCATATCGAAAAAGTGATTAAAAGGAACGTTTAAGCAAAGTCTGCCACAAGTTGCCTTAAATTTCGGCAATTACAATATTAGAAATATCAGCCGCCTGCTCTTTTGGACTTTGCCAAATATGTGGCAATCTTCGGAATGCTGGTAGGTCCCGCTTCATTTATATATTGATATCTTTCCGAGTATAGCTTCTTTCTAGTGAGAAGAAGATTATAACTTTAGTGGATTATAGAAGAAGACGCTCATCACTTGGCCTACCACGCGCTCCACGTGCAAAAAACATTTTGAACGATGACGCAACAATAATCTCATCACATACATTACATACGTTACATACATTACATGGCGATCCTGCAAGCTCCGGACAACTGGAAGAACATCAAAAACTGGACATATTGGAAGAAGGAGAAATTCACGACAACTATCGACGACTTCGAAAAGGTGTTTGAGCGATGCTACCTGAGCATAGGTAGGGAACTTAACCACTCTTCAGAGCTCAAGAAACACGAATATGTGCCAACACCAGTCTCGCAGACACCTTGCTACAAGCCAACACCATTACCTACACCACGACCAAGACATATGAAAGAGTTCGTGAAAAAACAAGTTGACGAGCCTCCAAAAATAATTAATTTGAAACGTCGACGACGAAGAAGGAAAGCATACAACGCAAGGCGCCAAACAGCACTTCTACACAGGATGATACATATCTCCACAGGCGAGCAGAAAACGAAATTTACCCAGCAATTGAACAAACTAAAAATATTATGATTTTAAAATAATCTAAAAACAAATAAATTAATCAAACAATTGTACAAAAGCAATACATTATATTTTATAATTCACAAAAATGGGCAATAATTGTAGGAAAAATTCAAATATATTCATTGAATAGAAACAAACAATAAGCACTACGGTCTTCTTTTTAGTCATCTTAACATTCTTATACATATATAACAACAGACAAAAACAGTATGCAAGAAAAATAGTAGATAGGAACATTGTCTTAGGCAGGAATAATGTTTAGAAAATTAAACACAAAAATCTCCTCAGATGCCTACAAACAGATTGAAAGAGTTATTAGTCAAACTACAAACGACTTTGTCGAATCTAAAGAAAACAAAGACCTACACGGTAAGAACACTCAAAGAACAAGCCGCGAGGTGCGACCCTTGAGGTCCACACGGTCAACTTCCCAGTAATTTCTACATCAATATTAAAAATATTGAACGCGAAAAAAATATTTATGAAACTAATACTAATTTAATTATAATAATGAGAGGTGCCCATAACAGTAATTGAAATGAGTTAATATCAACCCTATCATCTACTGGAGCGTCCATTGATTACGTAAGGCTTTTGTTGGTTGGGGGTGGATTGGTTTGATTGAATATTCACGCGGATCAATCGGAGCGGGGGGACAGGTTACAAAGCCTTTTTTATGTTATTTGTTATTTTTAAATTTTTTTTTACACATAATGATGGAGGAAGTAATTGAAATCTTACGAACACTAAAGCGTTGATTAGCTCAAAAGCAAATTTGATTGAAATTTTGTTGGTTTTCAAAATTTGAGTAGTTTTTTTTTATATAATTAAAACACTGTCAAATTGTGCAAATATTAAAAAACTTTCATTGACTTTATAAAAAAGTCTTTAAAAAAAAAATATATAAACCCTTTTTACATGTTAACTTTGAATGATTTTTTTGATATGGTTTTTTTTCAGAATCATGCAAAAAAATTTTGCTGCTTTCTCTTCAAAAGCTGATAGCAATGCATAAATTTTATAAACATTTATTATTGAGTTGTGTACATCAGGCTAAAAACTTATTTTTTGTGAAAGATATCTTAATTTTTCGAATTTTCTTTTATTAAATTAAAAAAACGGCTGAAACGATTTTTTTTATAAAGTTGAAAACAACACAAAAATATAAGTACACGTCGATTGACACCTAAATGATAGAAATATCATATTTGGTTCGTGAGATATATTGAATGATAAAAAAGACCTTGAAGATCATGATGAATTTTAATGACTTTTTAATTTTTATTTACCTTTTTACGTAGTTATGAATAAAAAAATTTACTGCTTTTCTTTCAGAAACTATTTCGAGTATATAAACTTTATATACATTAACTACTGCGTTTTGCAAATCAGGTTCAAAACTTATTGTTTATGGAAAAAAACCTAATTTTTAGCACTTTTTTTTATAAATTGAAAAACGGTTCGAACGATTTTTTTAAAAATGTGGAAGAATCACACAATTTTTTATACGCGTCGATTGACACCTTAACTTTTCAAATCGTATGTTTTTTTCCGGAGATATAACGCACGGCAGAAATGACCTTCAAAGGGTCAAAACAACAACCCCCCCCCCGACCGAAGTGTCCCAAAAAGTAATCAGCTCTTGAAATTGCGAAGACGCTTCGATTGACATCTCAACAACGTTATTTACGTGAGTTATGCTCGTAGAAAAAACTGTCCACGAACGCACGTACGTACGTACGTACACACATACATACTTCTTTCTAAAAACACTTTATATATACTATATAGACCTCAAAACGTAAAGAAAAGTTGCAAATTTCAATTTCGATTTTCGAGGCGATTACAAGAACTTTCCATATACTGGGAAGTTAAAAATTAGAATCCGCAATAGAAATTGAAAATGAATTTCTAGATCTTTTCAGCAAACTCAAAGAAGGCACAGAAATAGAACTCAAATCATTAATCTCAAACATTAGTAAGGCACTGATTTCAGGTCTAATGCAACGATTGAAAGCCGAAAATATTTTTGTAAAGATAGATGAGGATATTACCTACACCACAATGGCGGAATTTAACACTGAAACAGCTATTAAAACCATACCAAATTTTGACGGTAAATTCTCTGAGGTCGAGACATTTTTAATAGTAGTAAAACTCATTGGCAAAAAACTAACGCAGGAGGGAAAAACCGAATTGCTAGATTTCATCTTACTTGTGAAACTTAGCCCTAATGTTAGAACGTCATTAAACACATAAAATGTAACAAATTTAGAAAATTTCGAAAACAGACTAAGACTAAAATATAAAAACCCAAAAACAATCCCTCAAGTCCACACACAATTATCAACCATTACACAAAAACGATTTCTTATTTCCACATATAAAGACAAAATACTAAATTTGGCTAATGAGCTAATCCAACTACAAATAAATGAACTAGGTCCAAACCCAATACAGGCTACAAAACAAGCAATACATAGCGTAAATGATACATACGCTTTAACAGTATTCAAAAACGGTCTGAACTACCAGATAATGGAAACGATATTTGCAGCAAGACCTACAAACCTGAGTGAAGCAATCTCTCTAGCCGTATAAGTAGAAAGCATGGAAACCCAACAAAATAACATACTCTACATTAACAGAAATAACAGAAATTTCAGCAACAAATACAAACAATAATAATAATAGAACAAGATATGCTCCTAAAAACTTTCAACGAAGACCACGCGATAGTATTCAGAATAATAATAATTTTTTCAGTCGAATAACCAATAACCGAAATTTCCACAGCAGAAATTTCAACGGTGCTAGAAACTCGCACACAGATAGAAATTTCAACAATAACAGAAATTGTAACAATATAAACAACAATAGTAGAAATTTCTACAATGATAGAGATAATAATAGGAGAATCCGCATAATATCAGATCAGGGAAACTTGACAACCTCCCGAGAGGAACTAGGCAACCTCCCGGTAGAGCAAAAGTAAATAAAGCCAATATCCATAGAAATAGACGTAATGATACTAACAGAATATATAGAATAGCGGGTATTAGCACTAATTATGTTGAAAATATATAACAATAATGAAAAAAGATACATGAAATTACTAGTAGACACAGATACAGATATCTCGATACTCAAGAATTATAGTTTATTTCGCAAAAATATCGATCTACAACCCGAAAATAAATGCAAACTTACGGGCATAACAGACGCGACAACAATGTCTCTAGGAACTACCAAGCAACAATTTATCATCGAGAATGAGATGATAACTAACATTTTTCACGTAGTAGATGAGGACTTTCCAATTGAAACTGATGGTATATTAGGAAGAGATATACTCAGTGAATATATGTGCAAAATAGATTTCGAGTCATATACTTTTACCTTTTGCATCCTTGACAGAGATATTACAATACCCATGTACACCAGAAAAATTAACATGGCACAAATTGTCATCCCGGCAAGAACTGAAGCCATGATTCCAATAGAAATTAACAGATCCGAAGACAGCGTCATTTTCAACAAGGAAATCCAAAACGGAGTATTATTAGGGAAGTGCATTATCCCAGCAAGAGGTGTATGCTACGTTAAAGTGTTAAACACTAGTGAACACAATATAACACTCAAAAACTTCGAGTTAGAACTAGAACCTTCAAAAAACTATAACATTTTGAAAACTAAACAAACATTCGACAACAAGCGTTTGAACCGATTACTGGATGTCATAAATACAAACAGCTTAGATGAACAAGAAAACAAGGGCTTGCTAGAAAGTATGAAACAATATCAAGATGTTTTTCACCTTGAAGGGGAACAACTAAGTAAGAATAACTTTTACAAGCAAAGGCTCAATACCACTGACGACGCACCAGTATACATAACAAATTATCGGTTACCTCACACTCAGAACGAGGAAATGCAAAAACAAGTCCAAGAATTGGAAGATAACGACATTGTAGAACCTTCAATAAGCCCCTACAACTCACCATTGCTAGTTGTACCAAAGAAAAGTTCTGACGATACAAAGAAATGGAGACTTGTTGTTGACTTCAGAAAGTTGAACGACAAGATAGTCAATGAACCTTTCCCATTGACAAGGTTGAAAGATGTGCTCGACAAACTAGGTAGAGCAAAATACTTCTCCACCTTAGATATGACAAAGTGATAAAACAAGCACAAAAATCGATAACGAAAGCGACAATAGAAAACGGGAGATTGATCACCTCTATGCGTTCGATTGTACTTCACTATCCGATATAACAGGGACGTTAAAACTAAAATTTAATATGTTGCGCAACGATAAAGAAAGTATAATAATCTCAAAAGGGAAAGATAATTTAATAGTCCACTTTAGCGATAAAGCTCTGTTAAAAATGCCAGTTGGCAACACTTTTTATTAAATGTCAAAACGCATATATTTTGAATAAACAAAGAGGCTCGCTCTCTTGCTTCAGCATTCTATGAAGAAGGTTGTGTTTCAATTAATTGGCAATCTCTGCGCGTAAAGTGTTATCAATAAATCGGTCAGATTCCTTTAGGTTATGGGCCATCCCCAGCCAATTTTAGTTGTTTCACAAAGAAAGTAGTAGAAACGTTGTACACAAACATATATTTTTATTAAAAATCACATATTTTGGTCGATATGTTCAACGGTATTGTGATGTATGCATAGCCATATGCACACCACATGGAAAAAGACGACAAAAGTTTAGTAGTGAAGCCAAACGAGACACTTAAACATTTTCGGAAGCGTGCTAATTTTAAGTTTGATACGGAAAATTCATTCGACGAATCATTTACCGATTCGACATTAACAATGAATAATTCAGTTCCGTTAAATCGATTAAAAGGCCGTGAAAATTATTCGGAGTGGAAAGTTGGTGCTGAAGCACATTTGATAATAAAAAGTTTGTGGAGTTGCTGTGTAACGATATTGGCAGCTGAAGCAAGTGTAGATCAAACAGAAAAAGATTTAAAGGCTATAGCAGAAATTACGCTATTGCTTGAGCCGTCCAATTACACGTATATTGAGTCAGCAAAAACAGCTAAAGAAGCGTGGGACAGCATAACGGCAGCATTTGATGATACCGGTACAGGCCGAAAAGTTTTGTTGTTGCAGCATATGGTATCATTAAAAATGGAACAGTGTAATTCGGTTGAAGAATATGTGAATAAAATGAATACATTGTGGTCAAAAGTTAAACACGCAGGGTTTAACATTGACGATGAAGTGGCTGGTTCATTAATGTTGGTAGGTTTGCCAGCAAAGTATGGTCCGACAACTGTATCATTGGAAAGCGCACCCGAAAAAATCACGTTTGACAAAGTAAAGAATTTACTGTTGCAAGGTTTGGTATTTGACGACGGCAGCAACGACGTACAAGAGACAGCACTAGCTGTCAATAATAAATATCAACAACATAAAAAGAAAGCAGATAAACAGTGTTATAGTTGTGGTTCCAGCTTGCACTTTATTCGCAATTGCCCAACAACAAAAGGGAAAAATAAAAATAAATACAATTCAAATAAATCGAAAAAGGAATCGACATTATATACATCGTTTATTGTTGATAAATCGGAGCTACCATATAACTGTGATTGGTATGTGGACAGTGGTGCAACGTGTACAATGTCAAATAACATTTCATTTATAGACAATCAAGAAAAAATAGATCGCAAAGAAGTCATAATAGCGAACAATGACAAAATGGCAATCGAGTGTGTCGGTAGTGTGAATAAAAATATTGTAGTGGAAGGCGAACAAAGAGAAATAAAAATTTCAAACGTTCACTATGTGCCGAATATTTGTGATAATTTAATATCAGTTATTCAAATGGTAAAAAATGACTATAAAGTGTTTTTTAAAAAAGACGCCTGCAGAATTTTTGATTCAGACTGGAATTTGCTTGCGACTGCAAGTTTAGTAAACGATTTATTTAAATTGGATGTTGTTCGCAGTGAAAAGACATTAATAGTTGATATTGATTGGGTGGTTACGGAAAGGCCAAAGAAAATGCGATTCTATGGCATCGTCGTTTCGGACACACGAGTTTTGATTACTTGAAATTTTTGAAAAGCGATATCAAAAATATAACAATACCAAGAAATAGTATATGTGAAACGTGTATAAAAGGAAAACACAGTCGAACACCATTCAATGATAAGGGGAACCGTGCAAAACAATTACTAGAACTCGTACATACAGACTTATGTGGCCCCTTGCCTGAAAAATCATTCGGTGGAAATAGGTTTATTCTAACCTTTGTCGACGACTTTTCACATAATTTTTTTGTATATGTAATAAAAAGAAAAAGTGAAGTTTACAAAAGTTTTATTAACTTTAAAACGATGGTCGAAAAACAAAGTGGGCATAATATTGAAGTGTTGAGAAGTGACAATGGCACCGAATATTTCAATAACGCTTTTAAACGGTATTGTGAACCCAGAGGGATTTTGCGAAAAAAAACGGCAATACATACACCACAGCAAAATGGTGTAGCCGAGAGAATAAACCGGACAATTTTTGAGAAAGTTCGATGTATGTTGATCGATTCAGGTGTGACGAAGACATTTTGGGCAGAAGCAGTGATGACAGCTGCTTATATCATCAATCGTGTGCCGTGTAAAGGCAGTGGTGATAAATCACCTGAAGAAATTTGGTCCGGTCAAAAGCCGAATTTAAAATGGCTGAAAGTATTTGGGTGTAAAGCATTTGCACAAGTTCCAAGGGCAAAGAGAAAGAAACTGGATGAGAAATCAACAGGATGCATTTTTGTTGGATATTCCAGTGATGCCAAAACGTATCGGCTTTACAACAAGCAAACAAAATTGATAATAACTAGCAGAGATGTCATTTTCTTAGAATCTAGTGGAAATACTCAGGTAAATGATTCTGAAATTGATAAAATTAATCAGTTTTGTTTGCAATATCCTGAAGCTGAGGAGAAAAACGTAGACAGTATTAAATCAGAGGAGGAAAAGCATTCAAATCAAGCCGATTTGTCATCAAGTGATTCAAATACTGTAGCATCGCTTGGTTCATCGAGTGGTTACTCAAATGATCAGTCAAATCAAGCCGATTTGACATTGAACAATTCAAATGCTCTATCACTAAGCGCATCAGATGATGGCAGTGTGAGTGAATGGGAGCCAGAAGATCCATTTGAAAAGCGAGTGATGAATCAAAACGCTAATGAAACGCCAGTTGTGAGACAATCGACACGAAATACAAACAAATCGAAACCAGATTATGCGACGTTTGCTTATGCATTTATATCATGCATTCCATCCATATTTAAACATGCAATTTCAAGCCAGAGCGCCGATTTGTGGAAGCATGCGATGAAGGAAGAGTTTGATTCATTACAAGCGAATCGAACATGGAAATTGGTAGATCTTCCACCGGATAAAATACCAATCAAGTGTAAATGGGTGTAAAAAACCAAACACGACACTGATGGAAGAATCATACGTTACAAAGCGAGATTAGTTGCAAAGGGCTACACACAAATTGAATTGTTGAATTGTTGATTATCATGAAACATTTTAACCAGTAGTCCGATTTACGACGATTCGATATTTAATGGCAATTGCAGCTAAGTTTAGTCTGAATATTCGTCAATTGGACGTTGTGATAGCTTTTCTTCATGGTACACTTGAAGAAGAAATTTACATGACGCAACCAGAGGGATTCAGCGATGGATCGAATCGTGTATGTAAGCTCACCAGATCGATTTATGGTCTCAAACAATCGAGTCGAGTATGGAACACTACATTAAACAAGGTGTTATTGAATTTTGGACTGAAGCGATCATCGACCGACCAATGCGTGTACTATTTCGTTGAAGGGAATCGTATTTTCATCGTGGCAATTTACGTGGATGACATCATCATATTTTCCAACAACCACGAAATGGAAAGGAAGCTGACCCAGGTTTTGTTCGATGAGTTCAAAATGAAAGACATGGGAGAGATATCGTCAGTGCTTGGTATTCGTGTGACACGCAACAGAAAATCAGGTATGATCTCCCTTGATCAAACTAATTACATCAAAGCTCTTTTGTCTCGTTTTAATATGAGTGAATGTAATGGTTTGGCCGTTCCAATGGACACAAATCAAAAACTTACAAAAAAGATGTGTCCAACAGATCTAAAGGAAGTAAAAGATATGATAAATGTACCATATCGTCAATTAGTTGGTGCATTGCAATTTTGTGCACAAGTATCCAGGCTGGATATTTGTTTTGCTGTAAATGTGCTGAGTAGATACAACGAAAATCCAGGTAAAGCACATTGGGCAGCAGCTAAACGTGTGCTACGTTATTTGAAGGCAACGATTGACAAGAAAATAACATACACAAAGCAACCGACCGAAATTCAAGGATATTGCGATGCGGATTGGGCTGGTGACGAAGACGAACGCAAATCAACAACCGGCTATGTGTTCACGCTGCAAAATGGTGCAATATCATGGTGCTCAAAACGACAACCGGCTGTCACCATATCAACAACTGAGGCTGAATTTACGTCAATGACCGCAGCAATACAAGAATGTATTTGGTTAAAACAACTTGAAAATGAAATTTTTATGAACCATCCTCGTACCATCAAATTGTATTGTGATAATATAGGCGCGATTAATTTTGCTAATAATAATACATATTCAGCCACAACCAAACATATTGATATTAAACAGAAGTATGTTCATCAAAAGGTTCGAGAAAAGGTTGTCGATTTAATCCATTTAGCTACAAATGAAATGCCAGCTGATGTGTTAAGCATAAAGTTAGCTTCAGTATCGAAAATCATTGGATTAATTTGAAAACCATTTCCTGAGCAATAATAACGTAAGTTCATTTGCATATTCTATATAAAGTTTTTTCATTGGTTGTAGATATGTAAAATGAATTCTAATTGTTTTGAATTTGATTAAGTGAATTGAACATTGTAAGATTTTTTGTATATGAGAGTAAAGGCAATATTCAATTCAGGGAGAGTGTTAAAAATGCCAGTTGGCAACACTTTTTATTAAATGTCAAAACGCATATATTTTGAATAAACAAAGAGGCTCGCTCTCTTGCTTCAGCATTCTACGAAGAAGGTTGTGTTTCAATTAATTGGCAATCTCTGCGCGTAATGTGTTATCGATAAATCGGTCAGATTCCTTTAAGCTCACGAGAAATACGTTTCCACCAGCGACAAGAAAAGTGTGAAATCTCGCAATAACTGTAACGATAATTCAAACACGAAACTAGTTTTTGTAGTGAAGAAGTTACTGAATTATTCGCAGAATCATAATGTATACGAGCTAGCTCTATCTATGGACGATTTAATATTCAGATACATACCCAAAGAAGCATTTAAGTAATTATTCAATTCGTTGCAACGAAAAATGGATATCCAGTTAAAGATTATGATACATAAACCCCCCAAAATAATTAATGACATCACCAAACAAAATTAACTTATAAAAGAATTCCACGAATCGCCACACGGAGTACATACAGGAATCCGTAAAACACTTTTAAAATTGAAACAAAGATACTGTTGGAGGGACATGAATAGAATGATAAAACACTAGATTAGCCAATGTGACAAATGCATATATAACAAAATCACAAGGCACACAAAGGAAAGAATGATAAAAACCGATACACCCTCTACTAGCTTTGAAATAGTAAGTGCTGACATCGTAGGTCCATTAAGACTTTCAAACAATTTTCGATATATATTAGCTATACAATGCGAATTAACGAAATATATCACGGCTATACCCTTAGAAAGTAAGGAAGCTAAGACAGTAGCAAAGGCCTTGGTAAACAATTTTATACTACAGTACGATCATTTAAAAATTTTAAAAACCGATTTAGGGACAGAATTTACTAATAATCTCCTAAAGAACATTTGCGAACTGTTACAAATTAAACAAATCTTTTCAACTCCTTATCACCACGAGACGTTAGGTGTAGTAGAAAGAAACCACCGTGTCCTCAATGAATATCTGTTAGCATTCGTTGATGACAATAACTGGGACGAATGGATACCATATTATTCAATTCTCGTATAATACAACCCCACACGTGGACACTAACTACACACCATACGAACTAGTTTTCGGAAAACTTTCTTATTTGCAAACGACACTTTCGAAAACACAGATAGAATCTATGATATTGAAAATTACGCGAATGAGTTGAAGCTAAGATTAAAAATATCTGCATCAAAAGCCAGAGAATTAATAGAGAAAACAAAATTAACTAGGAGCAATAAAACAGCATATACAAAACCTCTTCATTTAAACATTTGTTGATCTAGTACTGATAACAGTAGAAAACAGAAACAAAAACCAGAAACCGTATAAAGGCCCATATAAAGTAATAAACACAAACAATGAAAATACACTTTCAGAGATAGAAGACAAATGTAAATGGATACATAATAATAGACTTAAATTATATAAAAGATTCACTCAATCATTGTAAAATTATTGTACACTCTATACTTAATACGAAATTATATCTCATCATCAGTCACGTAACAATAAGCATACCTGTAAAACAAAATACCACAACCAATAAGTCGTATTTGCTAACAAATACTCTTCTAAAGGAAAGGGGTGTAGTGTATTCCCAGTTCCAAACCTGGAACTAGCCAATACACAACTATATCCCACACAAGCTTTTGTGATGTCCCACACAAGCTTTTGTGATGTCCCACACAAATTTCAGTAAGCTCTCTATTAAGCACATTCTCGAACCCACATGTCAATCTAAATTACCGTGAGAAACTCTTAGTAGAGCATTGAACCCAGAGTAAGCAAAAGTACAATTGGGTCAATGCAATGCAAGCAATATTGCAAGCGACGAGTTCCGTGGGAACCTATTTGAATCGCGTTCGATTGGTTATGGTAAGTAGATTTAAAACTAGAGTAGGAATTTTATAGAAAAAGCAAATTTAATATACAAAGAAATTTGTGAATAAAAGGAAGGAACGAGGCAAGCACTCGAGCAGAATTGTTCCATAGCCAGACAAAGTTGCTAGTTTTAATCGGCAACCCTTGCCTTCATATCGGGAAGGTGATTGAAAAGAACGTTTGAGCAAAGTCTGCCTTGGAAAGTTTGGCAGACTACAAGTTGCCTTAAATTTCGGCAATTACAATATTAGACATATCGGCCGCCTGTTCTTTTGGACTGCGCCAAATATGTGGCAATCTTCGGAATGCCGGTAGGTCTCCCTTCATATATATATTGTTATCTGTCCGAGTATAACTTCTTTCTAGTGAGAAGAAGATTATAACTTTAGAGGATTATAGAAGAAGACGCTCATCACTTGGCCTACCACGCGCTTCACGTGCAATAAACATTTTTCACGATGACGCAACAATAATCTCATCACATACATTACATACGTTACAATTCACTGCCGAAATGATATGTTGCGGGAAGTGTAACCGCTCTTTTAGAGGTGAACATTGCCTTGCTAAACATCTTTCTAATAAAATCAATGGAAAAACAATATGCGATGCTTTCAAAATCTGTACTTTTTGTACAAAATTTTTGAATTTCACCAGAAGGGGTATCAATACACATGAATGTGATGAATATCATTGTCGAATATGTTCAAAAATTGTTCCATCAAGTCACTCATGCTACCTTAAACCCTATAAAGGCGCGAAAAAAGAAGAGTTTTTACTTATTTTTTTCGATTGTGAAACCACCGAAAATACTCCATTCGAAAGTAGCACATCTTACAAACATGTTGTTATTTGATTTGTTGCGCAGCAAGCATGTCATAATTGCTACACCCAATCGGATACGTCCCAAGTATGTGAAGTTTGTGGTTGTAGAGAGTTTGTTTTCGAGTATAACGATGGGGAGGACGTTGTTAAAAGATTTGTGGATTATTGTTTAATGGGACGTTCTTTTAGCCCTAACATCTACTGTATAGCACAAACTTTCAGGGGTATGATGGCCAGTTTGTGATCTCTGAGGTATTCAAGAGAAAAATAGAATTAGATCCTATAATGAACGGGGCAAAAATAATGAAGTTAAAATGTGGTCAGGTGACATTCATAGACTCTCTAAATTTCCTAGCATTTCCGCTCTCAAGATTTCCTTTAGTGTTTGGAATGAAAGATTATACTAAAGGTTATTACCCATACTACTTTAACACGTTAGGTAATATTAACTATGTTGGTAAATTTCCCTCTGCGGATCTATACGGATATAATTCAATGATGGTGAAAGAGATAGATGAGTTTTTAAAATGGTATAATACCGTATCTCACGGAGTGTTCGATAATAGGTTCGAAATGCTGAAACATTGTAAGAATGACGTCAATATATTGCGCCAGGGGTGTACACAATTCATGCGTGAATTTCTACATATTACCCAAATAAATGCTTTAACAGAGTCTATAACAATTGCTTCAGCATGCATACTCACGTTCAGAAAAAAATTTCTACAAGAAAATACTTTAGGGATAATGCCTATGTATGGTTATTATAGGGGCCGAAATCAGTCGCTTATCGCTGCAAAGTGGTTAGTTTGGCAATCATCACTGTTAGATGGTAGGATAGGTTCTGCAAATAACGATGGTGAGGCGCGGTTGAAAAAAAGTGGACTAAGACTAGATGGATTTGATTCTAAAACAAATACAGAGTATGAGTTTTTCGGTTGTTTTCACCACGGTTGTAAAGAATGTTTTAATGTAGCTGATACATAACGTAACAACAACAAAACATATGAAACTTTTTCACAGAAATATGAAAGCACACTACGAAGAATCGAAACCATTAAACGAAGTGGTTATAATTTAGTTTATTCCTAGGAATGTGGGTTCCAAAAATTGTTAAAGAAAAGTCCTGATGTGTGTAATCAAGTAGAAAAAATTGTTTCAAATATACTACCACTTAACCCGCGTGATGCAGTTTTTGGAGGTCGTACCGAAGTATTTAAATTGCATCATAAAATTGCAAAGAATGAAGTTATACAATATCTTGATTTCACTAGTTTGTACCCGTCTATCAACAAATATCCCCATACCCCATAAGGCATCCTCAGGTTTTCCGGGGTGAAAATGTATGTGTAGTATCAGAAATACTTTCAATGCATGGCTTCATCACTTGCTCTATTATTCCTCCAACCAATCTTTTTCTTGCGGTTTTACCTCTAAAATTAAACACAAAGTTATATTTTACATTATGTCATAGATGTGCAGAGTTAAATAGAACATCCGATTGTATTCATTCAGAGGAAGAAAGGCAGATTACTGGTACTTGGGTCATACCTGAAGAATCTTTAGCTGTAAATAAAGGTTACAAAATAAGAACCGTGTTTGAGGTTTGGAAATACAACTACACACAGAATGATTCTATAAACAAAACTGGAGGTCTGTTTTCGGAATATGTAAACACCTTTTTGAAGATAAAACGAGAGGCGTCTGGGTGGGGTGTTAAATGCGTAAGTGAAGAAGAAAACGAAAGTTATATAAAGTCTTACAAGTTGAGAGAGGACATTACCCTAAATAAAAATAACATGGAAAAGAATCCTGGTAGATGCAACATTGCCAAAATTTGTTTAAACTCACTTTGGGGTAAATTCGCCCAAAGAGAAGATAAAACTCGCACCAAAGTTATTGAAAATTTCAAACAATTTTGTGAACTTACACAATCACCGGGTGTGGAAATTTGTTCCCTTTATCCCAAGCCAGCGGTGGTCGTGCTGTCTCGTAACGGATGGCTAATGGCAGCACCAGAAGAGGATGCCATCCGTCACGCCGATACCACACTTCCCATTTAAAAATGGTACCGGCCAAAAGCCTGGAAACAAGAACCTACACTAATGTGCAACAATAGTGCTAGCAAGTCGTTAACCAAAAGCGCACTAGGAGACGAAAGTTGTCGACTAGACCAGGAGGTTCTAACCCATGATAAACTTACTAATAAAAGCGACGTAGGCATACATACGAAACAAATTGACGGTCGTTATAATTCGCAGATGTAAATTATAAAAATAGGTGAAATATAGCGAGCTTAATCCATCAAAAAGCCAGCGGTGGTCGTGCTGTCTCGTAACGGATGGCTAATGGCAGCACCTCAAGAAGATGCCATCCGTCATGCCGAAACCACACTTCCCATTTAATAATGGTACCGGCCAAAAGCCTGGAAACAAAAACCTCCACTAATGTGCAACAATAGTGTTAGCAAGTCTTTAACCAAAAGCGCACTAGGAAACGAAAGTTGTCGACTAGATCAGGAGGTTCTCACCCATGATAAACTTACGTCCAGGAATTGTTATTTCATCTCCCGAAAAGAAACATCTTCCATTCACTTTCGATAAAAGAGTTGTAATAGGAGAGAATTTTTCTTATCCATATAGATATAAAAAACCTAGATCAAGTAAGTAAAATTCAAGTAACTATCTAGCTGTTATTCAATAAAATTGTCGTAGATTTTAAGGTGTCAAGCAGTTGGAAGAAAATTCTTAGATTAGATACCAAAATAGAATTGTCAGAATATATCGAATACTTTTAATGATAATATTTAACATATTTGTACAAACCTAGGTCGAAGGAACCTTGTAATACTAAGATAATGTAAATAATCCTTAAGCTGTAAAAATTATATTATGTTATGTAAAAATTTTCTTACGTAGGAAATAAGAAAACACCCGTATAACACATCGGTATTCCTACGGAATTAAATCGGTATTCCCTATGTATGGGGCGGTACTGATACATGCAGAACTGTAGCGGAACATTTTGGATACTGAATAAGTTTCTAATATCGACACAGATACAGTATTGCATTAGGAACTGGGTTCTATACTGCGTCAGTACTGCATCACTGGTACTGGTGAATTTTGTGAAAGTTCTGAATCAATTCAGTTTGCGGATTCTGTTACAGTATTCGTCTCATAAATAAATAAATCAAAATATTAAGTCAAAACGAAATAATTTTTTTCTTTTAAGTTATTTACTTGGTCTTTTCTGTATCATATGTTTGTTCAACTTATCAAATCTATGTAGTTCGGTTTGGACATATGTTAAATTTCAATTACCATTTTATATGAATTCAGTTGGGATTGAACACGTTGCCTTCGTTCCTTATTGTCAAGAAGTGAGCGCGCATCGATCTGAGCCACTGGCACTTACAGTCATCTTATTAGTGAAAGATATATTTTAAAAATGCCTAGAAAAGTCGATTTTGAAACAACAGTCAAAGTGAACCCACGTGAGAATTGCTCCGAACATATGTATCACAAAATACCGACTACAGATTCAGAAGGAAGCCACCCTCACGGTAATTTACCAACATTTTAAGGCAGTTGTAAGACTAAAGTATCCCAATTTAGCTGATTACATAAACGAGAGTGGCATTCTAAGTAATGAGCACGAAAAAGAAGTGGTGGATGTCGCAGAAGACGCAATTGAACGGAGTCCTGTATCATTCGTAGATAGGATCCTAAACTGGGCATGTCTCGTGTCACTTAGTCATAGTGACTGGCATCAATAAACTGCTGAAAATTCTCTCAGAAGAGTGTAATTTCCCTTTTATGGATGTCAGATCTATGCTAGAGACTCCAAAAAATACTGGAAAGCATTATATTGAAAACAAAGACAATGGTCAATATACTCACTGTGAGATGAAGGACTCGTTGATCTCATGCATTAAAGCCAACATGCGCACAATTATAAAGAACGATATCACGCATTTTGAAATTTCATTCAACATTGATGGAACACCTTCTTCAAAAAGTAGTGGTCACAGTTTTTGGATAATTGCCGGATGCGTCAACAATCTATGTAATTCAGTTTTTCCGATAGGAATATTCAAGGTCTCTGGTAAACCGAAGAATTTTAATGTGGTACTGGAAAGGTTCGTTGCTGATGTATTACAGCCCCTTAACCCGCCAGTGGTGACGCAAAATTATCTTACATAGTTGGTGACGTCGGTCTCAGAGACCGAAATTTTCGAGTGAAGATCAATCCAAAATAACACAATTTCTGTAAATGTAGCATATTGAACTTAAAAAATACAAGGTTAAAGTATAATAAAACACAAAAAATTATTACATCACGTTTATTAATAATAATAAAATTCTCCTGCAACACTAAAAAATTATGTTATTTTGATACACATATTTTTCTACGAAACCGGTCGCACAGACATATGCGTCACCATTCGCGGGTCAAAGTTGGAATTAACGTGCAATCAAAGTCGTACACTATTAAAATTCATTCATTCATTTGTGACGCTCCGGCGATGGCAGCTGTGAAGCAAGTAAAAACACATGGTGGTTACTTTTATTGTCAAAAATGCTTCACGAAAGGTCAAAGATTCATCACAGCTAGTGGAGGGAGCAAAATAGTATATCCAGAAGTAACAGCACCCTTGCGAAATGATGAAAGTTTCAGGAGCAGGTCAACTTTTGACGGAGATTCCGATGTTAGCCATCATAAAGATTTCCGTTCTATTTTGGAAACGCTACCGATTGATATGATCAAGCAATTTTCAATAGATGAAATGCATTTAGTTGATGAGGGTGTTTGCAAAAAGATTATTTCCATATTACTGGCAAAACCCCATAAGCAAAAATTAGCAAGTAGCCAAGTTATGAAAATCAACAATCAATTGGAATTATTTAACAAATATTCTTGCTCTGAATTTCAAAGAAAAATAAGGCCCACCGATTTCAGTACCGCTTGAGTTTAGATGAATCTACGAATTTCAGTATTGCATTTGCCTTCAATTTTGAGTACTGCTTAAGTTCCGATGAAGTCCAGAATTTTAGTATCGCATTGCCTTGAATTTTGAGTATTGCTGAGGCTCCGGTGAAATCCTGAATTTCAGTATTGGATTGCCTAAATTTCGGGTATTGCTTAAGTTCCGGTGATCTGCAGAATTCCAGTATTTCAGTGATGCAGAAATTCAATACCGCTTCAGTTTTGATTAAGTTATGAATATCGGTAACAATTTTTTTGAGTTTTCAGTATCACCTAAGTTCTAGTTTTATAATGAATATCAGTATCGAATTGAGTAACTTAGCCGGGATGTATAATGGATTCGCATTGCGTAATAAAATCCGATTTTCAGTACTGATCGTTCAGTACTTTAAAATTCTATACGGGCACACGTTGATGGTGTTAGTGGTACTAAAATAATTGAATTGAAGAGTATATAAACATTGTTGAATTTCAAAAACTTATCTATTGCATTGTACCTTTTTGTGTGAAAAACATGTCAGAGTTCATTTTTGACATACAGTGTGTCTTTGAAAACAATGATCAATATTTTGTGAAAGAACTTGCTATATTACCATTCCAGTCAACCATACCATTGATTCACCATTTTGCTTCCCCGTACCCATATCAGGAGTTAGGTTTGAAAGCCCGCAAGCAAAATGAATTTGAAATTAAAAATATCAATGGACTACGTTGGTGTGTTGGTGATGTCAATTATAATCAGCTTCCTTCAATTCTGGAAGAATTCAACGGTGATATGAAGGAAGTTTTAATAAGGAGATACCAGACGTTAACATAGTATAACTGGATACACCAAAACTGAGGGATCTCAAAAATTTCAAAACCATGTGTAGAGTTCACGAAACGCTTCCGTCGTCGAATAGATGTGCAGCTCAAAATTGCGTTAACCTTTACATGTATTATTTAATGAATAGTATGTATAACTGAGATAGAATAAAAAAAAGTTTATAAATTTTATTCTATGTATTTTATTTTAACACATGAAAAATTATGTTACAACTACATAATAGCGGAAATTCGTAAAATAGCCTGGAATAATTTATATATGTGTACGATGTTCGTGATGGTATGAAAAAGTCTTCAATGTTCAACTTTAGTAAATTTTTCTCTCTGCATCTGGCACAGCACTGGTCGTATTATTCCTTCACATTTTCCGAACAGAGATTGTTGTGGTACATAACAATGTTGAAAAAATCAATCATCTCAAATAGCTTGAATAGTTCGGGTTGTTTTAGGGATATGACACCATTGCCCACAGGTATTTGATAACGTTTTTGAAGTCCTAGCTGATTTTCAGGGTATTTGATACCTGCGGTACTCTTCAAATCATTGAGGTATTTGTAGAGTGTCATCCATTGATTATAGTTTGCAGACTGTGGGAGCCGTCCGGTACAGTGAAAAATTATTTTCGCTTGAAACGTGTTTGGGTCAAATCCAAGTGTGATTCTGCGATTATGACATCCATCAAGATAATACGTATAATTCAGTAAAACATTTTCACATTGAGACATGGGAGCATGTTTTTCTTCCGGATTCAGCACACTGTGCTCTATGTCAAAGCCATCTGTTTCGTGTAAAATCATCAGTTTTTTTTCTTCTGCACCAAACCAAACCAATTCAAAAAATTTTAAAGCTCTTTCCACAAGCTCTATGATAAAGAAAGACACAGCAATACTGTCCACAAGTTGTCGAGAAGCTGCCTTGTAACCTCTGCTTATTATTCACAAACACTTTTCCGTTTTGACGAAGGATTTTTTTAAAAAACTTGTTGTTTGGATATTTTCAAAATGAATCGAAATACTCGATAGGGCCGCTTTTAGGACAATAAAATACCACATATGAGTACCGTTTTTGTAGATCGGGTCGGTGTTGGCAATGACACTTGCAGGCTTTCTTATTTTTCGAGGTAGACGATCGCAAGGATAAACACCTCGAAAAAACTTATTTGTAACAGTATTACTTCTTAATGGTTTGATAATCTCTATCGTGTTCATTCCTGCCCTTTCAGGAATACGTTTTAAACCTTTGTGTATGAAGTGACGTAACCTTGCAAGAATTCTTTCGTAGATTCGCCGTTCATGAGTACCGTGGAAAATTTAGACAAAGATTTGATAAGATCTTCATCAAGCCGTTTCAGCTCCAAGTTTCCGGATACACCTGTCAGATCACTGGTTATAGCCGTGGAAGTGGGATATTTATACGTGATTTCTTTCGAGTAGAGTTGGTTCTGTGAAGTAAACCCTGCCAGTGATACTTTTTTGAAGAAGGTTAAATGACCTTCTGAGAAGTATTCAACATTCACTAGACAATGTGTCATGATTGCTACCACGAACTTGTGTAGATACTATATAAATCTTTAGAAACTTGTGAGCACATTCCGATGTTTATCAATTTCAATACTTCCATCATTTTCCGTGTAAATAATACATGTAACGCTTTTCTTTAAAGCTTCTTCGAATCTACCTTCAATCCTTATCACGCCCTGATTCAATAAGCTCCCACACCCCGAGTCATATGAACCGTCTGCTGTTAAATCGAATGCTAGCAGGAAACATCCATCATGGAAAAATTTCTTGGATATCTGATGACCTTTATCAAAGTAATTGATTCCAGTCCCCTTGTATAGAGTAAGGTATCCTCTAGTACTAACTGGTTTTTCGCCCGAATAATCAAACTCTAGAGGTTGGTTTGGTACTTGAACGCCGTTTACTGATAGATTGAAGCTGGTAATGTTGTTATGTTTAAAGTTGAATGGATTCTTTGTGCGCTTTCCGGTGTAAGAGTCATTATCCACCATACAGAAAACAAGCAGATTCGGTAATTGACCGATCACCACGTTATCAAGAGATAGTGTAAAGGTGTTGGTAGGTAGTGTATAGGTTTTCACCTCCACCCGCTTGTACGGGTATACGGCATTCGAGCGCTGTAGTACAGCTGCATGTGCTAGCAATATACTGGGGTTAACGGTAACATGATTCATGAAAATTGTCGCTTCTAGAATTTTTACACGTGGATTAAAGTCATCTTCTTTCAAATACAAATAAAATTCAGGCTTTTCCAATGAAAGTGTTAAACGCAAGTCCATTTCATTCAATAGAAGCTTATCTTGATTTAGCAGATCGCTATGAATCGTACCCATCAACTCAACCACACTACTTTTTTCTATCATTGTAGATATTTTAAGATATTCCTCATTCAACTCGGTAGGACCACCGCCAGGTCTTGAGTCTTCAATCATCTCCATCTCATTCTGATCTAGATACCACCCGGCCGATTCCAAATGAGTGGATGCAGCGTGTTTACCGTAGTTCAGTCAATTTTCAATATAGGCGCGATAGTGGTAATTGTTGTCTGTCTGAGCTATATTCTTACCATTCAATTGTACATTGCATTGTCTAAAAAGTGAGTGCATGAGGTTGTTAGCTACACCAACCGGATAAGCTGCACCTTCACCCCCATCATCTTTCTTAATTTTTTTCTGTTCCGGTGAAAAGTTCTTCTTTACCATTTTTTTAGTTTAACCAGCTGTACCTTGAGTCGCAAGTAAATACTGGATAAATCACGATATGTATCTTCATGACCGAGCGAAACAAACTCCAGCACAGAAGAATTGTCCAGTGATGCAATAGGTTTGTTGGCAACCTCCTCGGTCTTCAAAATGCTACTCTGAATCGATGGCGTGGCGAAAATATCCAATTCAGACTTCATACACTCCTTCTGCATCCCCATGTTGTCTACTTGTCGAATATATCCAACACACGTTTTCTTAGTGAACGTCTTCTTTTTATAGTTTTTTTGTTTCCGGCTGACGATGGTTTCTTCATCTTTTGTCGTTTTTTATGTTTACACCTGGATTTCATCTGCTTACTAGTGAAAGAGTTAGCTCTTTTTATAGCTAATTGCCTGCCTCTACCTTGCATTTCATCAAACATTTTATTTATACCTTTCTGCGCTAATTCGTGAACTGTTGATTTCCCCTGTTCCTTTAATATTTGTTTAATTGGCTTACTCCCAACTTCTTGAAAAATCGACTTTCCTGTATCAACGTCTTGTTTTCCTATAGCTCTCGCCCCAGACAAGAACAATGGTTTAAGATACCGTACCAATCCACTAGAAAATCTCCCGATACCTCTTCCACGTTGATACACAAGCGGCGATCGATACAATTCTCCAATATCAGATAATTTACCCCCACTCTGAACGAGATAATAGCGTGTGTAGTGTGCATTCATTTCATTAGTATAGAGTTGTGTTAAATCCTGTATCAAAACTATGCTGATATTTCCAACGTGCGAATATTTATAGATTCTTACCTACGTTTAAAGTGGAGCATGATATATGTTGGAGTAAAGCTAGGTTCAAAGTTGACTAGCTCGCCGTGATGGTCTGTTATCTTAATAGAGAAACTTTCAACAAATGTTTTCTCCAGCGGGCAGTACTCCACATGATCCAATCTAAAGACGCCATCACAACTTTTCAACGGGATTGCGCGTAGATTTCATACCAGTTTACTTCCTGTTATTCTGGGCTAAATGATATCCGTATAAACAAGTATTAAATTGCTGCTTTCACAATTGGGAGCAGTTTCGAAGGATGAGTCGTAACGTGCTCTTTTCTCAAGTACAGCTAATGATTTCTCCAGCTGACTTATACTGTCTAGCATTATTGATTTATCAAACGACTCTTTTATTGTTGCATCGATCGATTCGTTGTCGCGTTTCTCAACGGGTGTTTTTAGGTAAGCGTCAATGTATAAGCCAGCAATATTATCGGTTTTATCCACCTCTATTGGGACTGGCGTTGTACCCTCTGAGTCATCGGCCTTTTTGTATGGCATGTTAATAATGGTTTGAAAATCGTTGTTCACCCACTCATCGTGTAATATTTCAGTGCCAATCTCTTTAGCGGTACGAGATATAGACCCTCGGATTGCTGAGGCAATTTTTGTTAAACATCTGTTTTCGTAGTTGGTATGTTGTGATATCAGATAATTTTTCTTTATCATGTAGTTCATCATCATCAAATTCAATCCCGCTTAGTAGCAGGGCTATGAAATCTGGTATGTTAATCGGTGACGTAATAGGCAGATCTACATTAAGCTTCACACCATAATGTTTTAGATGAAATGTGTTGGTAGTCAGTTTAATACCCCATTATTTTCCCGCTTCTTCCTTAAACTATTAGCCGGATGAATATATTGATCGACAATCTTTAATAATTCGGCATGGTTCCGTTTGTCTCTTGGAATCTGCCCAAGTATATAATCTATAAAGGCTCTGAATGATTCAAATTTTACACCTAATTTTAAATAAACTTTTTCAGCAACCTTTCCGGACTGGTAAATGTGTATGCAAAAATCTGTTGCTTCTATAATACTTCTTATGTCGGAAATTGCTATTTCATCTCTATCTTCTTCGAAATGATTGTGTTATATTTGCTTAATTTCTGTCAAGTAATAGTTTTAATAGTCAGGTCTAATCGCTAAGAATAATGATGAAATGAATGATGAAAGTTCATATTATTGCCCTTATAACATAACTTTTGTAAGTCATTAGGCTCACATCTAAAACGAGCATGATATTTACCCAATTGAACAACTTTAGCGATTATTGCTTTTGAATCTTTTTGAACTTTTAAAGATTCTGGTACTTCGGTAGCGCTTGCATCTTCAGACGGTACTGACCGTTTAGAAATGTGGCTCCCACCTGAATCACTTTTCTTGTTTCTACGTTTTGGTAAAGAGATCTCTGTTATTCCAACGCTCCAATTACCTGTAAACTTACACATACTCGGTAATATATTTTCGAAAGATGATAGTGTGTTGTCAGAGTAAATGTCCAGGGAACTGTTACTCAAGAGACATACGTGGAACTCGTCATCCATTATGTTTATAGGCATTTTTAAATTCTATCCCAATTCAATTTTTTTATAGTGGAACTAGGTTCGGTCTTCAACCTTAACCGCTCACTATGCCGAACAGGCTTTCTTACGGGGGCGTCAGCGTCAAATTGATTCTGGTTTAGACGTGAGGGTCTTAATATAGATTGCTTTCGACCTACTTCATCGAAATTTGACGCTGCAGCCCCTCTATCATCAATTGCATCTCCAAAAACGTCATCCAGTTCATCCATACTTATATCCACAGGAACTGTATATTGCGTTATACCATCATCACCCGTTATTATTCTATAGTTCCTTCAAATGAATCAGCAACACTTTTCCTTATTTTGGGAGCTGCTTAAAGGGTTTTTGCTATTCCACTCGCCGATAATCGCCGTTTGAAAGGTAGGTAGGTAGGTGGCAGGTGATTCTTGCTTTGGTGGTGTCATTTCATTTAACGATTCAAATATATCTTCAGCCCTTGAAGGTGAAGTTTGTGTGGGTATTTCGTTTTTAAGCAAAAACTTCGTCTGAGTGGTGTTATCACGCAGGTTTTTATATTTCTGCCAGTTCGAAGAGTTTTCAGCTTCGGTCTCCATAAATGTAGAAAAAATTCGTCGCCTTACATTTAAAAATTTCATAAGCACATTCCCATACTGATACCATTTTGCTTAGCCATTGACTTTACGCTGTCGTGGGACAGATTTTCTAGCGTCAACAAGCTTACGCATGCTCTTTTTATATTTACACAGCCACGTCAATGATTTTCCAGACGGTTTATGATTGCCCTTCAATGTATTGTATGTGATTTCACAAAGAATTTTAATCACCTCAGGATTCGCTGTCTCCAGTATAGCCTTCCTTAAACATGGACTTGCTTTTCTAAGCACATATAGCATATGCTTGTTGACCTTCAACCGTTTCATTCGACACACCATTATCTTCTCTTAGATTATCTACGCTGCAGTAACACGTTGTGAAATTTTTATTGAATATATCCGTTCTGAATCTCAATACATCATTTATGTCTTGAGCTGGATCTATCATAAAATAACTATGTGGTTGTTGTGTAATATCTTTATATATTTTCATAGGCTCGGAACTATTTTCAGGGTAGATCTGTTTAGCCAGATGATGAAATTGGCTCTTGTCTCGAAAGTTCATGAAACACACAAGTTATTTACAATTTAGTGAAATATCACGGCATAACTTTCATTAATTCTGAGTCACCAGAATGACAGAAAGATTGCGATGATGGGGTCCTTCCGTAAATAACTCACATAATTGTCTTGAAAAAGCATTTAACATCATGTCATCTAGCAAAATTAGTATCGATTCATTTGCAAAGTTTGTAAATTCTTCAGGTATTGAATTTAAATACTCAATTCTTTTAAATAGCTTGCATACTGGTATAGCATGTTGTTCAGCATTACACCATATTACCTTCGTTATTTGTGGATGAATCATTGCTTCGTTTACAAGAAGATTTTCTATAAAAGTCGTTTTGTCACACCCAGATGGGCCTGCAATCGTCATAGTGAACGGATGTCTAAGGTATAACATCTTTCAAAGTAATATTACATACAATATCGCAAGGAATATTTATAACATTACGATGATCAGGCGCCAAGTTGTCAATTAACTACATAGACCCGCTTTTAGACGGTTCACACGTAGGTGGGTCACCATCAGAGGCATAGACGACTTATGGCAAGCAGATCTGGTTGATATGACTGCCTTTGCATTTGAAAATCGAGGAAGCAAGTTTCTTTTAACCGTTATTGACTCCTTTTCCAAGTACGCGTGGGCTTACCCTATTTAAAATAAAAGTGCAGACACAGTGGCTAGAACCATGCAGCAGATTTTCAAACAGAGACGTATTCCTAAGAATTTACAAACCGATGACGGTACAGAATTTTTTAACAAGGTTTTTCGCAATCTGATGAAATATTATGAAATAAACCATTACTCTACTCTCAGTTCGTTGAAAGCATCCATTTTTGAGAGATTTAATCGAACACTAAAAACATCATGTGGAAAGAATCTAGTATGAATGGTAATTACCAATGGGTTGATATATTACCAAAGCTTATTAACAAGTGCAATAGAACAAAACATTGTACCATTAAAATGCGACCTATGGACGTTAATGCATCTAACGAGGTTCATTTACTGTCATCGTTCTACAGGAAAGTTAGGGTGGTGTCAAGGCCCAAATTTAAAATTGGAAATCATGTATGAATAAGCAAGCCCAAACATATTTTTGAAAAAGGTTACACTCCGAATTGGTCAACTGAAATATTCACTATAAAGGAAGTGAGAAAAACACAACCGCGGACATACTTTGTTGAAAATTACCAAGGTAACACCATACAAGGTGGGTTTTATGAAACAGAGTTGTCAAAAGATAAATACCCCGATGTTTACCTTGTGGAGAAGATTCTGAAAAGAGAAAATAATCGAGTTTTTGTTAAATGGCTTGGTTTCCCTCATCACATAATTCATGGATAAATATAAAAGATGTAGTGTGAATTCATACTAATACACAATATATAGCTCTCTTCAACACTGAAAAGTATCGTTAGTTTACAAACAATTTTTTTTGTTAACAACATGGACGGTATCAAGGAAATACGTAAGTACGAGGACTTTGTTGCTGCATATGAGGATACACTTCTGGATGAGCATCATGAGAGCTTGCTGCACGATATAAACACTCTAAGAATATACTCGAAGATCCCATTTACAACATCAATTCACGGAATACACTACAACTGCTGTCGATGGCTTTACGACAATGCTGAATGTGGACCGGTTACATGTGAATGCTGTAATGTTGGTAAAGCCTCCACCAGAATGAGAAAGTTAATTTGCTTATATAACAGAGTAAGAAATGTAAAGCATGATATAAAACTGTAAATTGGAAACAATCAAATTAAAAAAAAATCAGTACATTAGCAAAACTTCTTTTCATTTATTTTAACCATCACTTCATCACGGACTTCCCTTATACCGACAAGCTACCAGCGGACAAAAATAAATTTCATTGTCTTTAATGGCGTTTTCAACTGCAGCCCGCCTATCCAAGCATGCAGCTCGAGATCGCTTATCATCTTATATTTTCCTCATGCGTCCACCTGCATTTTACATAGGCATTAGTTCCAAATTTATGTCGACTTCGGTGGCAAGCCACACAGATAATCATGTGCTTCAATCAAATAATAACCATCATTAGCCTACTGCAGCAATTTACAACCAAGTATAATTAACATTGAACTTGAGGCCACGCATCATGACATCGGCGGCAAGCCGGCTAATTCACACGCGGTAGTCTCAACCAGTATTCTTTGTTTACAATGAGTTTCATTTAAAACAAGGTTTGTCTACCCACTCTTACTTCACAAGTCAAATCAACAATATCGTCTTTATGCCTTGTCACACCATTGGTGAGTTTTTGAGAATTTGTCTCTCTTCTGTTTTGCCGTGTTTACGCTCCGATGGGCAATTTAAAGAAAAAGTATAAGCCTTACTACTTTGTACTAATGGACTTTATCGTTTCTTTGGTTATTCCAGTAAGGTTGCATATATTATCTTCATCTATGTACGATATTGTGTTATTTATTTTAAAAATAGACATATCTGCTTCTGTATCTATCAAAAAAGTCAGAAATGTTTTGGTATTTGTGCAAAATAACCTGATAAAACTTAGGCTAGATGCGGATACCTTGTAAATTTTAGTGGTTTTGTATCCTGCTAATCCGGTAGGGGTTGTTACTTCTTTATTGGTTATTCCTCTCCGGATGGCTCTTCGTTTCCCTGCTCGTGAATGACGTTTATTAGTCTATTCATGTTCATATTACCATTTTTGGACCGATTATTGTTATGTCTGTTTCTAAAATTATTGTAATTTCTATTATAATTATTTCTGTAATTCGCGTTATTTCTATTTAAGTTGTTCCCGTTACTGTGCTAATTGCCGTCGTACCTTCTTTTATTATTTTAAATCAAATTGGTTGGACAAAAGTTTCTGTTACCATTATTACCGAATCTATTCGTTCTATGGTTATTATAGTTTTGGCCATACACCTGGTTGTGTTGTCTTCCATTAGAATTGTTGTACCTGTTATTTGACATCACATTTCGCTCGTTTCATGTATCGTAATGTAGTAGATTGCTTGAGGTGTTTGCATTGCTCTTCTCTAACTCCATGGTCAGATTAATAGCATCGGCTAGTTTTTGTGGCCAAGTGGCAAAAATGGTATTTCTGTATTGGTCGTGCAGACCATTCTTAAATATAGTCAGAGCATAAGTGTCGCTCAGACTGGTAATCGTTTGTTTCTGCTCTGTTGATGCGTTGGCCCCTAATTCATTTATTTGGAGTTGATTATATTCGCCAAGAAGATCCAAAATTCGTTCTTCGTACTGTGTAACAGATAAACGATTTAGTGAGGTGTGAATGTTCGCGACGGAATTCAAGGGTTTGTACCTGGCCAAAAGTTGAGTTTTTAAACTATCAAAGGTGTTGGGGATGTTTGCGCTAAATGAAGTGCGCACATTGTCCGCAAGTTTAACGTTGTAGACGAAATCGATTAGTTATGGCTTTGATGCATCATTTAATTACTTGTCTATATATTCGACAATTTTTCCCCTCAAGGATGGGATGACTTTCATCGCCATATGAAGTTCGAAATCAGCCATGTCGTCGTTTGTCTGATCGTCTACAGAATTAGTTACCATACTCATTACTATATAGTTAAATTATTTTGATGCCTTGACGAAACGTATTTTCAAGTCTAAATATTTATCAGAATCTGATTTTGCGAATTTTTCCCTTAAAGTTTCTTGTATCTCTTCCAAACGATTTAGTTTTTCTTGTTTTGTCTCTGGTTTATATGATCTCTTTAAACCTTTTCTTGCATAAGACAAAATTTTCTCTGTTTTAATTAAATATTCCTTAAGTTTGTCCATCAAGCACTTTTTGAAACAATTTCATTTTCATTTATATTTATGTTTTTAAAAAACATTTTTATCTATTATTAATTGTTTTTTTTTCTCTCACATAACGTTATACGATTTTTTACATTTATAATTCTACTCAACTGTTTCTTAACATATTTTTTGTGATACTTATTGTACATAATTACTATCATTATTGCGATCACGAAGATTATGGTCGTGGTCGTTGCCTGCTGGTATTCTTGAAACGCCGACTGGTTCACCAAGTTGCAATTGCCCATGTTAGCGTTTTTGAATATTGTCGACATATGATTTCTCTAGTTGCCCTAGCTCTTGGAATAGCTTCCTCTTGTCCTTATTTATCGGTGGTGGTGGTTACTCTTCCGCTATCCTTTTGCGGTAGACCCTTATTGTGAGTGGCTTCGGTCCGATTTCAGGATCGCCATGAAATATGCTTTGTTAGATGGAGCCATTGTGTTTTTTCAACTCCCAGACGAGGAGGCTCACCTAATCCCTGGCAGGATTGCCATGGAACACGCTAAATCTCGGCGTCCAGCGCCAAAGCTGTCGGCATGCGTGAGCTGCCTACATTCCTAATACAGCGCAAGCGCCGCAATGAACAATCAAAAGAAAAGGATGCCGATGTAGGCAGTCCGGATTCTCTAGCATGAATGTTATTTTATTGATTGATTCCCATTCCTTTTATACAACAAGCCGCAAAGTGCGACCCTTGAAATCCACACGGTCAACTTCCCAGTAATATCTAGATAAACATTGAACATATAAAACACAATCATAATTTTGAAAATAGTACTACTTTAAATAATAATAATGAGAGGTATTCATAGCAGTAACAGGAATGAGTTAATATTAATCATTTCATATCTCTTCAAAAACTGATAGGAATGTCTAAGTTTTATCAAAATTGAATACTGTCTTCCGTAAATCAGGTTAAAAATTTATTGTTTATTGAAAAAACCTAAATTTTTGCTCTTTTTTCTTAAATTATAAAATAGCTCCAACGGTTTTTTTTCAAAATTCGAGACTTTCACGCAAATTTCAATACGCGTTGATTGACACCTTGAGAATGTAAATCGTATGTTTGGTTCGCGAGATATAACGCATGCCAGAAATGACCTTGAAGATCATGATGCCTGTTAATAATTTTTTATTTAATTTTTTACGTTATCACGAGAAAAAGTTTTGATGTTGTTTTGACAAGCACTGCTTGAAGTAGTTAAATTTTATAAAAATTGAATACTGTCTACCATGAAGCAGATTAAAAATTTATTGTTTATTTAAAAAAAACTAATTTTTGCACTTTTTTTTCTTAAATTAAAAAACCGCTCCAACGATTTTTTTCAAAATTTGATGGATTCACACAAATGTTAATACGCGTCGATTGATATCTTAAACATGCAAATCGTATGTTTTTTTCGCGAGATATAAGGCATGACAGAAATAACCTTCAAAGGGGCAAAACAACAAACTCCCCGACCGAAGTATCCCAAAAACTAATCAGTTATTAAGATTGCAAAGGCGCTTCGATTGACACCTCAACGAAGTCGATACGACTTTGTTTATGTGAGTTATGCTCGTAGAAAAAAGGGCCCACGAACGTACGTATGTATGTAAGTACACACACACATACATCTCCCTTTCTAAAAACACTTTATATATACTATATAGACCTCAAAACGTAAAGAAAAGTTGAAATTTCAATTTACATTTTCGAGGCAATTACAAGAACTTTCCATATACTGGGAAGTTAAAAATATTGCTTATGTACAACTTACTAACTAATCAAATATTATTTAAATGTTCCTGACTTAAATCTATTTTCGATATTTTCCCATGGTCGCAAAATGCAAGTGCAAGCAGTTTATTGGCGCCAAGAACCTTACTGCAGATGTAAGCAATAAAATGCCAATAACCTCAGATTCGTTTTCATTGTTATGCCATGCTGAACTCATTCCCAGTGCACATTGTTAGTCTTCAATTGATTTGCTGAGTTGCTAATGGACTTGGGATATACCCACAAAGCCTGACTCACAATGCCTTGACTCGTGCCGGGTGATCAGATGTGAATGTGTAAATATTGTTTTAGTCCGTTATGTTGGTCGGCATATGTTTTGTTTGCTTGTGTAGTTTGTATTACACTACACAGTTGACATCAAAATAGCAAAATTTGTTAAAGATTCCATTTTTTGGTTTTAATTTTGTGTACATTTTAAAGACGATTACGTATTTACAGAATAAAATGCGAACTCTATAAATTTACTACAATTGTAGTAACATTGGATAAGTTTTTGCCATTTATATAGATTGTGTATTAAGCTTTGTGGTTATATACAGTGCTGTGCAAAACTTAAGCAACTCACTATATGTCGAAATGAAAGGGAAACTTGCAATTAAAATATAAAGATTTTTTTCCTTTTTTTAATTTACACGTTAGCATGTTGCTTAAAGCTCTGCAATAAAAAAATACATCAGTATTTTAACTGTTGATAGATAATAGATTACAATCAAACGTAATTTCGTTTTATTATTCCGGAAAAACGAAAAATAGAGATTGTCAAATCGTTATATTTAAACAAATCTTTAATTTCAAGATGGATTACGAAATATAAAAACACGGGTAGTGTGAAAAGTGTAAATTATGGAGGAAGGCTGCGAAAACTACCATTAGAGATGACTTACAAATTGAAGAATTAATAAAAATAAAACCGGTAACTTTTCTAAAGAAGTTGTAAAAGAGCTAGACTTAAATGTCAACTCAAGCATTGTTCGCAGACGGGCAATTGAATTCAATTTAAAAAGCTATACAGCTTTAAAAAAACTATTGCTCACAAAAAGACATGTAAGGAAAGGTAAACTGCTCGAACAACACTTTTAAACATTATTATATTACTATTTATATCGTTTTATATATCGTGTAGGCTAAAATTTGCTGAAACGATCTTGACTGGTCAGCTGCTAAATGGAAGAGCGTTTTATTTAGCGACGAATCCAATTAACCTCTTCAATTCTGATGGCTTATCCCGTGTGAGGCGTAAGAGAGCCAACAACTGAATCCACGCTTCTCAAGGAAAACGGTAAAACATGGGGGAGAAAGCGTCATGGCCTGGGCATGTTTGTCAGCATTAGGTCTTGGTCCCTTCCATAGAATAACAGAAATTATGGACAGATTCATGTATAAAGACATCTTCGAATTTAGAATATTACCTTATGCAGAGTGTAATATGCCACTTCGATGGGTGTTTCAACATCATAATGACCCGAACCACACATCAAAGTTGGTTAAAGAATGGCTTAGCTCTAAAAGTATTCAAGTTTTTGATTGGCCGGCACAATCGCCCGACTTGAATCCTATAGTATATTGAAACGGCGTATGGGAACAAGACAATTTGTAAACAAGGAACAATTGCTTACAAACCTACAAACCGAATGGGAAAAAATTGGCATATCAATTTTAAATAATTTAGTTGAATCAATGCCTCGCAGATGTGCAGATGTTATAAAAAATAACGGCTATTACACGAAATATTAATAAAAATTCCTTAGATTTTGCACATTTTTCAAGAACAGTTAAAATACTGATGTACTTTTTCATTGCAGAGCTTTAAGCAACACGCTAACGTGTAAATTAAAATAAAAGGAAAATTTTGTTTATTTTGATTGCAATTCTCCCTTTCATTCCGACATGTAGTGATTGGTTGGTTGTAATGGCAGCCTCCTTTATCTAAATATGGCTTACTTAGGCCACTATAGGCCCATTGTGATAACACAAAAGATTGAGACGGCACTAGAACCTACAAGATGACGAAATTCATTTAGATTCACGTATGAAGTTGGCTATGCAGCTAATATATAAGTCAGCTACTTCCGTGAGGCTGTCCAGGAAAGGTGAGCCTGAAGTTTGCATGCGTTTCCTGGATAGTACTGGGTATTCACACAGAAAGTGTTGGACTGTCTCTTCCTCGTCTTCCGCACTGCGAATTCGGCAAAAATCATTGAAAGGAACACCCAATCTTTCTGGGTGACTGCCAATTAGACAGTGCATCGTCCGTATGTATACGATGGAGCTCAAGGTTTCGCGGCTCGTGTTAATAAGCCGCTTGATGCGTTTGGAGCACAGTGCGTGCCAAGTTTGCCTGGTTGCCCTACAGGTTTCTTCAAGTAGCTAGGCCCTATTTGCAGCCTCCATGTAGTGTAACGTTCGCCACACAACGTGGTCTACCCACAAACGAATACGGGCAAAATATGGGATTTCCCTGTTCTTGAAGACCTCAAGCCATCGTGCGGGTGAACGCTGTTTTTGAAAATTGATAATGTTACGTTCGCCACTTCACACAATCACGCCAATTAATGAATTATATTGTTATTAATGAATAACATTGTAGGGACTAGGCCAACTTAGGCTAGAGGCTTGAATTATATAAATATAAGGGGAATGTTTGTATGTTAAGGATATTGGATTAGATAAGTAAGTAGATAGTAAGGTTTTTATGGAGAGTGTTCCTGACCGTGCGCGCAGAGTGGCGTAATTACGGTATCTTCAACAGCAAAATGCATTACAGTCCACGTCACAGACCCTTCAGATAGGTTGCCAGCAATCACGACACAAACAACGCTCACACAATCGCCGCAACAGATCCAAATCCAGGCTCCGCCCGGTCTACGATACGCCAATGAAGTCTACTATGCGCCTGTGATATCCACAACCATTGGTACTTGCAATACATCATGGTTAACGACTTCCAAGATTATTTCACTTGCACTCCAACCACATCCTTCAAGCAGCAGCTACAGGATCCCCCGCTCCGAGGTGCAACGCTCTGACCAAACCCACGAAGCTGCAATTGCCAGCTGACGTGCGTCGACCAAACCCGGTCTCAAAGCTAGAAAAGCTTTGATGAGGTCAGCAAACTCGTGGGCCGTGGACCGTCGATGCAGCAAACGGGATCGTGATATCCTCATAAATAGCGTCGCTAGAACAGGTGACGGGATCTTTTTAGTGCGGAGTTTAGACGGTGCGGTGCTGAGTTTCGTGTGAAGCTGGTCTGGGGCGTATCGCAAGGAAGGCAAGAAGTGGAAGCTGTTCTGGTGCGTATCGCAAGGAAGGCAAGAAGTGGAAGCTTTTCTGCTAAGTATCGCAAGGAAGGCAAGAAGTGGAAGCGGTTGCGTGAAGCGAATTGAGAAGGAAGACGATCGGGGTCAGGAGGCGGGAAGCAGCCACCAGAGTAGATTAAGGAGAAACGAAATGGTAAATAGAATTAAGCATATATAGGTAGAGATAGATAAGTAGGTTTGAAATTGGAAAAAAATAAATAGGGCTGTGTTAATTGTGTGAAAGGGCGAAGCGGAAATCACGTTTTCGGCTCTTGGGTGCATCTGTTTCAAATATTCTATTCGGCAGGTTTTGGGGTGTAAGTGTATACTCTTGGAGGTCAGTGCCAGCTTGTGCTAGGGCATCTGCTTCGCAATTTCCCGGTATATCACTATGCCCTGGTACCCAGCGAGGAATCACTTCACAATGAAGCGATATCATGTTTAGTGGTGAGCACGCTTGACAGTGATTGGATAGCAGCTTGACTGTCAGAGAAAATGTTTAAACTTCTTATGGAATTTTTGTGGTTTCTCAGCCAGTCTACTGCCTTGTAAATCGCAATGACCTCTGCCTGAAAAACACTGCAGTGATCTGGTAGCCCGAAGGATAGTTTCAGGCCTTGCTGTTCTGACAAAACGCCACAGCCAACTTTTCCATCCATTTTGGATCCATCAGTGTAGATGTCGATCGATTCCTGTATCTCACTTCTTTCTATGGTCTTGTCAACCCTACTGGGGATGATTGACTTGAAACCGTGGTGAAAACATCGAATCGGAGAAGCAAGGTCCACTTTCCCTGGCGTTGGTCCAAACGTCCGTGGTATTGTGGAGTGGCTAATGTTCCCTTCATGTCAGACTCGTAGAGCTTTCAAACGAACCGCAGAGCACTTGGCCTCCTGTCTCGTGAGTAGCTCAGTCGACAGCCAATCTAATAGCATGAACAATGCCTTTGTTGTAGTGGTATATATATAGGTATATATATATATATATATATATATATATATATATATATATATATATATTGCACACACACACATATTTTTTGGGAGGTTGAAACCCTCATAGGCACTTCTTCTCAAGAAGGCCGGGTTACGGGTTCTGATGGGAGAGTAGTATGGGACTTTAACCGCACTAAAACCACCCCCTCTTCCCCTTCTTCTCCTCCATGGGACTACCGTTAGGTATAACGTCGTGGAGGCGGCTCCGCCACAGCGGCAATCCTGATCTTAGGTGGAGCCTACTCACTTCTCAAGTTGCCTCGAGAGCGCCTTAGCTCACCCTGCACGTGCGCAATTGTCGAGTTTACCACCGCCCAATTCCGCTCCGACTTCAGCATCTCTTCCACAAAGTTGTGCGGGTTGATGTTCATTCCCAGCATTGCCTCGCCACATTAAATCTGGGGCAATGGAACACAACATGCTCCGGGTCTTCGGGAGAATTAAGGCAGCTAGGGCAATATGGTGAATTGTCCAACTTGAAACGATTCAAATACCGTCGATAACCCCCATGCCCTGTCAGAAACTGAGTCAGGTGGTAGTTCATTTCGCCATGCTTGCGCTTCCCTTTTCAGATCGCTCCCAACGTCTTTGCCATTGTCGGATCGATTCTTCCCTTGCCGAGTTTTTTATTCCCTGCCGCATCGCGGACGGTTCCGAACGTCTTCTCCGTTACAAGCGGCTTATTTCATCCGCAAGAATGTCGACGGGGATCATTCCTGCGACTACGTACGCGGCTTCGTCGGCAACAGTTCTAAAAGCGCTGCACACTCTCAATGCACTGAGACGATAGACTCCTCCTATTTTTCTCCTGCTCACTTCAATTTTAAAAGTTTCCTCCCATATAGGTGCTGCATAAAGCAGAATAGAGCTCATCACTCGAGAGATTACCCTTCTACAGCTACTTTTTGGGCCTCCAATATTTGGCATCATGCATGTCATAGCTGCGGCAGCCTGCCTAGCATTGGAGCTTGCATAATTCATGTGCGCCTTGAAGCTAAGCTGCGAATCAATCAAAACCCCAGGTACCTAATGAAGGGTTGAGAGTTGATGATATGCCTCCCCACCCGGACACTAAGGATATTGTTTTTGCGTCTGTTGCCTATTCGAACTGCCTCCGTTTTTGTTCCGCCAATTTGAGTCCGGACGTTTGCAGCCACGACTTTATAGCACTGATAGCTTCACTTGCGTAAACTTCTACATCTCCTAGATGTTAAGCAGCTACTACCACAGCTATATAATCCACGAACCCAATAACCGTCACCTCACGTGGAATGGGAAGTTCAAGCACTCCGTTGTACATCACATTCCACAGAAGGGTACCAATCACAGAGCCTTGCGGGACTCCCGCGGTCACGGTGTATTCTCTAATCCCTTTGTGGGTTTCGTAGAGAAGCGTTCTTTCCGATAGATATCGCCTTACCAACCTTGCCAAATAGTTAGGGACTCCTATTTTAATCAAGGACGCGTTGATGTTCTCCCAGTTTGCCGAGTTAAATGCGTTTTGACGTCCAGAGTTACTACAGAGCAACATTTCTTGGACGCCATGGCATTCTTCGCCAATTCTACCACCGAGTTGATAGCGTCAACTGTAGAACGTGCACTACGAAAACCATACTGAGAGTTGGATATACCACCTCGGTCTTCAATAATGGGAGCCAACCTGTTGTTCGAGTATATGATACGCTCCAGCAACTTACCTGTTGTATTCAAAAGGCAGATGGGGCGATACGACGAAGGTTCTCCTTGTGGTTTGTTTGGTTTCGGTAACAAACCCAGTTTCTGCATTTTCCAGATGGTAGGAAAGGTCCCTTTACGCATGCACGCATCAAATATGCTGACGAATACATCCGGCCTTGTCTTCACCGCTACTTTCTGCGCTTTGTTAGGGATACCGTCCGGGCCTGGTGCCTTGTTGTCCTTCAACCTACTGCACGCTTTGATCAGTTCCTCTTCAGTTACCGGTGGAATGGATGCAGGGTACACTGGGAGATCTGATAGCATTTCCGTGCTCGCCCGTTGAGGGAAGAGTACCTGCACGATGTTCCCAAGCATTTTTGGGCATGTGGTTTGTGGTGACTTAAAGCCTTTCAGCTTCGTCATCACTGCTTTATATGCACCACCCCAAGGTTTCACATCCACTACTTTGCAAAGTTGCTTGAAGCATTGCCTTTTACTCTTTTTTGTGGCGTGTTTAAGTCTGCATCGTAGCTTCCTAAGCGACTGCTTCCATTCTTCGTGGTGAAGCCTTCCCCGCGCTCGTTGGCATCGTCTCCTGGTCTTCAGGCACTCAGCTTTGGCTTCCTAACTGGAATGCATCTTCTTTTCGGCATCGCCGTGTCATATGCCCTTGTAAAATGTGCCACCATTTGTGAGGCTTTTTCGGTAGCTGATCTCCTTACGATACAGTTTGCGTTCATTGTTACAACAAACGCATCCTGATCAAAAGCCCTCGTAGACCATCCCATTCGCAGCTTTCGTCGAAAAGTTTGACCCTTGTTAGCTCCGCAATCCAGCCTTAAAAATATTGCCTGGTGTTTGCTGTGGGTGTATTTTTCGCTAACGTACCAGTTCTTAGTTCTTAGCCAGTGCGGGACTCACGAAGGTCAAATCAATTATTGAGCCGGTACCCCTTTTGCGGAATGTGTTGACTCCACCATCGTTGGCGAGCACCAGATCCATTTGTGCAAAAGATTCTAAAAGAACTTGCGCCCTAGCATTTGTTAATTTACTACCCCATTCCACTGCCCATGCATCAAAGTCACCAGTGATAACTTTAGGGTTAAACTTTCTTGCATATAAGACAAGATCGTCCATCATGCACTGAAATTCCGCTAGTGTTGCGCTAGGAGCAGCATAGCAGCTGTCGACATAGACACCATTTATTTTGGCCCTCGCAAACCCAGCTTTTTCATCACCCATGGTGCCTTGTAAAGCTTTGTTGCCACATGCCCATATTGCCGCTTTCTTGGTGGAGTCTGTGACCCAGATGCCGTTGTGAAGGCTCCGGTACGGTTCGCTAACTATTGCTACGTCCACCCTGGACTCAAATATAGTCTGCGCAAGAAGGTCTTGTGCAGCCTCACAATGATAGAGATTGATCTGGATCAGTTTCATTTTGTCATTATATTGAGGGCCTTCCTAAACAACGGGCATCTGCTTCTTCCCGCGGTATGTTTACAGTCTATACCCTCTCTATCCTTGCAAAACATGCAACTGGGGTCTTTGCTACATTCCTCGGCAATGTGTCCTTCTTCCCCACATCTTCTGCAACGCTTGGAGCGGTCTTCGCCTTTACAGGACCATGACATGTACCGATACTCCAAGCACTTGAAACACCCTTTTAGCGATACTTGCTCCCTTATGCGGCATCTCACCCACCCTATGCGTACCTTGCCTATCTCGGTCAGTTTCTTTGCTGATTCGATCGGGAGGCTAATATTAGCTGTTTGTGTGCCCCGTACGCCTTTCTCAGGTGTTACACTGCCGCTGTGGAGATGTCATTCAGCCCTAGCTCACTTGCCAAAGCATTGCATATCTCCTCCCTGGTTGTTATTTCGTCCAGATCTTTGCATTCGACCGTGGTCTCCTGCTTCTTAGCTTTAATTTTAGCCACCACTCCAATCGATTTTTCAATCTGATTGTGAAGGCTTCCAACCTTTTTTTGAGCTCGAGCAGCAGGTCTCCTTTTTGGGTTCGCCTTATGCGAGTGACATTGTCACGCACGAGCTTCAACTCAGGATCGGTTCTGACTTTCCTGAGGATGTCCGCGTATGTTGTCTCCCTTTTGGTTGTTATAACCAATGCGTCCAGGAGCTCGCGTTGCTTAGGCTAAGCCTTCTTTCCCCTAGGTGGAACCTTAGTCCAAGCATCCGCAATGGCACTGCTTCCTTCCGGAATTTTGCCCTGTTTTGGAGCTGAAGTGGGCTTGCCCGTCCGTCCACCGAGTACTTCTTGCAGTTTTCATTTGCTTGACTGCTCAAAACCACAGGACTCGTTCCCAGCATCCCTAGTCCGCTTACTAAGTTTTCCAAATCGGCTTTCCGTTTGGAAGTCACTTGTGTGAACTGAGATATCTTTGTTGATCTGTCCCCTGATTTCTGTCCTCGAGTCTCTTCTTTGACATGATTGAAAGTCAGTCTGATCGATCAGCAATTTTTTTACCGAGCAGCATGAAAGCTGGGCCTTCAACCTGTGGTCGTCCTTGGCCCACCGGCTCCTCAGAAAGGTCTTTCACCACACCCATTGGCGTATCCCTTGCAGAGTCCTTCGGTGTGCTCAGAGATGCCACAGCACTCCCTTCACCGCCACTTTTCAGATGGGGTGATGCAACTGGCGTCAATATCCCCCGAGAGGCTCCTGTTCCCTCTCTATTGGTTTCAACGGTGGTGACCGAAGAAGCCCCGAATTCCTCCCGGAAGGATCACCATCTAAACCTTCATTTGCGACGTGAGCAAAATTTGGAAAATTTTGAAAACTCATGGTAATTGGGTCCCCACTCAGAGCCGCTATCTCCATCCGGATGTGAAGTCACCTTACGTTCCCGTAGTTATCTTTGAATCAGGGAGGCCACGCAAGGGTTGACACCTGCCCTCATGAGAAAGGTGTTCACAGCCGGATCAGTGCTATTTGGGAATATATTTCAACCAAACCTTCACCACCAACTCAACTTTGAACGTACTCTGAGGCCTGTCAAGGTTTTAACGGGACGGGGGTGGAGCAGCGTTAGCCTGAATCCGTTCGCGCTCGGATTTCATTCTGACGGTATCAGGTCCAGAGCACCACTTCCATCAGCTCAAATACAACAATCATAATCGTATAACCAGAATCGTAGTTCCAAGACCAATCCGTTTATAACCTTGTTCTGGATCATTTAGCGTAATTCAGGGCACACCGCGAAGAGGCGGTCCAGGTTATTCCCCCTCCCCCCTCCACACACACACACACACACACATATATATATATATATATATATATAAATATATACATATACGCTTAGTAAAAACTTTGTTTTTAAATGCACAAGTTATACATAGTGCAAAAAGCAGCTTTGAATTTTTCTTGAGGGGTAATACAGGTAGGAATAAATTACTTGAAGGTGCAACGGTGCAGGTGATAAAATAATGCTTTGAAAGTATTTCTGGTTTTATTGGTATGTTTCGGTTCTAATCTATTTCCGGATGAGCAATAGGGTATGGAGCATATCAATTAACGTAGGAGTACAGACTAGTAAAGTCTAGATATATTATTAATCCAATCTTTCTGCACTTATGGTATAATCTGAACACCTCAGCGCGACTACCAAAAATGGCATCACGAGGGTTTAGTTGCATCATGATATTACTCGTCTATAATTCTAACATATTTTTTTCTTCCGAATGTGACTTTAAAGAATTGTCGAACTCACTCCCACGTGTGTATGAAATTGAAGCCATCACGCCTGATCATCTCCATTCTTTTTCTTCATTCCTTTGAGCTGAGGTTTTGCGAACATCATTGTTGTTAATGCAGACATTTCGTACTTTAAAACAGTGTGTACAGCCATTATGAAAGCATTCAAAAAATCAGTAAACTGTATTTGTGTTTGAATCGAAGCCGTCTACATACACACCACCTCACCCTTATTATTAGCCGAGAAAATCCCACCCTGTATTTTGTTCGAGTCCCAAACAAATTATTTGGTGACAAGCAGTGAATAATTTTGAAATCTGTAGTAGCCTTTTTGGTATTAAGCCTATAGTATTTTCATCAAAAAGTCAAGGCTTCAAAATATTACCAAATTCGCTATCTTGTGCCAATACTTCTTTAAGAAGGGAACTTGCCGAAGTGTCAACTGACCATCAGAAGATTGACCTCTCTTCAGAAAATTTTAAGTATGACGCGTACAAAGGACTTCTCGAAAAGATCTCGAGCGAACAACATTTACTATCGGACGTTGTTGACGTACGTTGTACAAATGCTGTAAGTATGGAACGGGTGATGAGCCCATTGAACAAAACTCCTGCGATCCTTGGGAACACAACGCACAGAGCACGGATTATTGAACGCGCAGGCACATAATGGACCTTATTTGACCTAAAATGACTAAACAGGTCGAATAGTACGTCGGTACTTGCAACGTCTGCAGGAAGACGAAGGTACCTAATCGGGTGTCACGAGCCTTCACGAGACCATAGGTCGCACTAGATTGCGTATTTTTACTATGAGGTTTTTATTCTATTTTTCGCATGAAAGGTTATGGCAGCTCGTATGTTCCACTAAGAAAATATAATCTGCTCCATAAATCCACTGCAGAACTGGAACCAACCGAAGAGATGAAGCTCATGCGGCACCAATTCGAGACTCATCTGGACAAGACATCTCAGGCCCACCTGAGGGTGTACAACTAGCAAACCCGGAGCCCAGTTTGAAATTGGCAATACTTTATAAGTTCGCAATTTCGCATAAAACAATGCAGCAGCACACAACAACTCGCTAGATACTAAACTCTACAAAGGAAAAATTGTGAATCGTCGATACCGCCTGCCATAAAATTGCTTATGAAAGCGGAAATATATTGCGCACCTACCACATGATGCACCTCTGCATGCAGAAAGATGGATTTCAGGTACGATTGTTCTCAAAGCGCTTGTAAGTCTGCTTGTGCTGTACTATCGCGCAGCATGGCGGATTCCGATGTCTCTTCTCTCCTGATGTTACATTACGACTCCCTTTTTGATTCTCGTTTCGTCGCACTGGCATGAGCTATATACACTAAGTAAAAAAAATCCGAGAAATAGAATGTAGATTGAATAACTTTTAAAAATTTTGTGTATTTGACATATTGAAGTGATCTTATTTGCAATCTATTACGCGAGTGACAAAAATCATGTGCATCAATAATTTTTTATATGCAACTTAAAATGAATTTCCAAGGAAAATAAAATGTGCCGCTGTAGCAAAACAATATTATTCGGGCATATATTTCGTTCAAGATAGTTATTGTTAGCAGATGTTATGTATGTTGAATTGTAGGTTTTTAAATTGAAAATTGATTTTCTTTTGGTGCCTTATCAATTTCGGCATATGAATATTTCACAACGAAAGATGAGTAGAAAATAATGAATGAAATGAATTTTGAATGGGAAAATAAACAGCAGATTGCATAAATCATCAAAAAAGGAAAACATACCGTTCGCGACATTATGAAAGTGTACAAAAGCATCGGATCCGTTACGAAAAGGTACCGTGTAGGTTGTCCTCGAATTGTTACCAAGCACGAGAAACGGATAATTTTGCATGAAGAAAAACCGAAAAGAATCGCACAAAAATTCAAAATAAAGGTAATGGAAATATTAAAAAAACACGAGCGACCAGATCCTACTAAATATTTCACACCAACATACTTTTATATACGGGCGGCGACGTGGCTTGAACCGAATAAAGAGCTTAAATTAAGGAACTGAAATGCCATTGTAAAACACGATGGAGGAAGTGTCATAGTGTGGGGCTGTTTTGCAACTTCTGGCACTGGATGTTTGGAATTCATTCCCACAAGAGTGGATAAATACGAGTATTTAAATATTCTGACAAGAATTGTAAGGCAAAGTAGTCTTCCAAACAACTTCCACTTTATGGGGACAATGACTCCAAGCTTACAAGTGACATTTGCCAACTTTGGTGCCTGCATAACTAACCCAAAGTGATTGAAATACCTTAACAAAGTCACAACTTAAATCCAATCGAGCGCGTTGTTGATAGATGCAAGGAATCGAAGAACCAGAAGAACAAACGCCGGAAGTAGATTTTATGACAGAGGTTCGTCTAGCATTCCTTACTTAGAGTACAAAGCCCGAGAAGGAAAAATCCTAAATTTTCGCAATATTGGTGGAAAATTCTTCGAATGCCCAGGAGTTCATACAACCATTAAATTTTTCGTACTTCCCGGACTAGAAGCATTCGATGGTATCTTTGGTGATGATACTCTACGGCAAATGAGCGCTCTAATTGATCGGAAAAACAATATACTGCACCTTGAACCGAATATCAAAATCCCATTACAATCAAAACAGTCGATTCAAGTAAATACCATCAAGATAAGGGATTCACATCTAATAGGAGTTCTAAAGGAAAAAGTACGAAATCAAGTGGAAAGGTACAAAATGTTATTCAGGCCAATAAACGATAGTGAAATCATAGATACCAACATAAGGGCCGAAATAAGAACGTCAACAGATGAACCAACATACACAAAAATGTACCCATACCCTATACATATGAGAGAAGAAGTTAATAATCAAATCAAAAAAATACTCCAAGGTGGTATAATAAGGCGCTCAAGGAGCCCGTACAACCATGGGTAGTACAAAAGAAAATCGACCCATCAAGGGAAAGAAAATACCGGCTTGTAATCGACTTCCGGAGATTGAATGCAGTAACTATTTCGGACACCTACCCCATTCCGGACATCTGCAACACGCTCGCAAATCTCGAGAAATCCCGATACTTTAAAACACTCGACTTGACATCTGGCTTCCACCAGATAAGGATGAAAGAGGCCGACATACAGAAAACGGCATTTTCCATCCTAAACGGCAAATATAAGTTCACACGGCTTCCGTTTGGTCTAAAAAAACGCCCCATCTATATTCCAGCGGGGTATAGACGATGTATTGAGAGAACATATAGGAAAAATATGTTACGTGTATATAGATGACATAGTCATAATGGGAAAGGATGAGGATGATCACTTGAGGAACCTCAGCACAATATTTCGGAAACTAAAAGAAGTAAACCTGGAGGTGAACTTGGACAAATCTGAATTTTTCAAGGAACAGACTGAGTTTCTAGGCCATCTTATCACAAAGGAAGGAATAAGACCTGATCCCAAGAAAATCGAAGCCATACAAACAATGAAACCACCCGAAAATCTAAAGGAGCTAAGAGAGTTCCTTGGACTCGCCTCTTATTATAAACGATTCAATCAAGATTTTGCAAAAATTGCAAAGCCTCTTACCAACCTCACAAGGGGTGAGAATTCGAATGCAAAAGCAAATCAGTCCAAGCAAGTGAAAATCAACTTGAGTACAAACGAGCTCAAAGCCGTCAATAACATTAAGGAACTTCTTACATCATCCGAAGTCCTTACGTTTCCCGATTTTGATCATCCTTTTAAATTAACAACCGACGCTTCATCTCACACAATCGGGGCAGTTTTGAGCCAAGGTGAAATCGGAAAAGACAGACCGATAACATACATTTTGCGGTCTCTCAACAAAATGGAAGAAAATTACGCCGTCAACGAGTAGAAACTACTCGCTATCGTGTGGGCGCTCGACAACCTTCGTAATTACCTGTATGAAGCAAGGAAAATCAAAATTTTAACAGACCATCAACCATTAACGTTTGCACTAAGTTCCAGGAATACAAACGCAAAACTTAAAAGATGGAAAGCCAGAATCGAAGAGTATAATTACGAATTTATATACAAACCGGGAAAAACTAGTATTATCGCGGATGCGCTGTCCAGATTGAAAACACAGTGTAACACATCAACAGAAAGCACAGACACTGCCAATACTACAATAACGGAAAGTTCCGACACCGCTGAAACTATTCACAGCACCGAAGAGGACAGTACGGACTTAATTCCACATTGCGAAGCACCGATTAATGTATTTAAAAATCAACTTATTTTTGGGGAAGGAAAAATAAATGCATATGAAGAACCACACCCATCTGGCCATCGACACTACGTTAGCATTTCCTCACATAATTGGGACAAACACCAACTAACGCGGATCCTTAAGGAAAAACTGAATCTTAACGTTGTAAATGGAATAAAAATTCCAGAAAAACATATCTCTACACTACAGGGAATCTACCGAATGCATTTCAACAACGCAAAAATAATTATAACCAAGCGAATCGTGGAGGACCTCAAGAATGAAGAAAACCAATTTGATATCATACAGAAGGAACACACTCGAGCCCACAGAAACGCCTTAGAAAACAAAGAGCAAATTCTAGAAAAGTATTACTTCCCACAAATGACAGAAAATAAAATTTTTTTGAGACAGTGTGAATTATGTAACACGAACAAATATGACAGACATCCGTTCAAGCCAGAGCTACAACCTACACCGCCGCCAACATACCCATCCGAAATAGTACATATCGACCTGAGATAAAATACAATAAATTTATTACCTGCTTTGACAAATTTTCAAAATTTGCAAAAATTTTCCTAGTCAAAGACAGGTCAACTCTTCACTTCAGGCAGAACGTGACAAAGTTACTGCACTATTTTACCGTGCCCAAAATCCTGGTAATGGATAACGAATCAAGCTTTATTAGCCCTCTGATAAGCAACTACTTTAATTCGTTAGGAGTCAAGATATTTAAAACACCATCAGAGAAAAGTGAAGTTAATGGCACAGTGGAAGGGGTCCACTCTACAATCTTAGAAATATTAAAATGCCTGCAAAATGAGTATCCTGATCTTTCACTAAAATAAATAGTCGAGATATCCGTTGACCGCTACAATAACACCGTGCATTCGGTAACAAAAAGAAAGTCTACAGATGTATTTTTTGGCAGAAGCGAGCGTATTAATTACGAATCTTTAATAGATTTCCAAACCAAATTAAACTCCGACTTAGTAGAACAAATCAAACGAAATCAGGTGCAAAAAATATCTCGTGAAAACCAAAAAAGGAATAAACCCAAAGTATATCACGCTGCTGACATCATATACGTATCGGATAAAAAACGCCTTCGCCATACATTGTGACGCGAGTCAACATAGAGTAGGCGCAGTGCTGATGCAGAAGACTGGAGACGGAGCAGAAGGAGTGTCAGGAGTGTCTGGCCGCCGTATTAGCCATCAAAAAGTTCCGAGCCTATGTGGAAGGGCATTAATTCGAGGTCATCACGGATCATGCCTCGCTACAATGACTTATGACGCTCTCGGACCTACATGGCAGGTTGGCCAGATGGGCTCTCAAGCTCCAGGGCTTCAACTTCACCATTTCGCATCGGAAGGGAAGACAAAATGTGGTGCCTGACACGCTATCGCGCGTATTTTCCCCGGAGGGTCTAGAAATAGAAGAGATTTCTACCAACACCTTAGAGATCGACCTTTCCTGTCCCCATTTCAGTAGCGGAAAATACTTAGAGCTTGCAAAACAAATCTCTAACAATCAAGCTCAATTGCCGGATTTACGAGTCCTGGAGGGAGACATTTCCAAGGACAGAGACGCATGGAAACTTTGGGTTCCAGATGAACTGACTGCCTCCGTAATACAGCGAGCACACGACCATCCGCTCAGTGCTCACGGGGGTGTCGGAAAAACTCTCAAGCGGCTTAAAGAGTTCTATTACTGGGCATCCATGACCAAACAAGTCACTGAGTATGTCAGTTCGTGCGACGTCTGCAAAATGACCAAAGCGCCCAACCAAACTCTACGAGCTCCCATGCGTCCTACGGCTGTTCCGGAACGCATCTTTCAGCGTTTGTACATCGATCTCCTTGGACCATACCCTCGATCTTTGGCAGGCCACACTTTCATTCTTGTAGTTCTGGACCAATTGTCCAAATTTTCGTTTTTAAAACCACTCCAGCCTGCATCCGCAAAACCTATCACCTCATATTTAGAAAAGGGACCTGTTCCATTTGATTGGAGTTCCCGAAACTATCGTCTCTGATAATGGGCCTCAGTTCAGGAGCCAACTCTTTAATCAGCTCTTAGAAGAGTACGGAGTGCGTCACACTTACACCGCCATTTATTCCCCCCAGGCAAACGCGTCTGAACGCGTGAATCGCTCCGTGTTAGCAGCGATACGCGCATATGTCCACCCTAGTCAGCGCGATTGGGATCGGAAGTTGTCGGCCATTAACTGTGCGCTACGTACTGCCCATCATACTTCTCTGGGATCAGCTCCATATTTTGTAGTGTTTGGCCAAAACATGGTCGGACATGGGAGTTCCTACGCTTTGCTGCGAAAGCTGCAAACGTTAAATGATCCTGAGTCTGAATTGCTACCACACGAAAGAATGGCAAAAATACGCCGCGAGGTGTCAGACCGATTGCTAAAAGCCACACAAACTCAGCTGCGGGTCTATAACCTACGCTCCCGAGAGCCTCGTTTTAGAGTAGGAGACACAGTCTACGTCCGAAATTTCGGTCAAAGTAAGGCTGTGGATCATTACAACGCCAAACTCGACAATAAATTCCTTAAGGCCACCATAGCAAGCAAACATGGCAATGCTTGTTTTCGAGTAGTAGGTCCCGACAACAAGACCTTGGGAATTTACCACACGAAGGACATTCGGGCATAAGGTTCTCAGGCATGACTGCTCTTGAAGCACTCGCCTTCATGCCTGTGTTGTAATAGCGCACGCAGGCAAAAATAATAATTTTTGGAATCTTTGGGTGGATCCAGAAGCGGCAACCATGCACACCGAGAAAAACCAGCTTGCAGCGCTCAAGCGGGAGTCTGATTTGGGCAGCTACCCGACCGGTTTTTGCGGAAAACCGCTAGCGGACGGAAGAGTGGGATTGCTGCCAGGGAGACAAGGATTCGTTTTTTTGAGCTTGAGCGGACTGGACTAGCGAGGAAAGAAGTCCGCGTGGTGTGAAGTTGTGGGTTGGAAAATTCTGGAGAGTGTGGCGTTCACAAGTGTAATTAAATCAAAGAAAACTGGAGGAGAATCGCGAATCGCGAAGAAGCGTTATTGTATTTTTTGCGCGCGAAAGTAAATAGGCCCGAGTTGCAGAAAAAATTGATAAGTAAAAAAAAAGAATTCTGAAGAGAGTAACGGTGGTTGTAGAAGGAGGTAGAATCTTGCGCGCAAAGCAGCTAAAACTCGGTGTGATTAGTGCTCTAACCGATTTTCTTGCTTGAAAGACCAAGCAAACAGGCCAACAGGCTGATAGCCCATCCGGATGGTGCCGGCACTCGTCCGCTTAACCTAGAAATTCTTGTGCCGACCAGGTACCGTTACAATAACAGTGCACGCCTTTTCTATCGACTATATAATAGAGGCCATGTGTGTCCCAAAAGAATCGAAGAAGAGACAAAACGATTGAGGTTAAGCGCGAATCCCCAGTGTCGAAGCATTTAACCCTTTAACGCCAATCGCACATGTCTCCGGTAGTAATTTCGGTATTGTGTGGCAACAAAGCCAGCGTGATTGGTTTTCGTTTCTAGCTTTAGAAATGATTTATTTTGTTATACAAATGGATCAGCAAACGAAGGGCGAAGAGGAGAAGTCTTTCTGAAAGCGATCCGAGATGCACACAACTGATTTTTGTTGTACCTGATAGAGTACAACTAATTTTTAACCACTTGAACATTATGCTGGTTACTGCACCAATACTTAAATCAATTGGCCCATTCCTCCTTATTTTGGATTTCATCGTTCACAACACTAGCGCGGTTGGTTTTAATCGCCATCGGTAATTGGATATCATGTAGCAAGAGATTTACCCAAGAAAAAAAAAGCGAGCAAAGGATGGTTTTGGTTAGCAACGAAATTTGTGAGTCTATTAGAAGGCAATGCAAAACCTTTAATGATTTGGCACCAATGCCTTAATTTTCAGTGATTAGACGAACTAGCCCGCCTTCAGTGTGTTTACGCTCGAACGTTTTTTTAGGCGATTGAGCCACAACTATGCGCACAGTTCATGCTAGTGGTGATCATATTCGTTGCGGCCTTGATTTGTGTGCTAAGGTGTTTGTGCGGAAGGACTGAAAGTATCTCCCTAGTACCATTTCATAAAAAAAAATGTTTATGTTGGACACATATAGAACCAGATGTCAAGAAAAGGGAGAGTAATCATGTTTTAAAAGAGTAGTTACATGTAAACGCTGAGTAAGTCAAAGCATCCATTATTATATAGCCAGACCATACTACCGAATGTATTTACTTTTAGAATGTAAGGTTAAACATTATGTAAGAATAATTCTAGTTCTAAGCGAATCACAGAAGTATGAGTCGGTAAGTAGTAGTACGAAAAAAAAAATTTTTTTTAATTATGAAAAATACAACTGATTGACATTTGTAGCTATAGACCCTTTCAAGAAAAAATATATATATAAACATTTACAATATAGAAATATTTCAAGAAAACAAATCGCTTCCATCAGTAAGTAAAGTTTTTTTTTATATACCTTAAAGTAGTTTATAATAATCACAAATTAAATTTTCTAGCGTTTCGCCTCTTTAGTTATATTTTTTTTTCTAGTAATTTGTACCTATTCGAAGTGAGAATGAATAAATTTATAATGAATTGAATAATCCAGAGTTTATTTGAGGGCTCTCCCTCTCGAATGACCTCCATTTCCAACAGATAACAGAATAGAGCGGCCAAGGTGAGTAGTGGTGGGCCTAGTGCGCACAACACATGCGGACATGCAAGCGCTAGGCCATGGTAGGGCGGGCCCAGGCAGCGACATCTGCGCCTGGCGAGCTCCGCTGAAGCTCGTCTTCCAAATCGAGAGTGGCACGGCCACCCGAGAGATTGTTTCGGTACGCGGTAGTCTTTCGTTTTCCTTTCTTTCTTGCCTGTTTTTGTTTTGAGTAGCTTCGGAATTCCACCAATAGACCAATGTAACGTAAAGATTTTTTTCTCTCGGGCAGCCCTTGAACGCGGTATTATCTCGATATGCGCGCGAGAATTCTTTGTGTAAAGTAACGTAGGAGGTATAGCTTCACAAGATGAATAGCTTGCTTTGTTAAATGAAATTTTTTTTGTCGGTATGTAAACGGGCAATTTGATGGCTGAATCTCTGGAAATGAGATTAGGGACTGATGCTAGAGAACGCACCCACGACGATACGCGCCGAGCTGAGCTGGCCTGCCAGCAGCCATCACTCCTCTAGCTAGGTAGAGGCCGAACCCAAATTCGTCTGAACGACACATGGGCTCATTGCCTCGTCCCGGGGACTTAACGTCCATTGAGGCCAACAAGACGAAAGTCCTGTTGGCTTGAAATTTCCAAGCGACAAAGTTCGCTCCTACTCATTTCATTACAAATTAGTAGAGGAATATAATGAAATTGCTCAAAATCTTAATCATAACAATACAGAGAGGTACGAACAGAAAATATACAATAAAATAACAATAATCCGACAAGAAATAAATGAAATAAAACAAGCAACTCAACTCTCAAAAGCTGGAATTGTTAACACAAATTTGTTAGACAAAACAGAAAAAAATCAAATTTTGGTACAAATGGACACATTACCCTATGCCAATGATATAGAGGCAATAGAATTTGCCAATCCATTCATGATGGCGACTGAGTCTACCTTACTCTACGTAATATCCTTGGCAAAAACGAGTAACGTCACGTACAGCCATGTTCATATTCCTTCAACAGTTAAGGATTGCAAACAGCTACATTTGGAATACAAGAAACTATTAATTACTCACGAACGACAATTCGGAATAATCGAAAAATGTAAAGTTCTACACAACACAACAATTTGCAAAAATGCAAAAATGCACAATTAGAAGAATTACCAAAGAACCATTGTATTCCTCTAGTTCTCAAAAGAGCAATCGCAAAATGTGAATTCCAATACCCAAAAAATGCAATAGTGGAAAGTATGGGAAAAAACACTATTTTCCTGGCCAACTTCAAAGGGAACCTTACACACCAAGGAACAAGCCAACACTTGAAAGGAAATTCCATCCAGATCCATAACGACACGATTTACTTAAATGGTCAAGAGTACACTAGCAAGGAGATAAAGACATTTCTGATCCTGCCACCAGTACTACAAAGCAATATATCCTAGGACAATTTAAGGCCGAATTTGGATTATTTAGACGAGCTGCATTTGAAAAATATTGGACAATTTCGAAAATTTAATACTAATCACAAAATCTCCGTCATTACAGATCTAAGCATTCTCATCTTTTTCATATTAGTTATCACTTTTGGCTATATAAAATTCAGAACGAGGAAGAGCATTTTATTACCTTTGACAGGTATCGCTGGATTTGCAGCTGCTATGGAAACCATCACAAGGTCATTATACGACCTCAACCCGATCAACACGAACTTCTAGCTCTGCCCTTGCAGTGGCCAAATCGTCTAACTGTAATTTCCTCGAAATCAAGATGAATGCCTTCTAAAATTTCGCGTGAAAAAGCTTCCGCATTTCCCCTGTCTTGCCTTCATTACCAAATTTGTTTACCAAAACCTTTCAATCAACGTACAAAGAATGCAACATGAATTCAAGATTCACAAAAATCGCCAATGTGGGGATGAAAACGACGGAAACTTATTTCTATATTTGTTTTCTCGCTTGAAACACATCTTCAGATGCAACGGCAAACCGTCTAAAAGCATTTAAACGTTTTGTCCAGTGTGCGTAGAAGGAAAACTTGCCTAAGAAAATAACGAACAAACGCTCCAAATGCTCTGAGTAGTCCAGTCAGTAGGGAGTTTGACCGTGCATTTTCAAAAGGCAGAAATTTTTTTGCGTGGGGAATGGTATAATTAGCTTAAGTTCAATTTCCTGGGATCCCCGAATATGGCGTTTGGGCTCCATCTTGAAAACAAAAGGAAGTGGGACACCCCCATATCTCCCACACCGTGGCTCCTACAAAAAAGTCTAATATGGCAATCTTGTAAAGAATTTAATTTGCAGCAAGTCATGGATACATCACTTTCACGTGGTTTTAACAATAAAAAAATTACAAGCCCAAAACGACATCCAAAAAGGAGGGAACATCTTTCGAGCGCCACAGCTTCATTGTTTTCACTTTAACCCCAGAACACATTAACAATAACTTTAAGGCAATTTCGTCGCAAGTCGTTTGCGGTATTGATTGTTTTGATCGCCGTACACTGGCGGGAGCTATTGCATTCCAAATGGGGAAAGCTCACGTAAAAAACTCATTTTTAGGCCAAATGAGCGGATTCCGATGGCAAACCCCCCATCGCAAATCTCACGGAGCATTTTAGTGGGCAGAATTTTTTTAATTGCAATGAGCAATATGCCTTTATGTGAGCTTAAATTAAAGTTTCTGATGTGGTTGCTCCAATCCCCTTGGCGCCATCTTGCGAACAAAAAAAAGTGGGGCGGCCCATATCTTGGAAAGCATCGCTCGTACAAAAAAATTTAATATAACAAACTTGTGTGAAATTTAATTTGCAGTAAGTTCTGGATACATCATTTTCACGTGCTGTCAATATTAAAAGCGTTCCACACCAAAAACGACGTTGAAAAGGGGGGAATATTTTTCGCGCGCCGCAACTTCTTTGTTTCCCCTATTACGGCGAAATTTGTCCGATAATAACTTTTAGGCAATTTTATCACCAAATGTTTGCGGTATTGCTTGTTTCGATCACTGTACTATGTCGGGAGTTATTGCGTTTTGAAGGGGGACGAGTCATAGGAAAAAAGCATTTTAGGACCAGATAAACAGGTGTTAAAATGCTTTTTTTCGTTTTTTTCCCCGTTAATGTGCAGTGATTGGAACAATCAATAGCGCAAACGATATGCGACAAAATTATCATAGAAAAGTATGCCAAGGTTTTTCGCGTTAAACGTGAAATTAAAAAAGTTGTGGCGCCCGAAATTTACTCCCCCCTTTTGGGTACGCCATCATTGAGGATCCCAGGAAATTGAACTTAAGCGAATTATACCATTCCCCACGCATTGCAATAAAAATAATTCTGCTTTTTGAAAATGTACGGTCAAACTCTCAATTCACTGGACAACGGAAAATCGAACTAAATGCTCATAGACGTTAATTTTCCTTCTGATTTGTAAAGCTGTACAATGGACAAACCGTCTAAAGGACTTTCGATGGTTTGCCACTTGTTTTTTATGTGAAATTGGCAGCAAGATGTATTATAGATGGAATGGCCAGGGTCATAACTCTTGAAGGGAAGGGAAATGAATCAAAATGTTAAGCTCATATGAAAGAAGGAAAGATATAATGTTCCTAAACTCACATATCTCAAAATCTTGAAAAATGTCATTTAGACGGTTTGGCCATTGCACGGCAGAGCTGTTATCATCTGCGGGACGCTGACCTGCGAAGGGAGGAGTTGACACCGAGATATCGTCTGGCATTTCGTCTGGCCACGTGACATCGCAACGTGACCTCTTCGTTGCATGGGAACAGAACGTTCCCACAGAATTTAATTAGTCAGCACAAAAATTTGTTAGAAACGATTGTAACCAAATACAATTTCCTTAGTTTTGTGAATAAAGTCGCATTATAACGTAGTATGAATTTTTATTCCGAACACGGAGAACCATAACTGTACTGTGAATGTTACACATTTGTTTACATTGGATGAGGTGATGCTTGATTCTGTTTCTGATTAGTATTGCAGTACCACCGTGTGGCTTGTCATCAGGGTGATAGTTGTTATAGACTGTGTAGCCATGAATTTTTAAGTAATTATTCATACTGCATAGGTGAGTTTCAGCGATCAACATTATGTCAATATTATTGGTGTGCAAGAAAGATTTTACGGGACAATAGTCCGTTTGCATTCCACTGTGCAATTTTTAGGTTATTCATTTGTTCATTAAATATGTTAATAGGTATGTCTATTTGTATAAGGTTGTCTGAATGTTATTCATGATATTTGTTAGCTGTTGTATTTTATCAACTAGAGTAATTAGAACCTGCATTATTCCTTCCTGAGTATTGCTGTTTACTGCTGGGTTTGAAGCAGTTAGACTACCATATTGTGCGTGTCTGACTACGTCGGCGTAGGAAATTCCTGCTTAAGTCTGACCCGTGGGTTGTGAGGTAGGAGTTGGTTGCACTGATTGTGCATTAGAATAGTTATTTATGAACGCATTCGTTATTTTCCCTGCTTGTTACGCCTTTTAATTGTTAGAAACACAGGGAAGCCCCTATAATTAGCGGTGTAAGCCCCGTTGCAGTTACCACATTTTCTGCTGTATGTATTCATTTTGTTCTTGTTGCTGTTTTTGGTCTGATGCATTTCTCCGCAGGCAACACAAATACTGGTCAGCTTACAGTAATTTTTGGAATGGCCAAACTCTTGACAATTAAGGCACTGGACAACGGCGTACCTTTTATAAGGTTCTTCAATAGTTATTTTTCTATGCAGCAGATATTGTAGATTGTATATAGAGTGTACCTTTCCTTTAGGGATTTTGCTAGCTTCCGGTGTAAGTTCCACCTTGAACATTGGTTGTGTAACCTTAAGTTTACTTATGACATTATGTACCGATTTAGCCTCATAACCGGACTGTTTAAGCTCTTGTTAAATGTCTTCGGAGTCTATGCCTTTAATAATGACGATCAATCCCTTAGAGCTTTTCAGCTGATATGTATAGAAATTGATTTTTTCCTATTCCAGCCATGAGACTACCTGGGTGTAGTTTGGTTTGGTCAGGACTTGCAATTGTATTTCTTTCAGATTGCCTTTTTTAACTCTACAGCATAGAAATTATTGTCGCCAATTAGCGTACGTATATTTGCTATTAAGTATGCGCTAGTAGATACCCCGATATATATCGGAGGAGGTTTGCTTTCGATTTATCCTCTTGTACTGTGTTAGCGTTGTCTGTTTTGGTTTTATTAGCGAATATTGCATAATAGTGTAAAAGTTTTGTTTTAAAGAGGCAAAACATGTTTGATTTAGTAAAAATCAGAATTTTATTATTATTATATTTACTAGATATTGGAAGTGACTACTTGATCGCAATCTTGTCTGTACAGCGCTAGGCGCCTTTTTATTCCTCAGGTCTGACTGCGTATTCGCAATCTTGTTTTAAGGTTCAGAAACTTCGAGACGAGTTGCGATAATGCGCCGACTTTGGTCAAGAAATCAATGAACAATTTCCTTACCAGCTAGATCTCTTTTATACAATTTTTCTACGAACTAAACTTACCAACTAATCAATAAATCAATTGTATTCTTGACTCATCCACTGTTATGGGCTTTCAACTACCGCTTTCAATAATACACCTTTCTTCCAACATATATTTATTTTAAAGATTTCACACTTCTAATAATACAACGATTTTAAACTATAAACACTATAATAATATATAAGATTTAATTTATTATATTTAACGTGACGACGATTTCAGCTGAGGATTTAAAAGTAGCGATTAAAGATGACGATTTAAGATGTACGATACCGGACGACATAATCGACAGTGACCATTTCATTCCCAGATCTTGGTTTTTATATCTTACTTTGTTTGGTCCTGTGGGAATTGGTTGAGTTTAATGTGCACTTGAAAATATTCTTTACGAAATTGGACGCGATCATGCGATTGATTTACGATTATGGGTCGGCGACGGACTCTGTTTCGTTGGGCATTTTTGGAAGTGTTATATTACAAATTGAATTTGAAGATCGAGCAATATTGTTAGGAATTTGGAAATTAGAGAAATTAGATTTGGGTTGTAGTTTAAATAGTTTTAGTAAATTGGATTTGTAAATCGGCAATTATCTTAGGAATTCGGAATGGGCAAAACGTGACTATTTCGAGGAAAAACAATTAGACGCGTTTATGTGACATGAACTGTTGGTGGCAAATAACAACTCCCCCTGAAAAGAACGCTGAATTATGAATGGTAAGTTAGAATTCGTCGTAGCTTAATTTTCTCATGAAAGAATTGAATCTGAATTTTTTGCAATCTCTGTTGTCGAAATGGAGTTATACGGTTGATATCTGGATTTGTGCGTCCGGAAAAATTTGGCTAATATAGGTTTCAAGCAGTTGTAAAATTTGTAGAATACAAAAGGTATAATGTGGCAATAGTGATACTACAAGAGAAGTGGGTTTTAATTGATTGGTGTGGACTTTTAGCTGTTTGTTTTTATTTAATCTGATAATTATATTTTTGTTATTATCACAAATTTTCACTATTCTATATGGACCTTTCCAACTGGATGTTAGTTTTTTCGTAATACCGGGTTTATCAACATGGTTTTTCATTAAGACGTGGTCGCCTTTTTGATATTTAGGATTATTGATTTTTCTATCGTAATATTTTTTACTTGTTTCCTTGGATTTGTAAATGTTCTCCTTAGCTATTACGAAAGATTTATTCAGTTTGTATTCAAGCTGATCAACGTAGGAATCATATGTGTATCTGAATTCAGGAGTACGTGTTATCGCACTTGGTAGAGTAGGTTTTGTTCCAAAAATAAGCTCATACGGAGCATATTTCGTGGTTGTGTGAATAGCATTGTTATATGCAAACATGGCAAGAGGAACATATTCATCCCAATAATTTTGTTGACTGTTGATGTAATGCTTGAGGTAATCTTTTAAGGTAGAATGAGACCTTTCAAGTGCGCCATTCGATTGTGGGTGATATATGGTTGTATTCAAAAGTTTAATTTGGAAGAGTTTGGCTACTTCTTTAATGAGGGTTGAAGTGAATTCAGAGCCTTGATCCGTAAGGATTTGTTTTGGAATACCAAATCGAGTAATAAACCGTAACAGTTCATTGGCTACAGTTTTTGCTTTGTGGTTTGGTATAGGATATGCATCAGAGTACTTCGTCAAATCATCTTGCAGTGTTAAGATAAATCGATTACCTTGTTCTGTAATAGGTAGAGGACCTACAATGTCTAAGCTAATTTCTTCGAAAGGACTACTAGCTGTGGATTTAATTTCCATAGGAGCTTTAGATAATCTCCTGGAGGTTTTATTTAATTGACATGATTGACACATTTTTATGTAAGCTTTAATTTGTTTCTTCATATGTTTCCATTTATAATATTGTTTGGTTTTATTGTATGTTTTGTGGAAACCGTTATGACTTGAACTTGGGGAATCATGAAATTGCTTTAGGATTTCTGGAATTTCGTCTTCCTTTGGAATACGGATTTTGTTATGATATATATTTATTTTTATTTTTTCATTGCAAAGAATAAATTGCATAAGGTCTCTTAGTTTATTGTATTTGAATTGATTTATCTGATCGACAGGATTTGGAATATTAATTTCGCTTACTTTGTCTTGTTTTAATTTCGTTTTGAGATTCAGCATACAATAAAAGAAATCTTTGTAAGTAGGTTTTTCGAAAAGGAATGTTTTATGAAACAATGGTATATATTTTGTTTATGGTTTGTAGTAGATTTTACAATATCGTATATGGAAAAGTTGTTGATTAATATAATTTCCTTATTTGTGCTTCTATCAAGAAATAGAGTTGTATGGGGGTTCTGCTCGTCTTTATCAAGAGCAGTGAAATAAGCAACGTGTGATTTGGTTATGTCAATGTTGTCATAAATTTCATTGAAATCATAAACGTTTGGGGTCATCGAATTGTAATAAAATTTGATATAGTCGTCGTAAGTATCTTTGATTGCATTTAGTTGGAGCATATTCTGGCAGATATTATTTTCAGGTATTATTGTTTGATCCGAATTATCTATTACCGTCTCGATTCGTGAAAGTGCATCGGCATTTGCATTAACTCGTCCCTGCGTGTAAACGATTTGGTAATCGAATTCCTCGAGTTTTAGCCTCCATCGGATAAGTTTACTACCAGGATCTTTGCAATTTGAAAGCCATATCAGAGGTCTATGGTCGGTGACAATTTTTAACTTCTTACCATATAGGTAAGGACGAAAAGTTTGTACTGCCCAGACAACGGCCAGTTATTCTCGCTCGGTGGTGCTGTAGTTTGTTTCTGCCTTATTAAGGGTACGACTTGCATATGAAATGGGCAAGTCTATGTGTTGGTCCCCCATTTGACTCAACACGGCACCAATAGCGAAGCTTGATGCGTCTGTAGTAACGATGAACTCTCTCGAGAAATCAGGATTTGAAGAATAGGAGCGGATATTAATTTTGATTTCAAAGTTTCAAATGCTTCAGTTTGTTCGGCTGACCAGTCGAATTTTACGTCTTTTCGAAGAAGTTTAGTTAGTGACTTAGTGATCTTGGAGAAATTCTCAATGAATCGTCGAGTAACCACATAATCTTAAGAATGATTTAATTGCTTTCTGATTCTTAGGAATGGGAAACTCTTGAACGGCTCGAAGTTTTTCGGGATTTGGTTGAACACCACTTTGGGAAATGACATGACCCAGATACACAACTTCGTAACGCATGAACTCACATTTGAAAGGTTCCAGTTTTAGACCACTATGTCTTAATCTTTCGAATACTTCTCTCAATTTATTCTCATGATCTTAAATAGAACTAGCGTAGATAACAATGTCGTCCAAATAGACGAAACACTGAATTCCATGAAGACCCGACAAAACCGTATTCATTAAACGCTGAAATGTCGCGGGAGCATTTTTTTATCCAAAGGGCATCCTCACGTATTCGTAGTGACCCAGAGGTGTCGTGAAGGCTGTTTTAGCACGATCTTCTGGTCTCATATTAATCTGATGGAAACCACTAGCGAGGCCTAGAGCTGTAAAATATTTAGCATGTCCCAGTTGATCTAGGATTTCTGTAATGTTTGGAATGGGGAATACATCTGATTCTGTGACGCTGTTCAATTTCCGATAATCAATAACTACTCTCCATTTAACATCCTCAGAAGCGCTTTGCTTTTTAGGAACCACCCACAAGGGTGCAGACCATGGGGAGTTTGAAGGTTGAATTATATTTTGATCAAGCATTTGATGAATTTGTTTGTTAACTTCATCTTTATGGATCTCAGGATATCTATATGTTTTTGCGGAAATAGATTTACCTTCCGTTAGGTTTATTTCGTGTTGGGTTATAGGTGTACTCGATAATTCATCACCTTCTAGATAGAAAATATTTGAAAATTTGTTTGTAAGCTCGGAGATTGATTCCCTTTCCTCTACATTTAGGTGGTCCAATCTCAAAGATTGCTCCAATTTACTTGTGCGATTTATTTTAGAATTTATTGACTTTTGAATAGTGTTAATAGGATTGTTAATGACTTCTTCAATATTTTCCATTGGTTCAAGACGAACTATTGTTTCATTCAATATCCTATCATGTTCAGTGGTATTAAGAATTGATGCCACGGCTTGACCTTTGTCATCGATTCTAGTTAGGCATTCACCTAAATAGATTCCAGAGCTTAAATCTTTTCGTCTAATTATACCTTCCTTGATTTCAGGGTTTTGGATTTTGAGTTTAACGTAAGTAATCGATCTTGCTTTTATGGTTTGGTTATTGCGTTTTGCATTGTCAAATTTATGTGAATCGGTTTCTATTGAAGACAACCGTTGTTGGTTTTCTAGGATACGATGTTCTCCGTGGGAACTATCGTTTTGATATAGATTGTATGCCAATTCATTTGGGTTGGTATTTGAAGCATGTAAAGGGATTTTGTCTTTATTTGTAGACAGGATTTTATGCGAGAAATTGATGCTACTAGCATGATTTAGAAGGAAATCCATCCATCGTATGGAATATTTGAGGGTTTTATAAGAACGTGGAAAGTATGTTGCAGGTTTTGATTCGGTAATAATAGATTTATTTGAGTTGTTCCCACTGTTGAGGTGAAAGAACAGATTCCTTGCAAATTGATTTTGTTTGTAGTGTCTACGAGTGTTTTCTCGGTTAGTGATTGTCCATTTATTATATAAATTGACGCACCCGTATCAATGAGTAAATTTAAAGTTTTGGTTTTGGATTCTGGGCTTTTTACGTGTAGGAATAGGTTATTCTCATCTGATAGGTAAGCGATATGGTATGTCTTTATATCTCCAGGTGTGCGAATTCAGATATTTCCCTCATGCCACCTGGAGGTGCTGACTCGTTTTTTGGATGAGTATAATTAACTTTAGCCTAATTTGCATGTGCAGAATTTATGGGGTTTGGATTTGGATTGTATTTGGGTTTATTATTGTTGTAGGCCCGTTTTCTACACTCTTGTATTGTGTGCCCCTTGTTTTTGCAATATTTGCAGATCTTCTCGAAAGGTACTGTATTTATTTTAAAAGCATTATTAATTTTATTATTGCGGAAACAATCAGCCATATTATGATTTTTCATTTTACAGATTTTGCAAAATTTTGAAGGACCGCTGCTACTAGTACTAGGAGATGAATTTTTCCTCACTATGTTTGAAATTTTTTCTTCCTCGATTGCCACTTGCATTGCCTCGGACAAAGATTTTATGTTACGGGCTCGAAGGATGTGGCTTATTGCTGGGTCAATATTAAGGATAAATGTATGCAAAATTAAGTCGTCCATAGCGGCTACACGACCCTTTAGTTCCTGTTCGTCTTCGACGGATTGACGAACGCAAATAATTAAATTTTTCGCGGCGGTTTCTATTCTTACAATATATTGAGACACTGTTTCTTTATATGACTGCCGACACTGTTGAAGTTCGAGAAGAAGATGACTATAATGTTTTTTGTCGCCGTATAGTAATTTTAAAAAGTCACTTAGTTCGCGCCAGGTTTAAACGTATGATTTTAAACAGCGATTTCAGCTTTTCCTTCTAGTTGTGTAATCACGTAATCTAGAAAGACTGGCTCTTGTTCCGGGTATGCTAATTTAAAAGCTCTATTGCAACCGGTCGAATACGAGTTTGATTTGTCGCGATCACCGTTGAAAGGTTTCAGAAATTTGAGCAAAATTGACAAACTATTTTTTTCTTTTCTTTCTTCGAGTAATACCGGCCAATGTTCAATTTCATCGTCATTTGCTTCATTTAAGGTAGCGCGAGAATTATGTTTGGAATTTGGTTCGGTCGCCATCGTCACCTTATATTAACAATATTTTACAATTTTAATGCGTCTTTTCTTTACAATATCACAAGCAATGTTTTAAATGTAACAATCTATTTCTTGAAAATGCTCAATAAGAACTGGAACTTAAAACTGATTTAAAAACACTTACGAATTGTTTGAGATACTTTTGTTGTTTCTGTTTATATCTCCTAATTGGTTTGGAGCCTTATCTTCTGGGTGTTGTATCGGATGTTTTCCCCCTTGCGTGATTCCAGAAAAGCAGCCCTTACCTGTTCAGTAAGGTGAGCATTGAGCCCGCTGCCCTTGCCCTTCCAACAAGGTGAAGAATTTGGATGCTGCCCTTGTCCGTCCGACAAGGTGGAAAATTTCTTCGTGCAGTTTGTCTTTGATTAGTTTGGTTTGCAATGTCAAGTCACCTTTTGTTAATGTGACGTGTATTTTTCACTATTGAAAGCATTAGTTGCACTACCGCACTTTAGTTTGTACCGCTGGATTGTTAGTTACATATATAATTTAACCATACCACTTCTGATACCAATTTTTGTTTTTAGTCTGATATGGGCTTTGAACTTCCGCTTTCAATAATACACCTTTCTTCCAATATATATTTATTTTAAAGATTTTACACTTCTAATAATACAACGATTTTAAACTATAAACACTATAATAATATATAAGATTCAATTTATTATATTTAACGTGACGACGATTTTAGCTGACGATTTAAAAGTAGCGATTAAAGATGACGATTTAAGATGTACGATACCGGACGACATAATCGACAGTGACCATTTCATTCCCAGATCTTGGTTTTTATATCTTACTTTGTTTGGTCCTGTGGGAATTGGTTAAGTTTAATGTGCACTTGAAAATATTCTTTACGAAATTGGACACGATCATGCGAGTGATTTACGATTATGGGTCGGTTGAAAATATTCTTTACGAAATTGGACGCGATCATGCGATTGATTTACGATTATGGGTCGGCGACGGACTCTGTTTCGTTGGGCATTTTTGGAAGTGTTATATTACAAATTGAATTTGAAGATCGAGCAATATTCTTAGGAATTTGGAAATTAGAGAAATTAGATTTGGGTTGTAGTTTAAATAGTTTTAGTTAATTGGATTTGTAAATCGGCAATTATCTTAGGAATTCGGAATGGGCAAAACGTGACTATTTCGAGGAAAAACAATTAGACGCGTTTATGTGACATGAACTGTTGGTGGCACATAACACCACTTGAGGTTTTTTGCTCTTTATGCATATGCAATTCCTTTTCTCTTAGCCATTAATTTTCACTAGTTTATATGTTTGTCAACAAAGAATCACACATGGTTCACATTGCGAACGATCATTCGTACCCGTGTCAATACTCATATTACATCTTGGCGTGTGCCACATATGGCATATGAAATAACATATTATTCAATGTCTTGAGAATTTGTTCATTATCAACTTGAACAAATCGCCCATGAAGCAAATGTAAGTATTGAGGTTTTTACCGAAATATGATCTTTGTTCTGTTGGGTATGTGGTGTGTTTACATTACTTGATTCAATTTTACGTTGCAGTGAATTATGACGTAGTGAGATGCACTACAATAGTTTTGATCAATTATTCTGGTTTCTTTGACCATTTTCGGAGCTCGTTCCGAATTAATTGCCTGTGGGATAAGTTTTCGTTTCTCGAATATTTCTATACATCTTGGAACGCCAGTTTGAATGCATTTTATGGCAGTAGAGTTATTACCGGTTGTCTTTTAGGTAATAACAGTTGTAGAGGCAATACCGGTCTTTTCATGAACCTCGTCAATTGACACAGATTCCATCATATTGCTATCGACTACGTTAGCTGATTTAGGTTTGTTTAGCACAGAACTTAATATTGTGTTTGAGTTTACCATTGGTGTGGGATTATTGTCTTCATTATCACTTACTGATTGTATTGCACCATTATGCACTACTGCGCTTTTTTTGCTATTTAAACTAAATTGTTTCATGGAATAGTCACTGTTTCCAACGTTAAGCGCATTTTTTAACGCACTATGGACTGCGTTACAGTTATGTTTTCGCTTAACTGTGCTCAGATATTTAAAAATGGGCTTTTACACTTTCACTTTTATCGGAGCACCACAACTATACGTCCGTCAACACCGGCTGCAATATTGCAACCGGTTCCAATGTGAAAATAATTTTTGATGGATACTCAGATGATCCAGATATAGCTGGCACAAAGCCGTGAGAACTATTCAGAAAATGCAAAATATACATTCTGCCAATATAATCTGCCAATCGAAAAATATTCTAGCTATTTCTTAAGAAAACTTTTTTAGTAACGCAAATAATTAAAAAGCATTTGTTGACTTTCTAAAAATATGACATGACATTGAGCAGGCAGTTGGGGACGCAGATTTTGTTATCATTGATTAAGCTCTTCAAGCCGCTACACTTTTTGATTCCGTAGTGATTGTCGCTGAGGAAATAGACATTCTTGTTTTACTTACTGCACTTGGACAACAAAATTCTAACGTCTTCTTTTTTAAACTACAAAAAGGGCAGTCACCTCAAAAAAATATAGTGCTTCAATCTTTACGCATGCAGATATTGTTAAGAAAAATATTTTATTTCTAAATGCCTTTTCGTGCTGCGATTCTACCTCTTCACCATACGGTTTAGGCAAAATGAAGCATTTGACAACACTACAGAAGAACCCAGATCTTGCTTCGGAAATAGAAATGTTTCAATTTGAAAATAGCGACACCGCAGTGCTTTCAGCTATTGATGATATGTTCGAGGAGGTGATATGTTCGATGAATCTATTAATGTTCTTCGCTATAAACGATTCTTGACATCAATGGCAAATAACAAATTAAAACTCTCTTCGCTGCCCCCTACACACGATTCAGCACGATTGCACACTTTTCGGGTATACCATCAAATTCAAACGTGGCTCGGCAGATTCAGAGATCCATGTTTCTGGGGTTGCCAACGAAATGTAAAAATGTTTATACCTGTGCAAAGCGGCAAACCACCAGCTCCTCCTGAGCTACTAAAATTAATATTTTGCAGATGCAAAACAAAATGCGGCTCAGCCTGTGGATGTAGAAAGGCACGACTTAACTGCTTCCCAGTTTGTTTGCACTGTTGTGGTGAGACTTTTACGAATAAAGATATTGCCTTCCAATTTATTCGACGAAGATAACTTGGACAGTGAATATAAATCACTAATGGATGTTAGTGCACAATACCTTTCTCATGTTATGTCTGAATAAAATTGTGAGAATAGTTTTAATTATAACCTACCAGGTTCTTTGGAACGACAGAAGCTTCATTAATGGGGTACCATAGTACGTGGAGTAGGCCTATAGGAGGAACTACGTGAAAAAAACGCACCTGCAAACTGTACCTCATGGGTGGTGTGGAAAATAGTTACCATAAAATAGGCAATTTCAAGTAAACACTTAGCGCATTTCGCGTTAAGTGTGAAATTAAAAGAGTTGTGGCGCCCAAAAAATGAATCCCCCCTTTTCAACGTCTTTTTTGGCGTGTAACTCTTTTATTATTGACAGCACATCAAAATGATGTACCACAGAATTGCTGCAACTTAAATTCTACGCAAGTTTGCCATACAGAACTTTCTTGCGGGAGATACGGTTTCGGAGATATAGGGGTGTCCCTTTGTTTTCAAGATGAGCCCAGACGATTGGGGCTGCGACCCCAGAAACTTGGATTTAAGCTCACAGTAATACATACTACACATTGCGCAAAACATCTGGCTGCCTTCCAAAATGCTCCGCGAGTTTTGCAATGGGGGGTTTCCCATCGAAAGCTGACTATTTGGCCGAAAAATGCGTTTTTCTCGCGACTTTCTACCCTTTACGATGGAATAACTACCATTAATGAACAGTGATTGGAACGATCAATAGACCAAACGACTTGCGACAAAATTGCCTTCAACTTTTTTCCATCGTATTTTGCGCTTAACGTGAAATTGAAAAGGTTGTGACGCTTGAAAGATGTTCCCTCCTTTTTGGATGTCGTTTTGGTTTTGTAGCTTTTTTATAACTAAAACCACGTAAACGTGATGTATGATCAATTTGCTGCAAATTAAATTCTACGCAAGTTTACCATACAAAAGTAGGCTCCCCCTTTTTGGGTAGGGTTTTTGGACTGCATCTGTTTTTATTATTGACACCACGTAAAAGTGATGTATAGACGACTTGGTGAAAATTATATTCTACGCAAGTTTGCCATACACAACTTTCTTATGGAAGCCACGGTTTCGGAGATATGAGGGTGTACCATTTTCTTTTGTTTTCAAGATGGAGCCCAAACGCCATCATCGGCGACACCAGTAAATTGAGCTTAAGCTAAATATACCAATTCCCACACATTGCAATAAAAATTTCTCTGCCTTTTGAAAATGCACGGTCAAACTCCCAATTGACTGGACTAATAGTGGACTCGCAATCTTTGTTTACATTGCTCCCATGATTGAGGTTCCTCTGTTGCAAGATAGTTTTTGGTACTCCCGATTATCTTCTCATGGTAGATAACTTCAAACGTCGCATATGCATGTTCTCCAAATTCCGAAACACAGAATATGCTTGATTCGTTTTTTCGCTGTAGCTCGAATGTTCATTGGCTTATTCTGTCTCAATAGAAGCTCCGTTAGGACCGCTATGCATTGTTCTATTTGTGGTTGATTAGCAATTTGTGATATTGCTCTACAAAGTGGTCGTTATTGTTCGTCACTGTTGCTGTGCGTCGTTTCTTCTTATAATGTTAAATTTTGCTTCACTTTACTTCGTTTCCAGTTCTAACAAACTAATAGATTCGAACACATTTAAAACTTGATTCGATCACCTTCCTCTAACAATATGTGTTTTGAGGGACACCGATAGCGCCACTAATGTATTCTGTTGGAAACCGAGTTAAAAAAACAATTCGAGGTAATTTTAATTGACTTTATTTTATTGATCTTATACTACTTAATGCAATTTAAAAACTTCTTATATTCTACGAAGTTTAACATCAGTTCGGATATTCTTGCTGGATTAGCAGTAAAGTGCAGTCATTTGGTAGGTTTAGCTGGAAAGTTTTCCGGGAGTTTTGAAAATTGGTATTTTTTTTGATTTTGATGTGCTCTTTCTGAATTTTAACTTTGCCACCTCGTATCTTTGCCGCTTGCTTCATTATATGCACAAATTGTAGTGATGCTTGTTATAATTCGCAAGTTCCATCACAAGAGAGATTGAGGATTGAAGAAGAGGTTTGTGATGAGGCTGATAATCCCATCGCAAATGATGCGGAAGAAATTTCGGTGTGTGACGTCTCGATCGATACCAAAGGCGAACTCGTAACGCCTGGTCCATCAGGAACAACAAAGTGAAGAAGATTGCGCTAAATTTCAAAATTGTGCATCACATGTTGATTAGGCCTACAGGAGACACCACGATAAAAAAACGCGCCGTTTACTTTACCTCAAAGTAGTGTTGGAATTAGTTTAACCAAAATGCATATTGTAGTATACTTTGCGGCGCTCGTATGCCAAAACTATTGATTTAAGAAAAATATTGTTTATACATCAATTGTACGAAATTTTCTCTAGTTTAATTTTCTGTATAAACGTGTTTATCTTAGAATGAATTGGAAAAGAGATTCTGTCAAAAAACTGCTATTAGGCACTTTTCAAAATAGCGGCGCAAGCGGTAAACATACGAGGTAGCGAAGTTGAATTTTGGAATGAGCACTTCGAATTTATAAAACTCTACCCTCTTTTTTCGAACCAAATGATTACCAATATTGCCTGGCAATATTGCATTGCGATGAATTGCATGTTCTGTCTTAGATAATTGTTGGCTATTACCAGTAAATTTTGCAACATATGATATTGGACCAACAGCTGAGTTCGATTGAACTTTATTTAGTTTGCCACTCATTGACTTTAAATGAATTTTATTTGGGGCGCTATTGACTGAACGAAATTCAACTTTGTTGAGAGTATTATCATATGTTATTCGCACTTTTGTCTGATAATAAGTAAATATAAATTTTTGCGCAAAATGTATTCTTTAGTCAGGTTACTTATTGCGAGGTGCACAACATATATACGTATGTTTGAATAACAACCATCTCACAGATTAGCAAATAGTAGTTAGCCTTGTAAGAAGGCTGGTTGGATCCACGCTTCAGCTGCAAAATTTCTTTTTTTTTCCTCCGCTCCGGTTGTAGCTTTCAATTGGAATGCGGATGGAATTTGAAGCGCACACATTAGCGGTTTTCTTTTCAACTACGCAACTGGGTAAACTTGTAATATATGTGCAATTGGAAGCAAGCGGTATCATTTGCACCATGTTTCAAACATCAAAACTGAACTACCGGGACTCCGAAAAAAGAATGGATAGTCAAATTTGGGAAGTTTGAAGGCGCGCAGCTCGAAATATCTGCAGTGGAGCATTCAGCATTCTTCCTTCACTGTTTTAAATTTTCGCAAAATTAAAAAGACAGAATATGGTGGCAACTTCAGCCACCATATTAGGATCATTGAAGTCGCAAAACTCAGAAAAGTCTCACCACAAATATTAAGCGTCAACTTCCACATTGATATCGAGACGAGCCGGCAAACCCGGAAAACGATGGTAGTTTTTCCTCCATGGGATTTGTTTTTTATTTTATTTTTATTTGTTTTTGAGGACATTTTAAACCACTACTTATTGTAAAATAAACTTAAAAAGTTTGATGTTACTACCCGAAAACTATTATGAATTACATTTTCTTTCAGCTTCACGAAATTTCAACAGTGAAAAGCATGAGTAATTTTATGGAGTATACTTTTATTGTTTCTTTTTTCTATATCTGTAATTATATTTAAAGTTTTTGAATTAAACTGCTATTTAACAATTCGTTTTAGTAGACGCATTTTTTGGGTTTTTGCATTTATTATTTATAAAATGACTTTAAGTTTAAAAATAAATTCAATGGTTTGGGAAAAGTCAATAGTTTTTTTCTGGCTCAGTACTGTCATACAATCCCATTTCCTTATTACTTTTCATTTAAATATATATGTAGTGTGAATTGGTACAGAGCTTGTGACCGGCTACTTCTTTGTACTTTCTTAGTCTGGTCTGATCATAAAAAAGGTTTGATACTGTATTGCGAAGTGGCTTTAAATTTTACGATTTTTTTTAAATATCTTGGAAGTCAAATATGTTAAGCTGTTGTCACTGCAAAAAGTAATCAACTCCTCCTTCAATTGATTTCGAGTTATTACTGTTTTTTGTCGTTAATTTTACCTTTTCGTGCCTATTTCATTAAATGATGCCCACGGCAACCAATGGGGCTAAAGTAAATAAATTTTCAAAGAAAAATGTGATACTTAAACTTTGCATCACTTGTTCCAGTTGGTGGCAATTAGAATCGCAATTCTAACCAATCTATCGGACTCTAATTTTGCCACATTGATGACTATCGTTCAAACTTACTTATTTGTTTTTATAAATATTTTCTTAATTTTTCCTCGATTTTCGTTAAAAAAATTCTTTACAAGTCAAAGTAATATAAATATAAGTCCTAGTAATATAAATGGTTAAACTTAGTTTGGACGATACACACAAGTTTACAAATTAAAAATATATTTGATTTTTTGGTCTTAAATCATTTAAAATCTAATGGAAATTTGCTACCTACTTACTTTTTTTCAAACGGTCTAGGTTGACATCAAAACACCATCCTTAAATTTACTGAAATTGAATTCGATGAACCCAATTTTCGAGCACTTTTTACAATAAATCAAGTCGTATGTCATGAATAGCACGTTCAATATTGACTTATAAGCTTGAATAGAGTTTGGTTTATTGCCAAAGACCAATGACTTCAAATAACTCCACAAGAAGTAGTCTAATGGTGTTAAATCACAACTTCTTGGAGGTCATTCAATATCACAATTTCTGGAAATAATCGAATATCCAAACTTTTCTCGCAATAATTCAATTGTTGCACTTGCTGCGTGGCATGTAGCCCCGTCTTGTTGGAACCAAATGTTATCAAGATCAACTTCGTACAATTTCGGCCACAAAAAGTATGTTATCATCGATTAATACCGACCTCCATTGACAGTAACGGTGCTACCAGCTTCATTTCAAAAAAAATACGGACCGATGATCCCACCAGACCAAAAACCACACCAAACTGTTAATTTAGGTGGATATAATGGTTTTTCATGAATAATCTGTAGATTTTCTTCGCACCAGAATCGACAGTTTTGTTTATTTACCGCACCACTCAGATGAAAAGATCGAAGAAGATGATTTTCTTAAAAAAATCGTTATCGTTTTCAAGTTGTTTCGGGGTAAAATCACGACGTTTACGGTGATCCAATGGCTTCAGTTCTTGAGTGAGAACAATTTTATATGGATGCAACCCCAAATCCTTTCTCAAAATTTGCCAGGTTGTGGTTTGAGGCAGTCCAATTCTTGAGAACGTCTTGGAATCGACAAATTGCGGTCTTCAGCACAACTTGCCTGAACGGCAGCAATATTTGCATTACTTCGAGCGTTTCTTTGTCTTATTGGCACTTAAACATTATGTAAAGAAAATGTACGCTCAAAATTTTCAACAATTCGTCGAATAGCGAGCACACTTGGACGATTATTTCGACTATAAAATGGCAAAAGCGCACGAAAAGTTGCAATTGGAGAACGATTATTTTGATAATGAAACTGAATAATTTGTAAACGTTGTTCTTGCGTATATCTCACTATGATGAAATTGTAAACATTATTGAGTACAATGAAACAAAAAAACGACAGATCATGACATATTACAAATGGTCGAAACGTCACATAGAAATAATATCATTCCTATTGGAAACCCCTTTATATATATTGGGTTGGGCAAAAAGAAATTTCGTATTTTGTCAAAAGATGGCGACACTTAAACATATCTTGTGTTATACTTATTGCATCTGGTCATACTATACGGCGATTTAAAGACAAAAATCTGTGATACAAGTGTTTCTTTGACAGTGTTCTGATCGTACGTTTCAGTCTCAAGTTATAGCGCGTCAAAGGTGGAGTCCACCAAGCAAGAAATTCGTCATATTTTACGTTTTTACTACCTGAGAGGTACAAATGCAACGAAATTTTGAAAAAAATTGTGAAGTTTGTGAGCCGATACTGTAAAGATTCGCACAGCACAGCGTTGGTTCGATCAATTTCGTTCTGGTGTAGTGGATGTCGAAGATACAACCCGTACTGGTAGGCCAATCTTTGTAAAAACCAATAGAATCGTCGAAATTATCCAAGAAGACTGGCATGTGAGCATTTGCTCGGTTGACTAGGAACTGGGTATTGACCATAAAACCGTTTGGAACCATTTGCAGAAGATTGGATTCCAAAAAAATATGGATGTTTGGGTGCCACACGAGTTGACGGAAAAAAATCTCTTGAACCGAATCAACGCCTGCGATGCACTGCTGAAACGGAACGAACTCGACCCATTTTTAAAGCGGATGGTGACTCGTGATGAAAAGTGGATCACGTACGAAAACTTCAAACGAACAAGATCGTGGTTGAAGCGCGGCGAGCCCGCCCAAACCATCGCCAAGCCCGGGTTGAAGGCCAGGAAGGTTTTGCTGTGTGTTTGGTGGGGTTGGAAGGGTATCATCCACTATGAGCTGCTCAACTATGGCCAGACCCTCAACTTGGTCCTCTACTGTGAGCTATTTGACCGTTTGAAGCAGGCGATTGACCAGAAGGGGTCAATAGAATTGGTCAATAGAAGTGGTGTTCTGTTCCACCACGACAACGCTCGGCCTCACACATCTTTGATGACCCGCCAGAAGCTACGGGAGCTCGGATGGGAAGTTCTATTGCACCCACCGTATAGTCCGGACCTGGCACTAAGTGATTACCATCCCTTCCGGTCCTTGCAAAACGCTCTTGGACATACTAAGTTGACCTCTAAAGAGGCTTGCAAAAACTGGCTGTCTGAGTTTTTTGCAAACAAGGAGAGGGGGTCTATAAAAGGGTAACAATGAAGTTGCTTTCTAAATAACAACAAGTTTGCGAACAAAACGGCGCATATTTGACTTGAATCGGATAATTCCAAGTATGTTAAATAAAGTGTCAAATTTCAATCACAAATACGACATTTCTTTTTCCCCAACCCAATATATATATATATCGAATCAAAGAATTCTTTTTGCAAAACGAAATCTTGGATAGAAACCAGTACGGATTTCAGACGGGCAAAGGCACAACAGATGCCATTCCTGATGTCATTAGATTTGTAAATGAATACTTGGATAAGGGCCACTACGTTGCAGCAGTTTTCGTGGACCTAAAGAAAGCCTTTGACACAGTTACACATGAAACTTTAATCAAAAGGCTCGGTGAATATGGAATTGTTGTTGCAAATAAATTAATACGCAATTACTTGATGGATAGATTTCAAAATATTATAAATAATATTATAAATAAAATTGTAGATGTCAAAAGCAAAACTGCTGAACTTAGCATAGGTGCTCCGCAGGGCTCGATCCTAGGACCAACGCTATTTCTACTTTATATCAACTCCATAAAAAAGCAGACCTTGTTGCGAAGGTGGTTATGTACGCAGATGACACTGTGCTTGTATACTCGGGTAAAACTAGTCTCGAAATTGAACAAAAAGTAAATACTGACCTGGACAAGTATTGGTATTGGCTTCTACAAAGACGATGGGCAATAAACGCGGGGAAGACAAAATATATTATTTTCAAACGAAAGAACAAGACTGACATACAACCACACTTAAAAATCAATGACACAAGCCTCCAGAGAGTAGAACAAATAAAATATCTAATACTTCTAATAGACGAGAAACTCACATGGACTCCACGCATAAATGATCTAAGGAAAAAACTGGCTGTCTTCATTGGTCTTCTAAATAGAGGTAACTATGGAGTGGAACATCAACATAATTTGTGGTAGCAGTTTCACTATGTGTTTGTGAGACCGTCATGTAGTGGTTGGTTGACACTGGCGGACGACATCGATAATGTGTGAAAATTTCATAACGAAACATTATTCAAGAATATATTACGGCAATTTTAGACCTCCAATGAAAAGAGTTTGCATGAATATCAAATAGAACCCGAAATCAATTATGCATGTTAGGCTACAGCCCACTCACTTAACGTTTAGATTCTGAACATATTAGTTTTAAACACAGCAAAAAAACATTAAAATCATATGTCTTCGAGACTTATTATAGGATGATTTTCTATGGTTATGGCTAAACTTTAAAAATCCCGTCAATATTGCAGTAAACCACTCAATATTTAATATTAACAGTAAAAACCGGGAACACTCGACTTAATTTGTTAAACATTAAAGCCACCCTCTTCCTTTTACAACCGGGCTTGGGACCGGCTTTGGCAGAATTATGGCAATTACCAACATCGAATATGAAATAAATAATTGATAAAATTCATCTCGTCTCATTAATTTCTGAAACGCCACTGGTGGTCAATTGTACATTGTATTGGATATTTCAGAGTTCATAAAAATGTAAAATTTTCAATTAAAACAGCTTTTAAAAGTACTTAATCTTCTAAACAGATAACAGCGTGTATATTTACTGCACTTAAGTACGAAAATGCACTGCTTTATTTCGAAAATATGATAAAGCATAAATTTTGCACTTTATATCACAAATTCTTGAAATTCACTACCTGCCGCGTCAATTTATCAACACTGTTTTCTTCGGGCTGCTACACCCGAGGTTAACACTTATTTTTGTCACATAGTACTTCGAAATAAGGTCAGGATTTGTAGAAAACCACTAAATTTCGATGAATATGCGTTTTGCTTTCTTTTTGTTAGGACATGTCAATGAAAGTCGTTTGACAGTTATGCACCTTTGACACTTATGAACAGCGCTCTATTGATACCACACACGTATAGGCCTTTATTCAGTTCGTTCCGTTCCTGTTAGTTCCCTGTTCCAAGGTCTTCTACGTCGCTCCTACTTCTTTCCAAAGAAAAACAAAATCCAAATTATGTATGCGCATCTCCTTTCCAAAATTTCCTACGGCATTTTGAATTGGCGCCAAACTTCTAAAGGTAACCTAATGATCATCTCCAGATTAGTAACCAAGGCGTATAAGATCATTTACCATCATTCATCATCTCCATATGTCAACTCCAACAAGTGAAGTTTACAAAACAGCCCAAGAATTGAATTTGCAAGGCATTATTTCAATGGAAAGAGTGAAATTCTTACATAAGAATTAACACCGTAATTAGTATACCACTGTAAAATTAGATAGACTTAAGCGGAAAAACAGAATGAGAAACATGAATAATATAGCTATTGCATTTGCCAGAACTGATCGTCTTAAAGGAGACCCCTTGAACAAAGCATCTAACTTTTACAATACACCACCGGATGAAATTAAAAACAAAGCAAACCCAACTTACTTCAAAACGACACTAAAAAATGTCTGCTTCAGGACCAACTTTCGGAGTAAGTTACAAGTACAATCAGCTCCACTAAACTCAAAACCAAACATGTCATCAACAGCAAATAATTCATAAACATATAGTCTGAACTATTAATTTAACTAAAACGACACTAAAACTTACAGATTTCGTACTATCCCTTAAACTAATACTTATCGTCTAGGAAGTAATTTGTCCTAAAATTTTAAATAAGGAGAATTACTAAATTATGATGGAGAGAGTGATTGACGAAAACGGAGGTGGTTTTAGTCGGTAGAAATCCGGCATGCCGAGAGGCAGGAGCTGATCGGTATCTTTTGAAGATTTCCACCTCCCAACGTTGAAAAAAAAATAAGGGTAAAATCTTAAGAGTTACACCGAAATTTTCCCTTAATATAGTCATTCCAAAAGTGAATTAAAAACAAGAACCATACAAGATTTTTGAACAGAATTTACGAAAAAATGAGAAAGCGATTATGAGTAAGACCAATGACCGGACATGTTATTAATCTAAAAACGGTTTAAAACGCTGAGCACTAGTGCCAATCTTCCTTATGAATTTCAACATGCTACTGAAAAATTACGGCAAAATGGAAACTAAGCGTTATCCTAATGATTGTATGATGATACTCTACTATTTAATGATAAAGTTCACCGATTTCACAGCACAGTGGTTACCATTGAATGATTATCATCAATGACAGCAAATTTATTATAGTTTATTTACGTCCTTAGGGTATTGACACTGCGGTCACGGAAAATTTATTTGACCTTGCCTTCCATGGTGCCAAACACATTTTGTCGAGCCACTATTTTGTAAATTCATTCAGCTTCCGGTTTTTTTCCCGGCCAAATCGCATGAGCATCACTCCTTTTTTGGTTTTTCACTGTTTCACTCGATCTCTTTTGTGTTTTTCTACTTTTTCAACGCTACGGTTTTTTTTCTTTTCTAGCTCACGCGATTTCTTTGTTAAAAATCTAAACCCGCCTTACTCCAACTTCCTTCCAAAATCAAATGCCTGCCTCTTCCTCCACTCCATTCCCATCTTTTTTGGGACCGGGTGCAAAAGGTCCCGCTGGCTTCCAGTTGGATGTGGACTCCAGATTTTTCCTGGTTGCCAGGTCGCATCAATCCGCTACTTGGCATTGATGTTTCATCCGCATTTCAACTGAAAGTTGCAGCCCGAGTAGGAAGAAATGGAAAGAAAAAAAATGCGAGACAGCTCTGGGGATCGAACCGACCTCTTCATGGTTCTGAGGCAGCGACACTCCCAAAAGGCTGCTGTCTAGCAGTAACAGAAGAAATGCAGTTGTTCGACCTTAACTTAAAGCGGCTTGTTGCAAGTTATTTGCAACATTCGTGGGAACGACCTCAACCCAGGAGATACGTCTCATTGGCGGGCTGATATTAGATGTTAGGCACGAATATCTTGTGCGTGGTAAATGCTTAGTGAATGTCCCTGGTCGTCTTCCATTTCATATACAAAGGTGCCTACCCTTCGTGCTATTTTTGCTGCCACGAGTTTTGGAGCTACTTTGACAGCAAAATGATTTACAGCACTGCTTAGTGCATTGTTGCTCACCCAGACTTTCTGGCCTAGCGAGAAGTTGCGTATTTTACAGCGCAAGTTGTACGCGCGTGCTCCCTTGGAGTGTGCCTCGGCCAGCTTTTCCTGCACCCGGTCTTAAACCAGCCGCAGTCTGTCGCAGACCATAATCCGAGCCATGTTGGATAGGCTGGTATCCGAACATAAGGAAATGCGGTGAAAACCCCGTGGAGTCATGCACAACCTTTCGAAACGCGGAGCAGGACTCTGAGAGATGTTCATCCCATTTCCTATGATCTTCCCCTATATAAGCTCGGATCGCCAACAGTATACTCTAGTTTGCCCGTTCCAAAGCGTTCGCTTGTGGGGTGTAAATTGGAGTTCGGCAGTGTTGCACTCCAAACTCATCTAACATCTGAGTGAGTCTAACTGGAGCAGTAACAAGACGCTGCTTAATATCTTGAAATGCTTTATTAGCGACGTCTCTGTCCAATGGAACGCCCGCTTTGCCTTGAGTAAGTCTGTTAAAGGACTCGCCAATGACGCAAAATTTGGGATAAACCACCGATACCAGCTTGCCATGCCCATGAACCGCTGGATGTCCTTCACCGTTTTTGGGTGCTGGGTAAGTTAGGATGGTCGCTACCTTTTCAGAATCCGTTTTTAGAGTCCCGTCACTAATGACATAGCCAAGATATTTAATTTCTTTTTGCAAGAATTTACTTTTTTCCACGTTGATTGTCAACTTTGCCTTCCGCAATAATTTTGAAAGTAGTTCCATGTGCTCATCAAAGGTTGAACTTGTTATTAGCAAGTCATCGAGATATACAAATATATTGTCTTGTAGCTGGTGAGGGATGACCTTGTGCATCAATCTACACATTTTCTGAGGAGCATGACCAAGGCCAAAAGGCATGACCATGAACTGGTATAACAACCTGCCGAGAACGGTGAATGCTGTTTTCTTCCGCGAGCTTGTGTCCAAGGTATCTGCCAAAATGCGTCCTTGAAGTCTAAACTGGTGATATATCGAGTATCTTGAAGACGTGTCAAGAGTACTTCGATCAATGGTAAGATATAAGCGTCTTTAACAGTATCTTTGTTAAGTCCCGGGGCATCAAGACATAGTCTCACCTTTCCAGGCTTCCGAACTACCGTCACAGGGGAACTCCATGCGCTGTGACTTTCTTCTATTACGCCTAAGGACAGCATTCGATGAAGCTCATCGTTTTTCCGAGCTTGAATACAGGAGATACGGCGTAATGTCTCTGTTTTATAGGCTGGGCAGTACCAGTTTGTATGTGATGTGACAATAAATTCGTCTTGCCCAATCCTAAGATGTTGAAGGACGGAAAATCTTTCTTTATCAGGTCATGTTTAGTCGATTCCTGGGAAAGCAACTAAAGAAAAGCATCTTTTGAGGATATCGTCACCGCATTGATGGTAGGCAGTGATATGGGTGAAATGTTGAAGGCGTCCCAAAAGTCTACTCCGAGGTATAAAGAGTTTGTAACTAAGAAGCGGATCATACGCGTGCGATATTTAAAACGCACTAGGCTATTTACGTGTCCTAGAACGGCAACACCATCTCCGGATGCAGTTTTAACCGTGACTTTCGGAGGGTGCAGGCGTAGGTCAAGCTCGTCAATAAGTTTCAGCCCTGTAGAACCAAAGAAACTAACATTGGCTCTGCTATCTAACAGGCCTAATAGTTTTCGCCCTTTTATCTCTATCTCAGCGAAAGGTCGATTGTCTCTTGCAGGGGTATTTATCGACTCAATGCAGGATTTCTTTAAAAAACTTCGGGTTTTCAGATAGTTATACAACCGCTTGAATTGTGACGCGTGAGGCTTGGTGGTTGGACTTGTAGTTGGGACGGTGTTACTATCCGGTGTTTAGCCAGCAACGTCATGATATGAACGGTCAGCACCTACTGTCGGCACCGTAGGTCCGGGTCGATATTCGAGGCGGCCGCCAAACGATCTTGAGTCTGTCGATATCTATTCATTGATGTGGGAGCCGGATAACGACTCTGCGGGGCGGTTTCAGCCTGGTGTCTGAGGATGTTTTTTATTTGTTCGTTGGGATCGTCATAGTCACTGCAGATTTCCGCTACTGCATTAGAGCGTTTGTATTGATTCTTTTCCAAAGACTTACCATTTGGGTACCACACCGCTTCTATTGCGACGCACTGACGAACCAAGGCCTGGCTAGAATAAAACTCCACACCAGCCAAATGGTTTCTTAAACGAAAATCCATGTTCCGTAGAAGGATGCATTGTATATCAATGTCAGGCAGCGTGTACCGAAGTCGTAGAGCTAAAGTCTCCAAGGCATCGTGGAAATCTTGAAAGTGCTCATCTGGACGCTGTAAACGAGCATCGATAGCGCGTCTCACGTCCACGTCCAACTGTTGAGTCGCATAACGCTCTTTTAGGGCATTCACTAAGTGGGCCCAGCAGTCTGCCCCTCGGATTCTGGGGAGGGCAAAAAATCGACACACGTGGAATTACTCAGTGGTTCCATGGAAAACCTGGTACTCGGAGAACCAGAAAAAACTCCATACCCGGAGGAGCTCACCCTTGGCGGGCCCTCAGCTGCAAGCTCACCGGCAACGGAGGGCTTAGCAGCGACGGGGAATTACTTAAAATGAGGAACAGGAGTGGCGCGGAGAAAAAGAGGAGGGCGAAAAAAAGGGCTCAGCAGAGGCGAGAGGTTCCCTCAGGGACTGACACTCAGGCCGGGACCTCTTTGAACCCAACTCCCTCCGTGACCCCTGCAGCTCCTCGACCAAAGTCGCCGAAATCGGGCCCAAGCAATGCTAGACGCTCGAAAAAAAGACAACGCTCCGGTGAGGAAGAGGTATCCAGGATGTCCGCCAATCCTAAGGTTAAACGACCGAGGGAAGGGGACAAACTGAAGACCCTACAAAAGAAATCCTTTGCGAGCGTGGCTCGGAGCAATGTGGGCTTCGTACTGGCAGCGGAAGGCATGGCTCGGGGCTACTCTGGTGAACAACTAGAGCTACTCAAGGGCCGTATCTCCAAAGCCGTCGCAGAGGAGATAGACAGAGGCACGCCGTTGAAATTTGACTCGGTGGGGACCCTTAGAAATCAACTGAGGATCGTCCCTGCAGATGCAAATACAACGGCCTGGTTGAAATCCTTGGTGGAGGGAGACAGGCTAAGGGGAGCATGGGAGGGCGCTAGATTTTCCCTAGTGGAAGCATCTAGGCTTCCAGTGCTCCACAGGGCCACTTTCTTCGTCCCGGGCCCAGACCAAATTGCGGAGACTGCTCTCCGAAGGCTCTCCATCGTTCAGCCGGAGATAAAAACAGCCGACTGGGCCCTATACGCACAGGTGCCCATGAAGGACTCCCGAAAGGGACTCCTCATGGTTGTTGGAATCCCGGACAAGGACAGGGAGTATATATCGGGAAAGGGAGGATGGCTCTACTTGGAGCTCAATAGGATTAGCGTGAGCTTTTCCAAAGGGCCCAAGGAAACAGGACCACAGGCTCCCAAGTAGCGGTTCTTTGTCAGCGTGAGTGTTATACTTGTTCTGTATTGTGTTGTGTTGTTTTGGGGTTGACCTGGAGATGTAGCATGGAAACATGATGGGTCTTCAGGTCACACAAATCAACATGTAGCATAGTAAGGCGGCTAGCTCTCTAATTGCTAGACGCTGTAACGAAAGCTGCAACAAACCCCCCGGAGGCAGCAATGTCTCCGGTTTTGCACCTGCTCTACCCATATTTCTAATACAAGAACCATGGGTGGCAGGAGGACGAATCCGCGGTATAGGGACCAACTCTCAAATGGATCTCTTAACAGCGGATTGTGAAAAACCCAGAACCTGTGTTTGGCTCCCAAGGACTCTTAACGGGCTCTTGGTACAGGAATTCTGCGACCGAGACTTAACCGTAGTACGAGTAAGTACAACGGTGATGGGGAGTAGACGAGAAGCTCTTCTGGGATCGGCCTATCTCCCCTACGAAGATCGAATTCCGTCAGCAAACCTCACAAGACTGATGGAATATGTTAAAAAACACAACCTAAATCTGATCTTAGGTTGTGATGCAAACGCTCACCACGATTGCTGGGGGAGCTCGGACACCAACTCGAGAGGCGAAAGCCTACTAGAGTTCTTAGCCAGTTCCGGGCTCACCATAGCGAACCGTGGGGCGGAACCAACTTTCGTCACATCCAGGAGGCAGGCAGTCATAGACATAACAATTGTCTCTTACGCAGTCACTCACTGGGTTAAAGACTGGAAAGTTTCGAAAGAAGTGACGCTATCTGACCACAGGTACATCACTATCAACATCGAGGCTAATCCAATAGGTGGGCCAAAATGGTTGAGAAACCCCAGGAACACAAATTGGGCGGCCTTTAGACAAGACGTGCAATGCAAATTATAGCAACCAGAGAAAATCCGAGAACCTGAGCAGCTCGAAGAAGCTGTCGGGAACTTAGTCGAGGTATTGAGGGCCTCTTTTGAGGCCCACTGCCCACTAAAAAGGACTACACTGGGAAACACCCCATGGTGGACACCAAGACTAGCCAGGCTTAAGAAAAACGCTAATAAGGCGTTCAACCGGGCCTGTAAAGCTCGAAGTGAAATCCCCTGGGAGGCGTACAAGCAATCTCAAAGAGACTATCACAAGGTTCTTGCGGAGGCGAAAAGGAACTCATGGAAGAAATTCTGTGAAGAAATAAACTCATGCCGGGAGACCGCCAGAGTTAAGAAGATCCTCACAAGGGGACCGAGCAATAACCCCGGGCTCCTTAAGGACGAAAACGGGAAGTTCACCACCGTTAAACCTCTTGCTTAAAACGCACTTCCCCGGTAGCATAACTCCCTCCGGAGGAAACACCGTTCATCCGAACGTACCGTCTCAAACGGATTGGAATCAAGCCGCCAAGGTGGTGACTGTAGAGAGGCTCCAATGGGCAATTGGAACTTTCGGCAGCTACAAAGCACCTGGCGAGGATGGAATTTATCCCATCCTGCTGAAAGAAGGCATGGCTTCCATCACCAACCATCTGTGCAATATATACAGGGCCAGTTTGGCCCTAAAATATATACCAGAATTATGGAGGAGGGTAAGGGTGGTATTCATACCAAAGATCGGGAGAACCACTTACCAGATAGCGAAAAGCTATCGACCCATAAGCCTCACATCTTTCGTGCTTAAAACACTGGAACGACTGGTGGACGTCCACGGAAAAAGACAGCACTAATAGAGAGGCCCTTGCATCCGGGACAGCATGCCTATAGAAAGGGAAAGTCTACGGAGACGGCTCTGCATGAGCTCGTTCACGGGATCGAGCGGGGCCTTAACGACGGACTCTTCTCTTTGGGAGCTTTCCTAGACATAGAAGGTGCCTTTGACAACTCCCCATTTGGTGGAATGACATCTGCAGCAGAGAGACATGGGATAAGCGGCACGATAACGGGCTGGCTGACCGCTCTCCTCGCTGAACGAAAAATAACAGCGTCACTGGGGGACACCAGTATAACAGTAGCCCCAACAAAAGGGTGCCCACAAGGAGGCGTACTTTCCCCTCTCCTGTGGTGTTTACAAATGAACTCATTAGTGACAGAACTTAACCAACAAGGCTTTCTTGCCATCGGCTATGCCGATGACCTGGTCATATTATGCAAAGGCAAGTTTGCCGGCAAAGTGTGTGACAGGATGAAAGAAGGACTTGAAATCACGCACCAATGGTGTAGAAGAAACGGGCTGGCGGTAAACCCAGCCAAGACAGAACTCACCATGTTCACCAAGAAGCGAGTGTGGGATGCATACACGCTACCTACTTTAGATGGCGTGGAGCTCCAACTCTCAAAAAAAGTCAAGTACCTGGGCGTAACCCTAGACACGAAACTTACCTGGAAAGAGCATGTTGATGAAAAAACAAGAAAAGCCAAAAACATTTTCTGGGCATGTAGAGGCTCCATGGGTAAAACCTGGGGACTCTCACCTCGAAATGTGATATGGCTATACAAAGCCTGCATAAGACCGGTCATACACTATGGAAGCATAGTGTGGTGGAAACGGTCAGACCTAGATACTACAAAAAGTCAGCTAGGCTCGGTGCAGCGACTAGCACTAGTGAGTGCTACTGGAGCGGTGCGAACCACTCCCACGGAATCACTCAACGTGATCATGGACATGCTGCCACTGGACTTATCAGTGAAGCAACATGCCGCAAAGACGATGGCACGCCTAAGGAGAACCGGGATGGTGAAAGACGGCGGCTGGACTGAGGGACACCTCAAACTTTTAAAGAATTTAAAAGTGGACTCACTCCTTGATCTGCCCAACGACTACATAATCCCAAGGCTCTTCTTTGGAAAAAATTTCACAACGAGTTTGACTGATAGGAATGATTGGACTAAGTTCGGTCACCTTTCTCACAGGCCCGCTGATATCATAGTGTACACAGACGGATCAGTGATGAGCGTCGGGGCTGGGGCGGGAATATATATACGCCCTGGACCACATGAGGCTCAAATATCGATACCTCTGGGTACAAAAACAACCATCTTTCAAGCTGAAGTGCACGCCATAGCCAAAGCCGCGGACCTCTTACAAGACAGAAGAATACAAAACAAACAGATAAAAATCTGTTCAGACAGTCAGGCCACTATCAAGGCCCTGGGCTCCCACAATGTGAAAACTTCAATTGTGGAGTGTGCCCAGAACAGCCTCAAATAGCTGAGCCAGAGAAACAGGGTCTCAGTTACCTGGGTCCCAGCACATGTGGACATTATAGGTAATGAAGAGGCAGACAAACTGGCTAAGAAGGGAGCAGAGATCACACCGGTTGGTCCTGAGCCTGTTCTGCCAACGAACATAAATCTAATCTCAAAAAAGATCAATGAGACACTCAGGGAAGAACATCGAAGACGATGGCTCAACCTACCAACATGCAGACAGACAAAGCTCTTTCTGCCAAACCTACGACCTGAAGTCGCAAAATACTGTCTAAAACTAAATAGAGTCAGACTGAAAAAACTCACAGAAGTGATTACAGGCCACGGACGCCTGAGAAGTCACCAAGCTCTTCTGCAAATAGTGGACGATGCATGGTGCACTAGATGTGAGGAGGACGAGGAAACAGCGGCACATTATGTGGGCTACTGTCCCGCGTTCTCCAGACACAGATATAGAGCCCTTGGCATGCCTCAAATAGGAGACAAGGAGTTCATTACCTTAGCCTGGGACGACCTGATGAGGTTCATCATCTCATCCGGAAGATTCAAGACATAAGCATTAACTCCAGAAAGGAAAAATATGAGGATAGTACAATCGACCAGCAGGTCGCAGTGCTAGGGCTGCAATGCCCACCTCCATGTCACGACGACGACGACGAAGTGGGCCCACACCAGGATTGGCGTTTGCTCTAAATACCGTCAATACCACTCTTCGGCTTGTCCTGCCAGCAACAGATGAGAATCCACGGCGCGAGTCTCTCTTGACACGCCGTATTTATCGGCTAGAGTAGTGGCGCGGAAAATAAAACGCTCAACGTCTGCACCACGCGAAAATCCGTCAAATCTTAAATTCCATTTAGATGGTGGGAGCGAAATGGACGATCTGTTCACCATAGGGGCTTATGACATTTCCAAACGACGATAATTCCTTCTATAAACAGCATTGTCCCCAGAGGGTATGCTTTGAACAGAAAATTATTTAGGATGAACCTCCTCTCCTGGCCGATCCCTAGGTGGCGCAGACATGTGTACGCTATGTAGTTGAGTTTCCGTTTCTGTGGGTGACAGGGTCATACGACTTACCCTCGGGTTAGACGTTCGAGCGCAGAGTCATTTGACCTACGTACCGTATTTGGCATTGTGCCTATGATAAATGTCCACAAAGACTACTATATAATACAATGTACTCGATATATGCGAGGGAACCACAAAAACTAGAAGTATGTAGTGTATTCCTAGTTCCAAACCTGGAACTAGCCAATACGCAACTAATTTCCCACACAAGCTTCTCTTCAGCAGCGTTCGGTAAGCTCTTTATTATGGCAAACCACATCCTCAAACCTACATCGATATGATTTGATACCGTGTGAAAATCTTAGTAGAGCATTGAAACTAGAGTAAACAAAAATATAACTTATGCGACGTGTATTGGATGCTACGAACTCCGTGGGAACTAATTTGAATCGCGTTCGATTGGTTATGGTAAGTAGATTTAAGACCAGAGTAGGATTTTTTATAGAATAAGCAAATTTAGTGTACATTGTAATTAAGAAGGAAAATTTTAAATAAAAAGAAGGAACGAGGCTGGCACTGGGCTCATAATTGTTCCTTAGTAAAACGAAGTTGTTTGTTTTTACACTGCAACTTTTGCCTTCACATCGGGAAAACGTTTAACCGGAATACTTGAATGAAGTCTGCCTTATTTGGCAGACTACAAATTGCCTTTTAATTCAGCAATTTAAAAACTTAGAAATATCGGCTGCCTGTTCTTTTGGAATGCGCCAAACATGTGGCAATTAGTCAGTTGGCGGTGGGTCCCTAAAAATCCTCGTGACTTTCTTTTCTGAGAATAACTTCTTTCACAGTGAGAAGAAGATCATTTCTCTAGAATAATATCGTAGAAGACGTCAAGAGAAACACGTAGAGCGTCCAGCACCCGAGGCGCATCCATCACCTGTTCAACCACGCATTTCACATACAATAATCAAATTACATGGCAATCCTGCCATCCACGATTCTGCACGTTGCGGACCACTAGACGGCGTAGAAGAAGGCGAAATCCGTGAAATTAGTACAGACGAAGAATTCTATCGAGCATTCGAAAGATGCTTAATACAAGGCGCGAAATTCTACGAATCAACACAGCATAGACAAGAGGAGTACGTGCCGATGCCGATATCTCAGGCACCTAATTACGATCCAATACCACTACCCGGACCACGACCTAGGAATATTGAAGAATTCGAAAGGAAGTCGAGAGCAGAACCACCAAAGATTAACAAGCTGAAGCGACGACGACGAAAAGGCAAAGCTTACAATCAAAGGCGCGAAAAGGCGATTTTACATCGATTGATCCATATCTCGGTAGGAGAACATAAAATTAATTTCACGAATAGGTTAAATAGTTATAAACGCAAATAACATAAAATAAAATTCAATAGAAAAAAGGGGTAAAAATGATATAAATAATAGAAATAATAGAAATAAATCATAAATAAAATGGGCAATAATTGTAGCACTAATTCAAACATTTTAATTGAATACAAGCAAACTATAAGTATCACGATCATCTTTTCAATAGTTTTGGTGTTCTTAAACATATATAACAGCAAACAAAAGAAATATGCTAGAAAGATCGTTGACAGAAACATTCTTCCAAACAGGGTTAATGTTTAATTTATCGAATACATAATCAGTTCACAGATCCCTGCAAATAAACTATAAACACTATTAACCGAATTACAGACCACTTTATCAAATTAAAAAAATCTAAGACCTACACGGTTCGAACTTTAAAAGAAAAATTAGAATCTGTAATAAAAATTGAGAATGAATGTATTGATCTATTCAGCATAGAAAGGCACAGAGCTTAATTTCAAGTCATCTATATCCAAGGTTTGTAAGGCACTGATTTCAACATTGATTGAACGGTTGAACGCAGAAAACATAATAGTAAAAATAAAGGAAGAAATAACTTATACTGCAATGGCAGAATTTAATAGTGAGACGGCCATCAAAATAATACCGAACTTCGACGGTAAATTTTTTGAGCTGGAGACTTTTCTAATCGTAGTGAAACTGATTGGCAAAAAACTTTCACCAGAAGGGAGAACAGAACTATCAAACTTTGTCTTACATGTGAAACTTAGCCCTAATGTTAGGAGGTCATTGAACACCTCAGACATTACAGACTTGGACAATTTTGAAACTGAGCTAAGACTAAAATCCAAAAACCCGAAAAATGTTCCCCAAATTTACACTCAACATTCCACAGTCACACAAAAGCGACTACCTATTTCTGTATCCAAAGACAAAATATTGAATTAAGTCAATGAGCTAAATCAGCTTCAAATAAGTGAACTAGGTTCAAACCCTATTCAGGCTGCAAAACAAGCCATACAGAGCGTAAATGATACATATGCATTGACAGTGTTCAAAAACGGTCTGAACGACCAAATAAGGGCAAGGCCTAAGAATTTAAGTTAAGCAATTTCTCTTCCAACAGAAATTGAGAGTACTGAAACGCTGCAATAATAAAACTAACAAAATATATAGAATTACGAGTATTGTAGTGGACCTACACGTAGCTACACAATCAATCAGCATTTTACTATAAACTAAACCCACAAATCAATAATCAATGAGCAATCGTAGAATATACAAATGCATTATGTACGATCACCTTGTAATGCTCACTTTGCATACTCGTTTTGCATTACACATAATCTACTCACACGAAAGTCCAATTCATGTTGTCACTAAAAATAGACACATGAACGAATGTTTATAATAACAAATCGCGATCGCACTAGACTAAGCGGCGCCTAGCATTGGCAGGTGTAATGTACACACAAAGTACGAAACCTGAGTAGTCATTACTCATGGACTATTATGAGTGTTGCATTTCACTCATGGACTATTATGAGTGTTGCATTTTAAATTGGGTCATATGGAAAAATGCTGATCGATATTTTGATTGGTAGAATGAATTTACCATATTCAATTCTTCCAGTTTTAGAGTAGGGATTATGTATTAAGTAGAATAAAATATTAGAGTAGGGATTATATGTTAAGTTGTAAAAAGTGTATAAAAGTAAATTGTAGAAAAGAAAATATAGTCATAGTAAAGCGTACTTTTGACTCGTTTTTATCAACGCATTATTGCCGTAGTTTGGCAAAACGCTCGAGCCGTAACTTGGCTTTAGAAGCGCCTCAATTGTAGCGTAACCAGTCGCTAATAGTAAAACTTAATAAAAATATCAGCTAGCTTGGATCTTGAATCCTGCGCCAGACATGTGGCAATTAACTTGCCGGTAGGTACCCTAATTTAACCCTGTTCCCTCACTAAAAGTGCGCTTTTCTTATACAGCGCTAAAACCCGGATCTCCCTTGAAGAATACAAGATCCGACGTTCGGCGTCCAACACCGAGAAGGCATCTCCTACGACGAGCTATCGTTTACAGGCCTATCTTTTACAGTATTAGCACTAACTATGTAAACATTTATAATAATAATGAGAATAGACACCTAAAGCAAAGAACTGTATCTATTCTTGTGTGTGCAGACATATCAATAATAAAATGTAATAGTTTAATTCGCAAAAATATCCATATTCAGCCCGAAAATAAATGTAAACTCACGGGCATAACAGAAGAGACCACAATGTCTCTGAGAACAACCCAACAACAATTTATCATCGAGAATGAGATGATAACAAAGAGCTTCCACATAGTAGATGAGAACTTTTCAATTGAAACTGATGGTATATTAGGAAGAGATATACTCAGTAAATATATGTGCAAAATAGATTTCGAGTCCTATACTATTACCTTTTGCATCCTTGACAAAGATGTTACGATACCGATGTACACTAGAAAAATCAACATGGCACAAATTGTCATCCCGGCAAGAGCTGAAGCCCTGATTTCAATAGAAATTAATAGATCCGAAGACAGCGTCCTTTTTAACAAGGAAATACAAAACGGAGTATTCTTAAGGAACTGCATTATCCCAGCAAAAGGTGTATGGTACGTTAAAGTGTTAAACACTAGTAAACACAATATAACACTCAAAAGCTTCGAGTTAGAACTAGAACCTTTGAAAAACTATAACATTTTGAAAACTAAACAAACATTCGAGAACAAGCGTTTGAACCGATTATGTACTGGATGTCATAAATACAAACAGCTTAGATGAACAAGAGAACAAGGGCTTGCTAGAAATTATGAAACAATATCAAGATGTTTTTCACCTTGAAGGTGAACAACTTACTAAAAACATTTTCTACAAAGAAAGACTCCATACTACTGACGATACACCAGTCTACATAAAAAATTATCGGTTACCCCACACTTAGAACGAGGAAATACAAAACAAGTCCAAGAATTGGAGGATAACGACATTGTAGAACCTTCTATAAGCCCAACAACTCATCATTGCTAGTCGTACCAAAGAAAAGATCTGGCGATACGAAAAAATGAAGACTCGTTGTTGACTTCAGAAACTTGAACGACAAATTAGTCAATGACAAATTTCCATTGACGAGGTTGGAAGATGTGCTCGACAAACAAGGTAGAACAAAATATTTTTCCACCTTAGATATGACGAGTTCATTCCTCCAAATTGAACTAGAAAAAGACTCAAGACCTTTGACAGCTTTTTCCACTAGCTACCATTTGAACTTAAAATATCCTCAAACAGTTTTCAAAGAATGCTTACCATCGCATTGATTGTTTTAAGTGATTCAGCTTTTCTTTATGTCGACATTATGGTCTTTGGCTGTAGCATCAAACACCATAATGAAAATCTATCAAAAGCTCTACAAAAACTACGCAGATACAACCTCAAACTGAATGCAAAAAAGTGCGAATTCCTAAAATCAGAAGTCGTATACCTAGGAGCTCTGCTTACAGCAGACGGTATACAAACTGACCCTGCTAAACACGAGGTAACAAAAAATTATCCAATCCCTAAAAATTGTCTTACATGTGAAACTTAGCCCTAATGTTAGGACATCGTTGAACACCTCAAACTGAATGCAAAAAAGTGCAAATTCCTAAAATCAGAAGTCGTCTATTTAGGACATTTCATTACAGCAGACAGTGTACAAACTGACCCTGCTAAACACGAGGTGATAAAAAACTGCCCAATCCCTAAAAATTCAGATGACGTCAGAAGATTCGTAGCATTCTGCAACCATTACCGGCGTTTCATCCCAAATTTGCAGAAACGGCAAAAAGCTTGAATTCTCTGTTGAAGAAAAAAGTGCCGTTTATTTGGGAAGAAGAACAGTAAAAAGCATACGATCTTCTTAAACAAAAATTAATCTCACCACCAAAACTCCAATATCCCGATTTTGAAAAACCTTTCAATTTGACCACTGACGCATCAAATTTTGCACTAGGTGCGATTCTGTCACAAGGAGAGATCGGTTCGTATTTACCAATCTCATACGCGAGTAAATCATTGAACAAACCAATAATTGAAAAGGAACTTTTGGCGATACACTGGGGTATAAATATCTTCAGACCATATTTGTATGGACGAAAGTTTACAGTAGTATCAGACCATAGGCCTTTAGTATCGTTGTTCATGCACAAAAACCCATCCTCCAAGTTGACGAGAATAAAATTAGACTTATCGGATTATGATTTTGAAAAAGTGTATAAAAAAGGTAACATAAACACAAATGCAGACGCATTGTCAAGAATACAAATAGACTCAGAAATCTTTAAATCTATGATACCTCCAACAAACGATGAAAGTATCAGTAAAATACTTATGCCGATAACAAGAAGCAAAGCGATAAAACAACCAAATAATAAAACAAGTACTAAAATCGATAACGACAACGACAACCGAAAACGAGAGGCTGATCACCTCTACACATTCAATCGTACTTCGCTATCCGATATAACAGGGGTATTAAAAGTAAAATTTAATGTGTTTCGCAACAATGAAGAAAATATAATAACCTCAAAGTAGAAAGATTATTTAATGGTCCACTTTAGTGATAAAGCTCGCGAGAAATACGTTTCCGCCAGCGATAAGCAAAGTGTGAAAATTCGCGATAACCTTAACGATAAATCGACCACGAAACTAGTTTCTGTATTGACGAACTTAATGAATTATTCGCAGAATAATAATGTAAATGAGCGAGATCTATCTAACAAAGATATAATATTTAGGTACGTACCCAAGGAAGAATTTAAAAACCTTTACAATATGTTGCAACGATAAATGGATATCCAATTAAAAATAATGATATATAAACCCCCTAAAAAGATTAATGATGTCGCTACACAACGAAAACTTATTGAAGAATTCCACGAATCACCACATGGTTGACATACATGAATACGCAGAACGCTTCTTAAATTAAAACAAAGATACTGTTGGAAGAACATGAATAGGATGATAAAGCATTACATCAACAATTGCGATAAATGCATATTCAATAAAATAAGTAAGCACACAAAAGAAAGAATGATTAAAACAGATACACCCTCTACTAGTTTTGAAATAGTGAGTGCGGACATCATTGGTCCCTGAAGACTCTCAAATAACTATCGATACATACTAACCATAAAATGCGAATTAACTGAATATGTCACAGCTATACCCATAGAAAATAAGGAAGCTAGAACTGTAGCAAAGGTCTTAGTAAACAATTTCATACTGCAATACGGTCGCTTCAAAACTTTAAAAACGGATTTAGGAACAGAATTTATCAATAACCTATTAAAAAACATTTGCGATTTATTACAAATTAAACAAATTTTTTCAACACCTTACCACCACCAGACGTTAGCTGTAGTAGTAAGAAACCACCGTGTCCTAAACGAATACTTACTAGCATTCGTTGACGACGACAACTGGGACGAGTGGATACCATTCTATACATTTTCGTATAACACCATCCCACACGTGGTCACTAACAACTCACCATACGAATTAGTTTTCGGAAAACTTTCATACTTACCGACCGACATTTTTGAAAACACAGACAAATTATACTTTGCGAATGAGTTGAAACTGCGATTAAAGATTTCTTCAGCAAAAGAAATAATAGAAAAAACAAAATTAGCTAGAAACGATAAAAACGCATATACAAAACCTATTAAGCTAAGTATTGGTGATCTGGTACTAATAGCAGCTGAAAACCGTAAAAACACCAAAAACCATACAAAGGCCCATATAAACTAAAAGATATAAACAATGTAAATACACTAGTAGAAATAGAAATTATAGATAAATGGATACATAAAAGCAGACTTAAATTATACAAAAAACTTGTACAATCAAAGTAAATATATTTTTTATGCCAGTTAAAATTTAAGTTATCATACACCACTCCCTTGAGCTATAATATTAAAACTATTATATAGCATAGATAAAAATAAGCTATTGACAAAATATGGTAGCAAGAATAAGCATAGCTGTAAACCAACATACCACAACCAATCAGTCGTATTTGCTAACAAATACTCTTCTAAAAGAGAGAGGTGTAGTGTATTCCTAGTTCCAAACTTGGAACTAGCCCATCCACAACTACTTTCTCACCCAAGCTTTTGTGATTCCACACAAGCTTCAGTGAGCTCTCTATTATGGCAAAGCACATCCTCAAACCTACATTGACATTTTAATCTAAATTTACCTTTTGTGAAACTGTTAGTAGAACATTGAAACAAAAATATAACTTATGCGACGTTAATTGGGTCAATGCAAAGTAAGCTGTATTGGATGCGACGAACTCCGTGGGAACTTATTTGAATCGCGTTCGATTGGTTATGGTAAGTAGATTTAAGACCAGAGTAGGATTTTTTATAGAATAAGCAAATTTAGTGTACATTGTAATTAAGAAGGAAAATTTTAAATAAAAAGAAGGAACGAGCCAGGCACTGGGCTCATAATTGTTCCTTAGTTGAACGAATTTGTTTGGTTTTACACTTTAACTTTTGCCTTCATATCGGGAAAACGTTGAACAGGAATACTTGAGTGAAGTCTGCCTTATTCGGCAGACTACAAGTTGCCTTTTAATTCGGCAATTTGAATATTCAGGAATATCGGCTGCCTGTTCTTTTGGACTGCGCCAAACATGTGGCAATTAATCAGTTGCCAGTAGGTCCCTAAAAATTCTTGTTGCTTTCTTTTCTGAGAACAACTTCTTTCACAGTGAGAAGATCATTTCTCTAGAAGAATATCGTAGAAGACGTCAAGAGAAACACGTAGAGCGTCCAGCACCCGAGGCGCATCCATCACCTGGTCAACCACGCACTCCACATACAATAATCACATTACAGTTGTGTTTCAAATCCAAAAATCATGCTTTTATACTACCCCAAAATTCCAATAGCCAAAAATTCCAAAATTGTTAATTAATTAATTAATTAATTTTAATTTTAATTTAAGTGAATCCGTACAGTCAAATAAAATGCAAGAAAAATTAAATACCATAGATTAATTTCATCACTATCCAAAACCAAAAGCCAAAAATTGGGCGCCATTTGTTGCGACCTGAAGGCTGCTGTCTAGCAGTAACAGAAGGATTGCAATTGTTCGACGTAAACTTAAAGCGGCTTCTTGCAAGTTATTTGCAACAGTGCTTAATCGAAGCTTTTATTTTTCTTTAATGTAAAACTTTTACTTCTATAAACAATAAACGATTCTTTTCCATAAAAATTCATATGTGAAACGAATATGCGAATAGTGTGTAATTTCAAGTTTCTTGGAAATCCAGAGAATTAACATTGGTTTCTATCAAGAAGCAGATATACATACATTGCACCAATTATAGGCTTTATACACCCAAAAAACTGACCTATGTGAGGTATTTATTACAAATCCTCTTTATTGAATTATTATTATTTTACACAAAATGGTGGCAGTCTTTTAATCATATACAAAATGCATATAAAACGGTGGCAATTATCCTTAAGCGAGAAATGATCTGAAACAAAAAATTCAAGAAAAATAAATTATTTGAAAAACCAGTGTCTATCGTTTGAACCAAAATTATGAAGTTGCAAACAATTGTTACGGTCGCATTTCGCTGCGACCGAATAGTTTATATATTTAAAAAAAAAAGAAGTCCTGATTGACTTTGACTTGAGTCAAAAGCCAATCAGAACTCTGGTCAAAATGCCTGCAGGTCTAACCCAAGCCACCCGCCAATCGTAAATAGCGCGAACACCGCTCCACTGAGGCTCGTAGAGTAGTTTAATAAATTGAAGTGAATAGAAATTTCAATTTAAGAATTGGATTATATAAACTCATCATTGAATGCAAGAATGGTAGAATTAAGTAGAGAATAGGAATAAGTTCAATAGTGGTAAGTAAAAGATAAATGGTCACAAGGTTAAGGAGAACATCACCGAGCCATCCCTGAGGAAATCATTGACGTCAAGCATCGCAAGAAGTCTTAATTGGCACATCAATGCGCATCTCAATCCACCAAAGCCAGTCGATAAATCCGATCGGCCGGTTTTCATTTGTGAATTATGTGGCAAAGCACTTTCATCTAGAGGAGTATTAAGGGAACACGAAATGATGCACCGGGGCGAATTTTCATTTGTTGTGATAAATGTCCAAAACGTTTTCGAGTTGCGAATAAATTACGCCAACCAAGAGTCGTCATTCAAATGAATTGCAATCTGATGGGAGCACCGTGGAATATCGAGTTGCCAGTTAGCGGCCTAATGACCATTGGATTTGATGTGTGCCACAGTGCACGCGATCGTAACAAGTCATAGGGCGCCTTGGTAGCTACCATGGACTTGAAAACGTCTGTTCGATTCTTTAGTGCAGTCTCGCAACACATAAAGGGCAGCGAACTGTCCAACGAAATCTCATTGAACGTGCCGAATGCTCTCAAGGAATATCGCGATTTGCACGACTCGCTTCCCTCGCGTATCCTGCTTTATCGCGATGGTGTCGGCGAAGGACAGTTTCATCAAGTCGCTAAAATCGAAAGTGAAATGACTCAAAAGCGTCTGACCGAGATCTATGTGAACGCAGGCATACCAGAAGGTCCTAAATTTGCTTTTGTTATCGTTTCGAAGCGTATCAACACGCGTTATTTTATCAATCAAAACAACCCTCCGCCCGGAACAATTGTCGACGATGTCATCACTCTGCCGGAGCGTTACGATTTCTTCTTGGTGTCACAGTCAAATCGACAAGGAACCGTCACGCCCACTCATTACAGCGTTGTCGACGACAATATCGACCTAGATCTCAACAAGATGCAAATCCTATTTACAGCAAGAGTTGTTCACAATGTACAAAATACAAAATTCTTACCGACAGTCCAGCAGCAGCTGAAGACACAGCGAACAGCGCCTGGAGACACAAACACTCGCGACAGAACCAATGTAAACAATAACAACATACGCGAGCTGTCGCTGGGAAATGTCGTAGTGACATCATTGGTGGCGAAAAAGCCAAGATGGCCGTGCGCAGACAACTGATTCGACCAAATCCAGTGAGTCCCACACCAGTGGTTCTAAAACCAGAATTGGGATGGGAATTGTTCCGCAAACCAGCAGATCCGTTAGCCCGAACGGATCTAGAGAGCTGGGAACAAAGAAAAGGGGGCTGTCGGTTTTTGGATCGGACTGGAGACGGGTCTTTTTGGCATTTTCGGATTGGAGGCGAGACGGAACGAGCAGCGAAGAAAAAGGAGTTCTCGGCGACGGTTACCAGAAAAGGCGACTTTTGCATTTTTGGATTGGGACGACAGACGGAACGAGGAGCGAGGAAAGGAGGAGTTCTCGGCGAAGGTTACCGGAAAAGCAGGAGGCGAGGTCGAATTGCGAAAAACAAGTAAATAGTAAGTAGATTAAGCACTATCTTTAAGTTGTACATGTTTATAGTTCAATAGAATATAGAAGAGTTGTAAGGAAGCCAAAGTGGAGCGAGTTTTTTTTGGTCTGATCACGGTTTTGGATTGGAGGCCCCCCCCCAAAAGGGTTTCGGGTTCGAGATCGGGTCTCAGTGTCGCGACCCAAACCAAACCCCAGTCAGGATTTAGGTCGCTGGACGATTGTCGGCGCACGACTGGGTGGCGCCCAAAGACATTATCAAAATCACCCCGCCCCTCTTCGCGGGCAAAACGCCGGGCACAATCGTCTACCCCGCAGCCATTAGAGGCCTCGGGGGTAATAGTGCGCGTAACATTTGGCGCCCAACGTGGGGCCCATAACGGGAAATTGCCGATTGAAATTTGATCGGGCAAAGCAGTGTTCGAACGACGGAACGTTCGACAAGTCAAGTGTGGTGTTAGTGTGCAAAAGTGGCCCATAAATTCCGAGTACCGTGAGTGTGCAATTGCGGGTGTGTATAATTGCGGGAGTTTGCATTCGCGGGAGTGTGCAATTGCGGGTGTGTCAGTGTCCAGAGTGAAAAGTCGCGGAAAGGGAGAAAGTGGCGAAATTAGTGTTAGATTAGTTTGAAATTATATTGTATTATTTTTATTCTGACAATAAAGATAAAAAAAGGCTAGTAACTCGGAAAACCCCGTGTTTTTAGTAGACTCCTTTACCCCTTTCCTGTTAAAGTGCTTGTGGGTTCGTGGTAGACGGAGAAAATGGCGAAGTTCACCAGGGCCTTAGTAGATCGCTTCAATAAGGAGGAGCTCTCGTACGAGCTGGAGGTACGGAACATGCCAACTGGAACTGTTGAGGCAATGCGGAAGGATCTCCGGGAGACGCTGCGGGCGGAGACCCTGTTGGATGCATCCCTCTACACCATCAACTATCCGTTCACCTACGATGAGGACCTAAAGGCCATTACGTTGAAGGTTCAAGAAGTGGAGGGGTTGGTGGAGGAGTTTCGGGGAGACATGAAATCTCCCGATTTCCTGAAGGCGCAAGCGAAGTCAGAGTTCGGTCTACGGCGAATCCGAAACATTCTGCGGGGGAAACCATTAGAGGACCCCGCGGTCGAGCAGTTGCGACGGCGCCTGGTGCTGGCGATGGGAAAAATCGCGGTAGCGGCAGAAGGGGGAACCGAAGACGACGACAGCCAGCCGTTCGGTGTGAATCCGGAGGACGAAAAGAACTCGAGGAAGGAGTTAACGGATATACCGGCCTTCTCAACTCCAAAAGCCGCTCCGGCTGCGGCATCGAAAATGGTGGAGGTGGCCAAGTGGCGGATAAGATTCTCGGGTGAGAATCAGGCCTCAGTAAGTGCCTTCCTGGAGCGGGTGGAAGAGCTCCGCGAAGCCCGGGGCATGACCAAGGCTCAGCTGTTTCGCTCAGCGATCGATTTGTTTGAGGGTACGGCACTCATATGGCTCCGAGCCAATAGGGGGAGCGTCGAGACGTGGAATGAGGTGTGCCGAGAGCTGCGGGCGGGATTCCTTCCTCCGGACTACGACGATCGCCTATGGTCGGAAATTCGCCAAAGGAAACAGGGGAGCGCCGAATCAATTGGGGTGTATGTGGCCGCGATGGAGGGCCTGTTTCGGCGGCTGTCCATGGAGTGTGGCGAAGATGCTAAACTCAGGATCCTCCGCAGGAATATCGCCCCATTCTACCAGACTCAATTGGGTCTCATGCCCGTAGGGTCGGTGGGTGAGTTGGTGACTTTGGGTCGAAAGCTCGAGGCTACGCAAGTTGCGGTGGAGGCGTTTGTGCCGCCCCCTCCCCGAAAAGCGTCCCGGCTCTTGGAGCCAGATTTAGCGTATGCCGCGACCTGCGAGGCGGCGGTCGACGCCATGGAACGCGAGGGGAATGGGGCGCAGTGCTTTAACTGTCGAGGCACCGGGCACTGGTTTCGAGACTGTCGCGAGGCTAGGCGATGTTTTGGGTGCGGGAGGACGGGAACAATGAGGGCTCATTTCCTAACTTGTTCCCCAGGGGTACGGCGAGGCCCGCCGGGATATCGTCCCAACCGGGACCATCAGGCGACCAGGGGGTCGGGAAACGAGCCGCGTGCTCACTAGGCGGCAAAGGGAGCACGAAGTCACGGAAGACCGCAGGCGTCCAAACCAACTATTTGTTTGTGGGAGGCCAAATGGACACTCGCCCACACCTGAAGGTGGAGATCATGGTACGAGAGTTTCCCGGCCTGTTGGATTCGGGAGCATCCAGCACGATCGTTGGCGAAAAAGGGTGGGAAGTGCTGAAAAGGCTCGGGGTCGAGTGGGCCGACGCCGGGCCGGTGCGGATAAGGCTGGCAAACAATAGACAGTGCGTTGTCTTGGGCCAGGCCACCATACCGATCCGCCTGATCGTTGCCTCACTCCTTGATACTTGGCGTGGATTTCATTCGGCGTTTTGGGTTGATCCTCAACTTGAAAGGAGAGCGTTGGGACTTCTCGGACGTGGCAACAATTGACACCCCCAAGCATTTGAAAGGGGAGACGCACCTGGACGAGGAGGAGTCTAAAAAGCTGGAAAGCCTGGTGCAGCGAGAGTTTGAACTCATGGGGGAGGGACTAGGGTGTACGAGTCTAGTCGAACACATTATTCGTACGGACTCGTCTCCCATCAAGCAGTGATGCTACCCGGTTTCGCCAGTGGTACAGCAACATATAGACAAGGAGCTGTCGGAAATGCTCAATATGGGGGTAGTAGAGCCATCGGAGAGTCCTTGGTCGTCCCCGGTCCTGATGGTAAAGAAAAAGGACGGAACTTACCGGTTCTGCGTCGACTTCCGGAAAGTAAATCGAGTGACGGCCAGAGATGCGTACCCCCTCCCGTAAGTCTCGGCTACGTTGGACAAGCTACGCAACGCGAGATATCTGTTGACCCTGGATATCAAGTCGGCTTATTGGCAGGTACCCGTAGCTCCCGAGTCGAGGCCCTATACTGCCTTTACTATACCAGGCCGGGAACTTTTCCAATTTAGCAGGATGCCGTTCGGATTATCCAACGCCCCCGCTATGTGGCAGCGTTTGATCGATAGAGTTTTGGGGCCCAACTTGGAGCCGTACGTGTTCACGTACCTAGACGACATTATTGTGGTCACGCAAGATTTCGAGTGTCACTTGAGTACGCTCCAGGAAGTATTTAGGCGTTTGCGCAAAGCGGGGTTGAAGCTCTCCAGGGAAAAGTGCCATTTCTGTCGACCCAAACTGACGTACCTGGGCTACGTCGTCGATGAAAATGGGCTGAGCGTGCATCCCGAGAAGGTGGAGTGCATGGTGGGCTTCCCCACCCCCGCGACGGCAAAACAAGAGAAACAATTTTTAGGAATGGTGTCGTGGTACCGCCGTTTCATACCAGATCACGTTACTCTGGTGGCAACGCTCACAGAGTTACTCCGGAAGAACAAGCGTTTCGTTTGGACACCGCAGTGCAAGGAAGCGTTCAACAAATGCAAGGGAAAGCTGTCAACGGCACCAATTTTGGCTTGCCCAGACTTCGATCGGCCTTTTCAGGTGCAGACGGATGCGTCGGATGTGGGTTCGGGAGCCGTGTTGAGCCAGATCTTTCCGGAAGGGGAAAAGGCCATTTTTTTCTTGAGCAGAGCGCTGTCGAAGGGGGAGCGGAAGTTTTCAACCACGGAGAAAGAGTGCCTAGGGGTGCTGTGGGCGGTGGAGAAGTTGAGGCCCTACATAGAGGGGGCCCAGTTCCGGGTCATCACAAATCACCATTCCTTGGTATGGTTGCACAACTTAAAGGACCCCACGGGCCGACTGGCCAGGTGGGCAGTACGCCTCCAGCAGTTTGACTTCGAGGTCGTGCATCGGAAGGGGAAAGAACATCTGGTTCCTGACGCACTCTCCCGCGCAATACCTAGGGTGGCCGGAGTCACCGCTGAAGACCCCATCGACTCGTCGTGGACCAAGATGAGAGAAGGAATACGGGAGAATCCGGATCAATACCTGGACTGGCGGGTCTCAGAGGATGGCGTTTGGAAGCACATTCCCGGACTGAACGCCGAACTAGATGATCAGGCATGGAAGCGGGTACTGCCGAAGGCCGAACGAAGCGCAGCCTTTTCCAGGGGCACGATGATTCCAGAGCGGGACACATGGGGGGTCAAAAGGACCCTAGACCGAATCACGCAGCGTTACTTTTGGCCAAAGATGGGGACCGATATCCGTCGATACGTTGCTCGATGCAAGGTCTGCCAATCCGTCAAGGTGGAGCGAAAATCACCCCGAGGAGTGATGGAGACGAGGGCAGGCAGGGCAAGGCAACCCTGGGAGCTTATTTGCGTGGATTTAGTTGGCCCTTTACCCAAATCGACCAGGGGACACAGCTATATTCTTAGTGTGGTGGTTTATTACACCAAATTCGCTCTGGTTCTACCCTACCGGACTGCGAAGGCACCGGAAATAACACGCCTGTTAGAGTAACGGGTATTTATGCTCTTCGGGGTACCAGAGGCAATCATTTGCGACAATGGGGTTCAGTTTCGTTCCCGGGTTTTCCAAGAGTTAGCGCCGAGATTTGAGTCCAGAATCGAGTACACGGCCTTCTACCACCCTCAAGCCAACCCAGCGGAGCGTACAAATCAATACATTAAGAGAATGTTGCGTTCCTACGTGTCCGACAATCATCGGAAATGGGATAACGATCTGGCACAGATCGGGCGCGCCTTACGGACGTACACACATGAAGCCATGGGGGTAACTCAATACTTCATGAACTTCGGGAGGGACATGGTTGCCTTCCGAGGGGAACCGCACCCACCTGGGGGAAATACATGCGAGCTCGATCCCAAAGAGCGAGCGGCCGCGTTGAATCGGGTAAGGGGCGAGGTAGTCGCGAGACTGCGTGACACGGCCAGGCTTACCGTGGCTCGGTACAATCTTCGTCAGCGCGCCCAGCCTTTCTATGCCAACGACCAAGTGTGGAGGAGGAATTTCGTCCTGTCAGATGCAAAGAAGTATTTTTCGGCAAAATTGGCCCCGGAATATGTGGGACCGTTCGTGGTCAAAGAGAAATTGTCCTCGTCTACATACCGCTTAACGGACAACAAGGACAGAGACGCTGGGGTATGGCACGCCAAAGACTCAAAACTCTACGTAAGCAACGAATTAGAGCTACCCAACAAACATGAACATGCATAAAATTTTAAATCTAACTGGGACAGACACGATAAGTAAAATATGAACTTAATACCAATCATTGGTTGGTTCCATGGGCTCTTCTTCGTTTTGAGACCCTTCCTGCTGCCCTTTCCTCAAATCCTTCCTTTCCATTATTATTTTTCCTTCGGTTCTTCTTTTCCTTTCGCGTCGCGTTATCTTTTCTTTTGGGGGGTTGAAGTTTGGGGCTAAAATAAAATGTTAAAAAAAAGGTCATTAGTAGTAGAAATAATAATCCGGGGGGGATAGATAGGACATAGAGTAGGCCGTAGTAGTCGGGGCGGAGAGGTATCAATTGGTTAGTACAGTAGGAGTAGTGAGGGAATTAGTTCGGGGAAGCTAAGAGCATGCGAATTAACTAAAGAGCTCAGTGGGGGATATCCAGAGAACAAGTTTGGTAGGTGGATAGCATAGAAAAGGCAAGGAGTAAATGGGCTGTTTAGGTTAAATAAGGGACAGTTGGGTAGACAGAGAAAATTAAGTCGGGGTTAGTTTGGGCAGGTCAGATAGGAGACGGTTGGGTAGGGAGAATGGGGAACCGTAGTTAATGGCATAAATTAGAGAACTTAGTTAGGTATTAGTAGAAGCAGAGTAAGGACTGGTGAAAATTGGTGAGGGGATAGCAGTTGGCTAGGTTAGTTAGGTTAGCGAGTAGAAAGTTTAGTTCGGGGATTTAGGGGTATTTACCTAAGTGACTGAAACAAGTAATCGTGTGGGTTCCGTACGGAACCATTGTTTTGTTTGGCCCGCGCGAATTCGCCGAAGCAACAATGCTCTGCGAGCACTCGGCAATGGCCATGGCAAGCAAAACCACTCTTGGACGTGCAACGTCACCGCGCGCGTCGAATGCTGCTGCCCAAATATTACTCGTTTCCGCTTTTGTTCATCGCTCGTTTTTTTTAACCGTTCGTTCTTTGTTTTTTTTTGAGTGCATTTTGGGAAAATCCACTTGAAGAAGGGGCGGTAATGTTACGGTCGCATTTCGCTGCGACCGAATAGTTTATATATTTAAAAAAAAAGAAGTCCTGATTGACTTTGACTTGAGTCAAAAGCCAATCAGGACTCTGGCCAAAAAGCCTGCAGGTCTAACCCAAGCCACCCGCCAATCGTAAATAGCGCGAACACCGCTCCACTGAGGCTCGTAGAGTAGTTTAATAAATTGAAGTGAATAGAAATTTCAATTTAAGAATTGGATTATATAAACTCATCATTGAATGCAAGAATGGTAGAATTAAGTAGAGAATAGGAATAAGTTCAATAGTGGTAAGTAAAAGATAAATGGTCACAAGGTTAAGGAGAACATCACCGAGCCATCCCTGAGGAAATCATTGACGTCAAGCATCGCAAGAAGTCTTAATTGGCACATCAATGCGCATCTCAATCCACCAAAGCCAGTCGATAAATCCGATCGGCCGGTTTTCATTTGTGAATTATGTGGCAAAGCACTTTCATCTAGAGGAGTATTAAGGGAACACGAAATGATGCACCGGGGCGAATTTTCGTTTGTTGTGATAAATGTCCAAAACGTTTTCGAGTTGCGAATAAATTACGCCAACCAAGAGTCGTCATTCAAATGAATTGCAATCTGATGGGAGCACCGTGGAATATCGAGTTGCCAGTTAGCGGCCTAATGACCATTGGATTTGATGTGTGCCACAGTGCACGCGATCGTAACAAGTCATAGGGCGCCTTGGTAGCTACCATGGACTTGAAAACGTCTGTTCGATTCTTAAGTGCAGTCTCGCAACACATAAAGGGCAGCGAACTGTCCAACGAAATCTCATTGAACGTGTCGAAGGCTCTCAAGGAATATCGCGATTTGCACGGCTCGCTTCCCTCGCGTATCTTGATTTATCGCGATGGTGTCGGCGAAGGACAGTTTCATCAAGTCGCTAAAATCGAAAGTGAAATGACTCGAAAGCGTCTGACCGAGATCTATGTGAACGCAGGCATACCAGAAGGTCCTAAATTTGCTTTTGTTATCGTTTCGAAGCGTATCAACACGCGTTATTTTATCAATCAAAACAACCCTCCGCCCGGAACAATTGTCGACGATGTCATCACTCTGCCGGAACGTTACGATTTCTTCTTGGTGTCACAGTCAGTTCAACAAGGAACCGTCACGCCCACTCATTATAGCGTTGTCGACGACAATATCGACCTAGATCTCAACAAGATGCAAATCCTATTTACAGCAAGCGTTGTTCACAATGTACAAAATACAAAATTCTTACCGACAGTCCAGCAGCAGCTGAAGACACAGCGAACAGCGCCTGGGGACACAAACACTCGCGACAGAACCAATGTAAACAATAACAACATACGCGAGCTGTCACTGGGAAATGTCGTAGTGACATCATTGGTGGCGAAAAAGCCAAGATGGCCGTGCGCAGACAACTGATTCGACCAAATCCAGTGAGTTCCACACCAGTGGTTCTAAAACCAGAATTGGGATGGGAATTGTTCCGCAAACCAGCAGATCCGTTAGCCCGAACGGATCTAGAGAGCTGGGAACAAAGAAAAGGGGGCTGTCGGTTTTTGGATCGGACTGGAGACGGGTCTCTTTGGCATTTTTGGATTGGAGGCGAGACGGAACGAGCAGCGAAGAAAAAGGAGTTCTCGGCGACGGTTACCAGAAAAGGCGACTTTTGCATTTTTGGATTGGGACGACAGACGGAACGAGGAGCGAAGAAAGGAGGAGTTCTCGGCGAAGGTTACCGGAAAAGCAGGAGGCGAGGTCGAATTGTAAAAAACAAGTAAATAGTAAGTAGATTAAGCACTATCTTTAAGTTGTACGTGTTTATAGTTCAATAGAATATAGAAGAGTTGTCAGGAAGCCAAAGTGGAGCGAGTTTTTTTTGGTTTGATCACGGTTTTGGATTGGTGCCCCCCCCCCCAAAAGGGTTTCGGGTTCGAGATCGGGTCTCAGTGTCGCGACCCAAACCAAACCCCAGTCAGGGTTTAGGTCGCTGGACGATTGTCGGCGCACGACTGGGTGGCGCCCAAAGACATTATCAAAATCACCCCGCCCCTCTTCGCGGGCAAAACGCCGGGCACAATCGTCCACCCCGCAGCCATTAGAGGCCTCGGGGGTAAAAGTGCGCGTAACACTATAATAACAAAATGGCGGACGGATTTCGAAATTCGAGTTTTTTTTGTAATTTTTGGGTTTGACAAATTAGAAAAAGAAAACAATATTTTGGAACATCCGTGGTTCACACGATAGTTATCGCGTGTTCTTAAAATGGAAAAAATTTCAGGAGAATCGATTTTGTAGTTTTAGAGAAAAAAGAAGAAGAAAAGTGGTTTCAAGACAAACGCATTTAAACTTTTGAGAGAGATGATTTTCCTCCAAAATTCACAACGTTACTAATATTCAAAATATTGGTTAGGCAAAGCTATGAGGCCAGCATTTTATTTTTAAATTGAATATTACAGTTTGTTGTTTCTATGTATCACGTACCACTCAGTGAGCTGCACAAGAAATGATCTTGAGTATATTGTCATTAGAACCACCGTGTAAAGCTGTGGCAGCCGCTAGTGCTACACATCTCAAAGGAGGAAATTGCTGGAGGGGAGAGCCTACGGGGACTTCATCATACTGAAAATCTCATTTAGGACGTACCACAACGCTAACATGGACTATAGAACTACAACATTTGACTTTAGCCACACTTTTTGACCATCCGTCCCTCCTACTGCATCGTTGTGCAGGCGGAGTTACTAGCGATCTTGCGAGTTGCAGAGGAAGTCGGCAGGAAAGGAGATGTCACTTTCTTTGTGGATAGTCAAGCGGCCATACGAGTGCTAGAATCAGTTGTAGTGTACTGCAAATTAGCTATGAGGTCATTGGGGAGAGTTATCCTAACGAACAAACTAATATTGTCCTGGATTTCTGGGCACAGTGAAAGTGCAAGGTAATGTAAAAGCGGATCAGCTTGCTAGGAAGGGATTACGTGACGTACATACGTGCAAGGCGATGAGTAATGAGCTCATCAGAGGTACTTCGGCAGGCTATAAAGGTGTCGGCTTACGAGCTAGCATTATGGCGATGGAGGAATTTGGACACATGTTACACCGCTAAGCATATGTTGTCTAAATACGATTGTGAACGTACTCTTGGTATGTTAGCTCTGAACCGAGCTTCAACGAGGAATCTTGTGAGTTTACTTACGGGCCATGTGACTTTCGGTGAACACGCAAGGAGAATCGGCCTCCCAGCTAGCGACCTATGTCGGAGCTGCAGCGACGAAGAGGAGACAGAGTCAGTAGAGCAGTTTTTGTGCAAATTTCCGGCTCTAGCTGCTCGAAGACGTAAGCACTTAGGGGTGTTCTTTTTCGCGAAGCTAAGTGAAGCTAAGTGAGCAAGGTACTGCGAGTGGGCCAACTTCTGGTTTTTCTTAATAAATCAGGATGGTAAACATAATGCATTCGATTTAAAACAAATTTGAAAATAGAAAAAGAAAATCAAATGGAAATAATTATTTATTTCATAAATTTTCAAACCAAACATTATCTTAGTTATACAAGATTATTGATAAGAAGGAATTAACTATTTACTACTTAATGTGGGCTTCTTGACAATTGGCTCTTGAAAATCGTATGCTGGCTTTATTTCCAAATTTTTATTTCTTTTGTCAATACGTGTGCACGCATTAGTGCGTTCCAAAAAAGCATCATATCTGGTCTTGACATAGCGAGAAAATTTCCAACATGATTCATATTATCCATTGCAGTAAATCGTACAGATTTTTGGCTTGCTCGCTGAATAACCATTTCCGACCAAATCTGAAAAGTAAAGCAATAACAATGCTTCTAAACACATCTGTTTTACCTTGGTGCTAAGCAACAAGTTACCCGCGGTGCAAAATACAACACGTGAATATGTTAGCTTCCATCTTCAGCATCGTTCAACCTAAGGCAACCTCTACTTCTCTCTTCCCAATTGCCACTGACGAAAGTAAACAGGTTGCAATTTAACTAAAAATAATTTAAAAATTGAAAACGTCTATACACCACAAATAGGCTGAAATATAATTTTAGAAAATTTAAAAGTTCGTCACAACGACACAAATGCACATTTAGTAGTTTTATTAATAGCTAGTAATTGTTACCTTTAGCAATAAATGTCTCAGCATTGAATTTGAAAAATAGAATCCAAAAAAGCAATCTGCGACAATTAAGCCGCACTTGTTTTTAAAACAAATGTAAGTACGATATAAATTGATAAATCGCGAAATAAATATAAAACTTATAAAAAACATTAACGAAGTGTTAATCGTTAATGGTATCTAACAGGAGATCATAAACCTTTACAATCTCGCAAGTTCCTTGAGAGGCTGCAAGGGATCCTGTTTTAAAAAACTAAATAACAAAACAAAAGTGAAAGGTGAAAACTGTTGCATCCCAGTAAAAGGAACCAGACACCATAATGGCGGAGCAAGCCGACCAACAAATACCTGAAGCAGTAGTCCCCTTGGAGATGAAGCAAGACGACTACCGATCTACACAGGGAACAATAGGGAGTACGCACTGAACGCTTGGATGGACGAAGCGAACATCATCCTGAATTTGTCGCAACCAGGAGATCAAAGGACGTACCTTTTCCGGCTCATCGTAAACAAGCTTCAAGGACCAGCGCGAAACACCATCCAAAAGATTCCTGAACCAATCTTGCAAAATGTAAAGGCGATCCTCACATCAACCTACGGAATCAACGAATCATACAACTCGATAGTGAATAAAATTCACGGGGTGAGTCCTAGTAGTAGGAATATTGATGACATTTTCCAGAAGTTAAATAATCTTTTAAATAACTTAAATACTAAGTTCCTTCAAGACCCCCAACGTGCCCTTCATAGTGAGTTTAATCCAGTACGAAATGAAAACTTGGTGCTAAACAAGTTTAAATCCTTAATACCTGAATACAAAGTATTCCTTCTCGAAACGCGAAATGTTGTAACTTTGGATCAAGCATATAATCTGTTGTCAGAAATACAGCAAAATACTAATTGTGACGCTTATCATAGCGAAAAACATCCTAAAAATAATAATAGAAATAATTTCAGAAACAATAACCAATATAATAGCAGACACATTAATAATCGTCAGTTAAACAATAATCCAAACAATCAAAATTGGAGACCATTTAACAGAAGCACATTCGGATATAACAATTTCAGAAATAATAACCAAAATAATCGTAATAGGCCCCCGTTCAATAATAACCAAAATTACCCCCGCTATAGAGAACAAAACCGAGCAGAACCAATGCAGGTAGATAATTCAAATATCTATCGTCAAAACCGCAACTATCCAAAACCTGAGCCCATGGATACAAGTTTTTCCATGCCAGCCTCGGAAACCCTTTACCTATAGTTGATATGACCATAGAAAACGAAAAAGTCTCTGTTTTAATAGATACAGGCGCCTCAACGTCCAGCTTAGATTTACACAGCTTTCCGAACATACAGATAATTAAACTAGACAATCCAATTCCAATTAACGGCCTAGGTGGAACTTCCTTTGTTACACGGAAACTCAAAACTGGAATGCCTACCGAATTTGGACTCCCAAATTCCCATAAAGTTATTTGGAACTTAATGGACTTTTCCCAAAAACAATTTAAAGCTATCATTGGTCAAAATATACTCTATCCAATTAACGCAAAGCTAAACCTAGGAGACGGTAATATGGAAATTAACAACAAAATAGTTAGCTTCAATTATGCTATACCAAAAGAAATAAACTTCCAAAACGAACTAACGAGTAACAACCAAACAATGTCAAAACTATACGAACATTTAAACAACGAAGAAAGTAAAGCCCTACAAAAACTCTTAAAAGAATTTGAAGACATATTTTATAAAGAAAAAACTAATTTAACGTGTACAAGTCAAACTAAACATCAAATTGTTACAAAAACAAACAGACCTCTATATTCTAAAATATATCGGTTTCCCCAAATCCATGAACAGGAAGTAGAAGTTCAAATGCAGGATATGCTACAGCAAAAAATAATAAGGCACTCGACATCTCCATATAATGCCCCTATTTGGGTTGTTCCAAAGAAAATGGATAACTCGGGTAAAACAAAGTGGAGAATCGTCATCGACTATCGAAAACTAAACGAAGAAACGATAGAAGACAAGTATCCAATACCAAATATCGAAAGCATCTTCGATAAATTAGGATAGGCCCAGTACTTCACTACCCTCGATTTAGCGAAAGGATTTCATCAAATTGAAATTGAAGAGCACGACCGTCACAAAACGGCTTTTTCCACACCCCAAGGACACTACGAAACTATCGTATGCCCTTCGGTTTGAAAAATGCTCCAGCTACTTTTCAGAGGATGATGAATGAAGTTCTTCGAGAACACATTAACAAAATTGCTGTCGTTTACCTTGACGACATTCTTATATTCGCTACTTCACTGCAGGAAATGTTCGTCAATATAACAAAAATATTCCAATCCCTACGTAAGTGCAAATTAAAAGTGCAAATAGATAAGTGCAAGTTTTTCACTAAACATACAGAATACCTGGGACATATATTATCCATCGATGGGATAAAACCAAACCCTGACAAAATCGAAGCGATAAAAAACCTTAAAGTCCCCGACACTACAAAAAGAATTAAATCATTTTTAGGAATCACTGGATATTACCGTAAATGTATCCAAAATTACGCAAAAATCGCATCACCTCTAACTAATGCATTAAAAAAGGAAAGAAAAATAGACATAGACGACCCGAAATTCGTTTCTGCTTTTGAAAAGTTAAAGCAACTTATAACTAACTACCCTGTATTGCATTACCCAGACTTCAAACAAAAGTTTGTATTAACAACGGATGCCTCTGAAAAAGCAATAGGCGCAGTCCTCTCACAACAAGGACATCCAGTGTCGTTCGCTAGTAGAACCTTGAACGAACACGAACGGAACTACTCAACGATAGAAAAGGAACTACTTGGTATCGTATGGGCAACGCAGTATTTTAGACCATACCTTTTTGGTACCAAGTTCGACATTAAAACAGATCACAGACCCCTTGTCTGGCTTAACGGTTTAAAAGAACCAAACAGTAAGCTACAGAGGTGGAAAATTAAGTTGAATGAGTATAATTTCAACATAGAATATGTCAAAGGTTAGGATAACAAAGTTGCTGATTTCCTCAGCAGAATTAACATTGACCAACAGGAAATTAATATATCCATCGAAGACAATGCAGATAACGAAAACCTAAGTGACAAAGCAACCATCCATTCAGGAGATGAAGATCACCTTGACTTCATACCCATTACGAAAGGAGTTGTTAACATCTATAAAACGCAAATACTAATTGTAGAAAGAAAGCAGAAAGAACTTAAAATGATAAATAAAAAACGAAAAATATACATAGATAAAAGAGATATTAGAGAAGAACATATTTTGAAAGACATATTGAGACGTTATTTAACTGACAAAGGCAAAATCGGAATCTACTGTGAACTAAGTGATACCGAATGGAATAAAATACAGCTCACAATTATGAGTTTATATTCTAATAATCGAAACATGAGATTCATAAAATGCACAAACCATGCAAAGGATCTACTAGATGAAGATCAATGTTTTTCAAAAATAAAAGAAAAAAATGAAGGCAGTAACCACAGAGGAATTCTAGAGAACTATGAGGAAATAAAAAACTTATACTATTTCCTAGACATGAGAACAATGGTCGCTAAGTATATTAACAATTGCGAAGTATGTAGTCTTGCCAAATATGATAGAAAACCCGTAAAAACCGGAGTTTCTTTTATCAGAAACACCCGAGAACATTAGTAAATTAGTTCATGTAGACATATTTATGATTGGGAAAAAACAGTTTTTTACGGCAATAGACAAATTTTCGTAACACTTATACGCCAAGGAAACCTTGGATAAAAATGCAATAACATTCGTAAAGCTGATTAGAGAATATAACGCAATTATGGGAAAACCGAAGAAAATCATCGCAGACAACGAGTTTAACACGGTAAATGTTAGAGACTTCCTTAGAAGAGAAAAAGTCGAAATGCACTTCACATCACCTAAGTCCCATACCGGAAACGCCGACATGAATCGCTGTCACAGCACACTGCTGGAACAGATAAGAATCCTTACACTTACTGAACCAGATCTAAACATCGAAGAAAAAGTTCTCAAAGCTACGGAATACTATAATAACACAATACATACTAGCATAGAATGCAAACCATTAGAAGTTCAACTAGGAAATACTGATAGGAATAAAATATATGAGTCACTAAAAGCGAAGAAAGCTAAATGGATCGAATACCACAATGAAAACCGCGAAAAACCACAAGATATTCCTAATAATAAAGTATTTATAAAAAAATATATTAATGAACGACATAAAGAACAACCTAAATACCGTAAAGTGGAAATAACGAAAGATATAAATAACGATATTATCTTGGTTAAAAACAACAAATCTAGAAACAAAATACATCCTATTCGAATAAAAAGAATAAAGAAATATACCACAGAACCAAAAGTTGTTGAAAAATTAACCATATCAGAGTCAGACAAATCCTTCACCAAAACGGAAGGATCTCCAAACGAAACCATTATATCAAAATTTGGCCTAAGCATAACCAGAGGAGATATGAAAAGGATTGACCAAAATGAATGGCTAGACGATCAAACTATTAATTTCTATATGAACCTAATAAAAGAACGTAACAACCAAGACATCACAAATAAACTACCAAAAATATACACTTTCGATACATTTTTCACTATACGACTACTCCTATCAGGATACCAAGCAGTCCACCGATGGACTCGTAGAGTAAACATATTCTCGTATGACATAAAACTAGTTCCAGTGCATATGAATGAAACACATTGGTGCATAGCCATTATAAACATTGTGGAAAAAACTATCAATTACTATGATTCATTTGGAAAACCAAACACACCCCTTTTAAACGCTTTAGCCGAATATTTAGAAAAAGAAGCGGAATCCAAGGAAATACGTAATTTCGATATAAAAATGTTCACCAAAACAAACATGGCAAATATCCCACAACAAACGAACTCCTACGATTGTGGCGTATTTAGCTGCATAACAGCCGAATATACTGCAAGAAATCATCCATTGGATTTTACCCAAAAAGATATGCCATATTTTCGTCAGAAAATAATTCTAGAATTAGCTAAAGGAAAATTAACAACGTAACTACAACAAAAATAATAAAATCTGTTAAACTAAATCCTTTAATTAACTAGAAACTCAATCTAAATTACAGGTTGCTCAACATCAAAAAAGGAAACATCTGAATTCAAAATCTCTAATTATACTCACAATTCTCTTCCTACTACAACTTAACCAAGCTGAAATAACAATTGAAAAAGTCAGCGCAGAATCCGGAATCATACTCATAAAAAAGGATTCAGTAAGACTAATAAAGGACTACCATAGAATATACCATCAAATCGACTTAAAACAATACGACAAGGCACTAGAACAAATAACTAAAGAGGCAGAACCTGACTCTTACACCATAGAAACAATAAAAACTATAAAAGGAGAACTAAAGTTGCTTCATTTTGATACCGAAGCAAGTAAGAAAATTTCAATGGACATAAATACTCACTCAAATAAATACAAATTTGCAAAAATATCACGAGGACAACGAAAAATTAAACGTGGACTAATCGATCCAGTAGGCAAGGTATACAAATGGTTATTCGGATTAGGAGACAATGATGACTATCAAGAAATATTAGAACATCTAAATATCATAGATCAAAACAACCATGCAGTAATAGAATCTATGAACAAACAAATGCAAATTAATAATATTTTTCAAAATAATCTCAATAAAATATTAAATAATATTAACCAAACTAATGAACAATTTAAACAAATGGCAGATAATTTCACAAATAACACAAAACATATAAATAAAATCCTAACCACCATGCAGTTAAATCACAATCTAGAGCTAATAAAAAACGAGTTAGAAAAAATTATCGACAACATAAATTCTGCAAAAACAGGTATCATGACAAGATCCTTACTTACACACGACGAAATAGATTCCCATAACCTTTCAATCCACGAGCTTAGAGAAATAACTACGAACGTTTTATTTAAGGATGGTGTAGGGTATTCCTAGTCCCGAATCCAAAAATATCCCATACACAACAATTTCCCTCACAAAGTTTTTAAGCTTTATTACATAACCTAACAAACCAACCAAATCGATCCCAATACATACACCAAATGAGTCTTTGATAATTTCCCTTTTACTCAAACTACCCATGGTAAACGGTTCATGCAGAGCATTGATCCAAATAATCAAATTGGGTCAAAGCAACGTAAACAATACTGGATGCGACGAATTCCGTGGGAACGGAATTGAACCATGATCGATTGGTTTAGATAACTTAACATAGAACTAGAGTAGGGATTTTTATTCAATAAGCAATTTTTATTGTATTAGCATAAGCAAAATTCGTAAATAAAAGAACGAGTTGGGTTTATGCTCAGCCTCAGTTTTATTCTACAACGTAGAACTATAAGTTGTTTTTAATTAAGCGACATTGCCTACCAGCGGCAAAGTTCACAGTTTTGAGTAAAGGAGCAGAAACTGCCTTTCACTAATTGGCAGATAACGAATTGCCTCTCATCTTGGCAAATTCAATACTTTAGAAATACCGGCTGCCTGTCTACTCGGACTGCGCCAAATATGCGGCATTCTAACAGATGCCTGTAGGTGTTACAGAAATCAGTCCCGACCTTCTATTGTACTAATTCCCGTCTTTAAATAAAGGAAGACCATCACTCTGGAAGAGTACATCCGAAGACGAGATCACGAAGGCAATTCATCCAATGACCAAACAATACATCATCAACACACATTACATGGCGGTCCTGCGACCCACGATCCTGCGACCCGCGATTCTACGACCAACGACCTCGATCTAGAAGAAGGCGAAATCACAGAGATACAGTCAGACGAGGAGTTCCATGTTAAGTTCGAGAGATGCCTGATCCTCAGTGGAAAAATTAGAAGAGAACATCAACAAGAGGAGTACGTACCGATGCCAATAAAGCAAGCGCCTAAAGATGATCCGACACCGTTACCTGGACCACGAAGACGAAACATTCGTGAATTTATAAAGAGGCCAGCCGAAGACTAGCCTAAGATAGAAAAATTAAAGCGACGACGAAGAGGAGGAAAAGCATTTAACCAACGAAGAGAAAAAGCAATACTACATCGTCTACTTCACATATCGACAGGAGAAAATAGAATTAACTTCTCAAATAAGTTAAATAATTTAAAAAAAAAAAATAACGTTATAATCAAGTATAAATAGTAAATAAAATATATAAATTAAATACAAAATGGGCAATAATTGTAGCACAAACTCTAATGTACTTATAGAATACAAACAAACCATAAGTACCACAGTCATATTTTCTATCATCTTAATATTTTTATATCTTTACAATAGCAAGCAAAAGAAATATGCTAGGAAGATAGTTGATAGAAACATTTTAGCAAACAGGATTAATGTTTAATCAAGTACATAGACAATTCACAGATGCCTGCAAGCAAAATAAAATTGCTTTTAGCCGAATTACAGACTATTTTCTCGAATTTGAAAAAAACTAAAACCTACACGGTCAAAACGCTAAAAGAAAAATTAGAATCAGTAATAGAAATTGAAAATGAATGTATTAATCTTTTCAGCCAAATAGAAGAAGGCACCGAACTTGATCTCAAGTCATTGATATCCAAGACTTGCAAGGCACTAACTTCAGCATTAATTGAACGATTAAACGCGGAAAATATCACAGTAAAAATAAAAGAAGAAATAACTTATACTGCAATGGCAGAGTTTAATATTGACACTGCCATCAAAACAATACCGAACTTCGACGGTAAATTTTCTGAGCTAGAGACTTTTCTAATAGTAGTTAAACTCATCGGTAAAAGACTTTCACCAGAAGGAAAAACAGAATTACTAAATTTTGTCGTACATGTGAAACTTAGTCCAAATGTTAGAACGTCACTGAATACCTCAGACATTACAGAATTAGAAAATTTTGAAATAGAACTGAGACAAAAATACAAAAACCCGAAAACTATTCCGCAGGTGCATACACAATTGTCTACAATCACACAAAAACGACTACCTATTTCTGTCTACAAAGACAAAATATTGAATTTAGTCAATGAGCGAAATCAGCTTCAAATATCTGAACTAGGTCCAAACCCAATCCAGGCTGCAAAACAAGCCATACAAAGCGTAAACGATACATACGCATTAACAGTGTTCAAAAATGGTCTGAACGACCAAATAAGGGAAACAATATTCGCTGCAAGACCTAAGAATCAAGGTGAAGCAATTTCACTTGCCACAGAAGTTGAGAGTACCGCAACGCAGCAGAATAGTGTTTTACATATAAACAGATATGATAGGTATCCAAACAATAGAAATACAAATCATATAAGCAGAAATGATTATAATCCCCAGAATATCAGATATAGGCCGCGTGATCACTTTCAAAGTAATCAATATGTCAATAATCGAAATTTCGACGGTAATAGACCCGCGAATAACCAAAATTTCAACAATAGAAATTTTACCCGCGCTAGAAATTTCCAAACGAATAGAAATTTCAACAACTCTAGAAATGGAAATAATCGCAGTAATAGAAATTATTCAAACAATAATAACACTAGAAGAATTCGCGTAATATCGGACCAGGGAAACTCGACAGCTTCCCGAGAGGAATTAGGCACCCTCCCGGAAGAATAAAGGTAAACAAAGCCAAAAACAATGTAAAAACCAAAACTAACAAAATATATAGGATAACGGGTATTAGCACTAATTACATTAACATTTATAATAAAAATGAGAATAGACACCTGAAGCTACTAATAGATACAGGTGCAGACATATCAATACTAAAAAGTAATAGCTTAATTCGCAAAAGTATCGATATTCAGCCCGAAAATAAATGTAAACTCACGGGCATAACAGAAGAGACTATAATGTCTCTGGGAACAACCCAACAACAATTTATCATCGACAATGAAATGATAACGCATACTTTTCACATAGTAGATGAGGACTTTCCAATTGAAACTGATGGTATATTAGGAAGAGATATACTCAGTAAATATATGTGCAAAATAGATTTCGAGTCCTATACAATTACCTTTTGCATCCTTGACAACGATTTTACAATACCGATGTACACAAGAAAAATAAATATGGCACATGTTGTCATCCCGGCTAGAACTGAAGCCATGATACCGATTGAAATCAATAGATCCGAAGACAGCATTATTCTTAACAATGAGATACAAAATGGAGTATTCTTAGGAAACTGCATTATCCCATCAAAAGGTATATGCCACGTTAAAGTACTCAACACTAACGATTACGGCATAACACTTACAAATTTCAATTTAGAAATAGAACCTCTGAAAAATTATAATATTCTAACAACAAATCAAACTTTCGATAATAAGCGTTTAAACCGGCTATTAAACATCATAAACACGAATAGCTTAGATGAACAAGCAAACACGAGCTTGCTAGATATTATTGAACAATATCAAGATGTTTTTCACCTTGAAGGGGAACAATTAACTAAAAATAATTTTTACAAGCAAATGCTCAATACTACTGACAATACTCCGGTATACATAAAGAATTATCGATTACCACAAACACAAAACGAGGAAATACAAAAACAAGTTCAAGAGTTGAAGGATAACGACATAATAGAGCCTTCCATAAGCCCATACAACTCACCATTGCTAGTTGTACCAAAGAAAAGTTCTGATGGCACTAAGAAATGGAGACTTGTTGTTGACTTCAGAAGGTTAAACGACAAGATAGTCAATGACAAATTCCCATTGACGAGGTTGGAAGATGTGCTCGACAAACTAGGCAGAGCAAAATATTTTTCCACTTTAGATATGACGAGTTCTTTCCACCAAATTGAACTAGAAAAAGACTCCAGACCTTTGACAGCTTTTTCGACTAGCAACGGACACTATCAATTCAAAAGGCTACCTTTTGGACTTAAAATATCCTCAAACAGTTTTCAAAGAATGCTTACCATTGCACTAACTGGTTTAAGCCATTCAGCTTTTCTATATGTCGATGACATTATGGTCTTTGGTTGTAGCATCAAACACCAATGATAATCTATCAAAAGTTCTACAAAGACTACGCAAGTACAACCTCAAACTGAATGCGAATAAATGCAAATTTTTAAAATCGGAAGTAGTCTATTTAGGACACCTAATTACGGCAGACGGTATACGAACGGACCCTGCTAAGCACGAAGTGATTAAGAATTATCCCATTCCTAAAAATGCAGATGATGTAAGGAGATTCGTTGCATTTTGTAATTACTACCGTCGCTTCATCCCAAACTTTGCAGAAACGGCAAAGAGTTTGAACTCTTTATTGAGGAAACAAACACCGTTTGTTTGGGAAGAAGAACAACAAAAAGCATACGATCTTCTAAAACAAAAATTAATCTCACCGCCAATACTCCAATATCCCGATTTTGAAAAACCATTTATATTGACCACTGACGCATCAAATTTTGCACTAGGTGCGATTCTGTCACAAGGAGAGATTGGTTCTGATTTACCAATCTCGTACGCGAGTAGATCATTGAACAAACACGAACTGAACAAACCAGTCATAGAAAAAGAACTTTTGGCGATACACTGGGGAATAAACTTTTTCAGACCTTATTTATATGGACGAAGGTTTACAGTGGTATCAGACCATAGGCCTTTAGTGTCATTATTCACACACAAAAACCCATCCTCGAAATTGACAAGAATCAGATTAGATTTATCGGACTATGATTTTGAAATTGTGTATAAAAAAGGTAACATCAATACAAATGCCGACGCATTATCAAGAATACAAATAGACTCAGAAATATTAAAATCAATGATTCCCCCAACCAGTAACGAAAGTATCAGCAAGAAACTTATGGCGATAACAAGAAGCAAGGCGATAAAACAACAATGTAATAAAACAAGCACAAAAATCGATAACGAAAGCGACAAAAGAAAACGGGAGATTGATCACCTCTATGCGTTCGATTGTACTTCGCTATCCGATATAACAGGGGCATTAAAACTAAAATTTAATATGTTGCGCAACGATGAAGAAGGTATAATAATCTCAAGTGAGGAAGATTATTTAATGGTCCACTTTAGCGATAAAGCTCACGAGAAATACGTTTCCGCCAGCGACAAGCAAAGTGTGAAATCTCGCAATAACTGTAACGATAATTCAAACACGAAACTAGTTTCTGTAGTGAAGAAGTTACTGAATTATGCGCAGAATTATAATATAAACGAGCTAGCTCTATCTATGGAAGATATAATATTTAGGTACGTACCCAAAGAAGAATTCAAGAAATTATTTAATACGTTGCAACGAAAAATGGATATCCAGTTAAAAATCATGATATATAAACCCCCGAAGAGAATTAATGACATCGCTAAACAAAATGAACTTATGAAAGAATTCCACGAATCGCCACACGGAGGACATACAGGAATACGCAAAACGCTTCTTAAATTAAAACAAAGATACTGTTGGAAGAACATGAATAGCATGATCAAACATTATATCAACAATTGCAAAAAGTGCAAATTCAATAAAATAACTAAGCACACAAAAGAAAGAATGATTAAAACCGATACACCCTCTACTAGTTTTGAAATAGTAAGTGCGGACATCGTAGGCCCATTGAGACTTTCAAACAATTATCGATATATATTAACGTTACAATGCGAATTAACAAAATATATTACGGCTATACCCATAGAAAGTAAGGAAGCTAAGACAGTAGCAAAGGCCTTAGTAAACAATTTTATACTACAATACGGTCATTTCAAAATTTTAAAAACCGATTTAGGGACAGAATTTACAAATAATCTACTAAAAAACATTTGCGAACTGTTACAAATTAAACAAATTTTTTCAACTCCTTATCACCATGAGACGTTAGGTGTAGTAGAAAGAAACCATCGTGTCCTCAATGAATACCTGTTAGCATTCGTTGATGACAATAACTGGGATGAATGGATACCATACTATACATTCTCATATAATACAACCCCACACGTAGACACTAACTACACACCATACGAACTAGTTTTCGGAAAACTTTCATATTTACCAAATGACACTCTAGACAACACAGATAAAATCTATGATATTGAGAATTACGCGAATGAGTTGAAGCTAAAATTAAAAGTATCTGCAGCAAAAGCCAGAGAACTAATAGAAAAAACAAAATTAGCTAGGAGCAATAAAACATCATATACAAAACCTCTTCAATTAAACATTGGTGATCTAGTACTTATAACAGTAGAAAACAGGAAGAAAAACCAGAAACCGTATAAAGGCCCATATAAAGTAATAAACACGAATAACGTCAATACACTATTAGAGATAGAGAACAAAAATAAATGGATACACAATAACAGACTTAAATTATACAAAAATCTTGTACAATCAAAGTAAATGTATTTAAACTATTGTATTTAATTAAGCTCTAATATAAAAACTATTGTTATTACAAAAATATATATATATATGTATATCTATACGCTACATTAAGTATAGTTTAAGCCAAGTTACCTCAACCAATCAGTCGTATTTGCTAACAAATACTTTCTTAAGGAAATGGGGTGTAGGGTATTCCTAGTCCCGAATCCAAAAATATCCCATACACAACAATTTCCCTCACAAGGTTTTTAAGCTTTATTACATAACCTAACAAACCAACCAAATCGATCCCAATACATACACCAAATGAGTCTTTGATAATTTCCCTTTTACTCAAACTACCCATGGTAAACGGTTCATGCAGAGCATTGATCCAAATAATCAAATTGGGTCAAAGCAACGTAAACAATACTGGATGCGACGAATTCCGTGGGAACGGAATTGAACCATGATCGATTGGTTTAGATAACTTAACATAGAACTAGAGTAGGGATTTTTATTCAATAAGCAATTTTTATTGTATTAGCATAAGCAAAATTCGTAAATAAAAGAACGAGTTGGGTTTATGCTCAGCCTCAGTTTTATTCTACAACGTAGAACTATAAGTTGTTTTTAATTAAGCGACATTGCCTACCAGCGGCAAAGTTCACAGTTTTGAGTAAAGGAGCAGAAACTGCCTTTCACTAATTGGCAGATAACGAATTGCCTCTCATCTTGGCAAATTCAATACTTTAGAAATACCGGCTGCCTGTCTACTCGGACTGCGCCAAATATGCGGCATTCTAACAGATGCCTGTAGGTGTTACAGAAATCAGTCCCGACCTTCTATTGTACTAATTCCCGTCTTTAAATAAAGGAAGACCATCACTCTGGAAGAGTACATCCGAAGACGAGATCACGAAGGCAATTCATCCAATGACCAAACAATTCATCATCTACATACATTACAATGGAATCATAATATTTGTCATCAACATTCCTATACTAACACCACCATTATTATCATATCACCTAAAAAGGATACCAAATAACAAATCAGAAACTTTAAATATTGGAATAAATGAAGTAGTATTATATAATGGAAAATATTACGAAGCAGAAAAACAAACAAAATTATTAAAAAATACGCTATCATGTAAGAACAAAAATTGTATCATGAAAATGAATAACAAAACTAGTATAGACGAAATAGAAAAAGGACTATTATTACTAATAAATGGTGAAGAAAAAATAAAACAAAATTGTAATGAAAAAAACTTACCAACTACAAGGTACATACATAATAAGGTTTAAAAATTGTAAAGTTGAAATAAATGGAAAACTGTTTACAAACCAAATAAAAGAATTCCAACAAATATTAGCGCTAGAACCAATAAAGAATATTACAGAATACAATTATGAAGTAAATACCGAGGACTTGAAACTAGAAAATATAAAAAACCTTGAAAAGATTGAAGAAATAAAGTACATTCACCAGAGAAATATAATTACAACGGGATCAACCTTAATGATAATAATAATCAAACTCACCTCCACTTTCATTCTATATCTTTACTGTAAAGAACATAAACCCTTCAAAATTAACATTAACGAAAAAAGAACGAAAGAAATGATTGAATTACCTGTCACAAAACCAGTTGAGGAGAACTTTGAGGGAGGAGTTACACATAATAAAGATACCCTAATTACCACTAAATTCTCTAAGTCTTTATCCGAAGCATAAGATACAATGTTGTACAAGATACAATGTTGCACAAGATACAAAGTCGCCTAAACGAAACTTAATTAAAATTCGCACAGACAAAACATCCTGTGGACCAAATTCAATATCGGAGATAAGCCGATCGTGGGAAGCTGAAGTCAGCATAACAAAGACTTGGTATTAATGCAACATCGGCATCTTTTTAATATATAAGAACGAACTCGCATCCCGAGCAAGGTACTTGTAGTTCAGTGTCATTTCGGTTTGGTCGTGATCAATAAACCTCATTAAGATACTTTTGTGTGTTATTTTCCAAGTTCCGCGTAAGGAACTATTTAATTTTTTTGGAGCTAGGAAATAGCATCAACATAACTCGCGTGAGCTATGAGCTGAAGTGGAAAAGCAACCAGCACTGCAGACGGACGACATTCCTTGAACATTAATAATAATTATTGTGTTTTATATATGCAAAAACCCGTCGTCTGGAAGGTCATTTTGCATTTTCCAGTCTCACTAAATTTACAACCAAATACAACGCGATTTACCTTGAGTTATCTTATATTGGGTCTAGCAGTAACGTTAGTGTAGTGCTCGTTAAAACGTTTTGAATTATTGATGCGAAATCAATAACAACAAGTCCAATCGAGATTTCGGATTATTTTGTTGTAACCACCCAACGATAGCATAATGTTAACCAGTATCAGTTCAGGAGGAAACAGAGGAGCCGACGAAATCGGGTTCAAAGTTTCTATACATACTATTTGGAGCAGATAGAATATGTAATGTTTACATGGTGAGAAAGTAGATCAAGAATATAAACGTAAACATTTTTTTCGGCTTAAGTGTAGAATTGGCTGAACATTATAATTAGCACGTGATATATAGACAAACTCGTCTACTTTCGATTAAAATGCGCATGGATTATTTAAATTAAAATAGCGAGTCGCAACATAAGTTGTTAGGTCGTACACTATGCGAAGGCCCGAAATAAAAGTTAGTCGAGTGGAAGAGTCAAAGTGGGTTGACTGTTTACTGTAACACGATTTATTAGGCTGCTCGCACTTTGGATCAGAAATCATGCGAATTTCATTCGCACGAATTCTGACGAAAAGCTGCGTTTGATCCGCTTTAATACAATTAAGTGGCGCTTCGCACACTCAACGTGAATTCGTTCGTCAGAAAACGTGCGAAAAGTTGCGACGTGCGAACCAACCCATTTTGATGGGATCAATCACAAGTTTTCGCAGTTATTCCTTGATTCATTTCAGTCAATGAAGTCAAAAAGAAATGGAGAATTCTTAGAGATACATTTAAGAAGGAGCTTCAAAGAATGAGGACATGCAAATCTAGAAATGCCTCAAGCGAACGGATAAATTCAAACTGGCCATTTTTCAGCATATGATGTTTCTTGCGGGAAACTTTAAGAAAAGCGTCCTGGAGGGAAACATGCCAGTTACAAATGACGAAAACGAAGGTTTTGAAAACAATGACGCTAGCAATATTCAGTTTCAGCTGACTACCGAAAAAGACGATGCGGAAATAACAGCTCTACAGCCACAAGCGACTGAAGAAGAAATTTGTAACAATAAACCAAAGAACTCTAGCTTCAAGAAAAGGAGCGTTGAAAATGATAACCTAGAAATAGAAAAGAAAAAAAGAAAATAATGGAGCAGAACAATGAAATGAAAATGGAAAGTGATTATCAATTTCTCATTAGTCTTCTGCCTTATTTGAAAAAGGTAACAGATGACAGGAAAATGCTTGTCGGAATGAAATTGCAAGAAGTTTTGCTTGAAGGAGAACGGCATAATTATAGAACTTCCTTTTCAAATTCTAACTTTTCGGATATATCATTCCAGTATAATTCATCGGATATGCCGCTATCAGCGCCGCATGCTACAACTTCTCATATTGAAAATTGTAATTATTCCGTTGATGACTTTTATAATAAAGATCTAACCACAATAAATCCTAAATTTAAACGGTGCCTACATAAAAATTTTATTTATACCTACCTTAGGGTTAATGATAACCGTTCGCTTGATGAAATGGTTTTTCTGAAGTTAGAAAACTTTTCAATGGAATCACTTATCGCGTTTAAAATATACTCGTATGTGTCCAAATTCATACGATAATATGAGTAAAACTTTTTCGGATCTTTTACCAAATCGGAGTGTAAATGATGAAATTTGCCGTTTTCTTCACGTTTCGAAAATACTTCGTGGACCCACTCGCGTTTTCGCGAAAATTTTCTTTCAAAATAGGAGCTTTCCATTAAGGCGATGTCTTCATCAAAAAATCATTCCATATTGTTCGTAAAATAATTCGAAAGTGACTCATTCGCAACGCATGATTTCTGACGTAGTGTGCGCGCCATCAATGCGAAATCATGCGGTTGATTTTCTTCCGAATTTCTGATCCATAGTGCGAGCAGCCTTATGCATCGAAAAAAATTATAAAAGCACAATAAAACAAGCCGTGAGGTGCCACTCTTGAGGTCCACACGGTCAACTTCCCAGTAATATTTTCATAAATATTTAAAATACTAAACACAATAATAATTATGAAAATAATATTACTTTAAATAATAAAAACATAACTCTCCTAAAAGTTATTGGAATGACTTAATATTAATCGTAACATCTACGCGAGCGTCAATTGATTACCTAAGGATTTTGGTGGATTGGTTTGATTGATTATTCACGCGGATCAATCGGAGAAGGGACAGGTTACGAAGCCTTTTCTACGTTATTTGTTATTTTCATATCGATGCTTGAAACACAAAAGAGCGCTAGCAAAAATCAATGCAGTTTTTTTTTATTACGCCCACTGAAGAGATTTTGTCGCGTGATGTCCATTTTGAATTGTTCCGGTCAAAATTGCCATCACTTCGGCATAATCACTGAATTTGTGTTTTTTCACGTTTTAACATCAATGAGCTTGATAATTATTTCTTATTTTCTGTTAGTGTTGAGAGACATTGAATATGCAGTTGAAGATAGGTTCACTTGTCTGTAAAAAATAAAAAGTAAAAGGTATAATCATTCGTATGAACCCTTTCTACACGGTTTATTTTTAATTAATTTTTTTTTTGTAATCATTAGAAACTTTTTTGCTGGTTTCTCTACAAAAGTTGATAAAAGTTTATAAATTTTATAAACATTTAATATTGCGATATGCAAATCAGGTTAAAAATAATTTTAATGAAGAAAACCCTGATTTTCCATATATTTTTTATTATATTAAAAAACGACTGTACAGATTTTTTTGAAACTTTAAAAACATGACAGAAAATGTTAATACGTGTCGATTGACACCTTATTGATGCAAATATTACAATTTATTCGTGAGATATAATGAATGACATAAATGAACTTGAAGGTCATTATGACTTTTAGTGATTTTTTATTTTTAGTTGCATTTTTTCTTGTAATCAGGAAGAAATGTTTCGCTGGTTTTTTCAAAAGAACTGTTTGGAATTTATAAATTTTGTAAATATTTATCACTACGTTTCGAAAATCAGGTAAAAATTTATTGTTTTTGAAAAACCTTAATTTATTGCACTTATTTTAAAAACTTAAAAAACGGCTGCACCATTTTTTTTGATAGAATGACAGGAATGTTCATACGGGTTGATTGACAACTCGATCAATTAAATCCTCTCTTTGGTTCGCGAGATATAGCGCAATAAAGTACTGAACTTTAAAGGGTCAAAACAACAATCCCCCCGACCGAAGTGTTCCAAAAACTAATCAGCTCTTAAGATTGCAAAAACGCTTCGATTCACACCGCAACAAAGTCGATACGACTTTGTTTACGTGAGTAATGCTTGTAGAAAAACTGTCTCCGAACGTAAGTACGTACGTTCACACACACATACTTTTTTCTAATAACTATTTAAATATACTCTAAGGACCGTAAAACTTAAAAAAAATCAATTTCGATTTTCGAGGTGATTACAAGAACTTCCCATATACTGGGAAGTTAAAAATATATATTCCTCCTTATCACACACTATAAAATAAGCTGTGCATAATAAATTCAAATAGAAAAGAAAAATACAAATTCGTGTAAGATATTTGCAGAACGTTCAGAACCTGAAAACTGATTTTTTTCTTGAAGTTAAAGCTAAAGTTAGAAAAATGCACAACTAGAATCGATTCAGATAAGAATGTATAGATCTTACGTTAATATTTGCACAAGTTTACGTCACAGATGATAGTTAATAATAAAAAAAATTATCAAATAGAGTGCTTTATATTATATTTAGTTATTCGATTTATAGAAAGTTAATGAAGAAAATAAACATGAATTGCAAACTTAGTCAGCGAAATTTTTCCTAAGGGTCCTCCCTTCTTCTTGCTTTAGGGAACAGGGTTCACTCCGGCTTAGGTAAGTATTGGAGGGCCTAGCACGCACAACAAAAGTTAACACGCAAGCGCTAGGCTATGATAGGGCGGCCCCAGGCAGCAACATCTGCGCCTGGCGAGCTCTGTTGAAGCTCGTTTCTAATCGGTAGTAGCACGGCCATCCGAGAGATGTTTTTTACGGGGTAGTTTCGAAATTTCAAACGTAGATCGAAGTAACGTAAAGGAATTTTTAACTCTCGAGTAGGCCTTGAACGCGGGACTATCTTTTTTTGTAATCATTAGAAACTTTTTTGCTGGTTTCTCTACAAAAGTTGATAAAAGTTTATAAATTTTATAAACATTTAATATTGCGATATGCAAATCAGGTTAAAAATAATTTTAATGAAGAAAACCCTGATTTTCCATATATTTTTTATTATATTAAAAAACGACTGTACAGATTTTTTTGAAACTTTAAAAACATGACAGAAAATGTTAATACGTGTCGATTGACACCTTATTGATGCAAATATTACAATTTATTCGTGAGATATAATGAATGACATAAATGAACTTGAAGGTCATTATGACTTTTAGTGATTTTTTATTTTTAGTTGCATTTTTTCTTGTAATCAGGAAGAAATGTTTCGCTGGTTTTTTCAAAAGAACTGTTTGGAATTTATAAATTTTGTAAATATTTATCACTACGTTTCGAAAATCAGGTAAAAATTTATTGTTTTTGAAAAACCTTAATTTATTGCACTTATTTTAAAAACTTAAAAAACGGCTGCACCATTTTTTTTGATAGAATGACAGGAATGTTCATACGGGTTGATTGACAACTCGATCAATTAAATCCTCTCTTTGGTTCGCGAGATATAGCGCAATAAAGTACTGAACTTTAAAGGGTCAAAACAACAATCCCCCCGACCGAAGTGTTCCAAAAACTAATCAGCTCTTAAGATTGCAAAAACGCTTCGATTCACACCGCAACAAAGTCGATACGACTTTGTTTACGTGAGTAATGCTTGTAGAAAAACTGTCTCCGAACGTAAGTACGTACGTTCACACACACATACTTTTTTCTAATAACTATTTAAATATACTCTAAAGACCGTAAAACTTAAAAAAAATCAATTTCGATTTTCGAGGTGATTACAAGAACTTCCCATATACTGGGAAGTTAAAAATATATATTCCTCCTTATCACACACTATAAAATAAGCTGTGCATAATAAATTCAAATAGAAAAGAAAAATACAAATTCGTGTAAGATATTTGCAGAACGTTCAGAACCTGAAAACTGATTTTTTTCTTGAAGTTAAAGCTAAAGTTAGAAAAATGCACAACTAGAATCGATTCAGATAAGAATGTATAGATCTTACGTTAATATTTGCACAAGTTTACGTCACAGATGATAGTTAATAATAAAAAAAATTATCAAATAGAGTGCTTTATATTATATTTAGTTATTCGATTTATAGAAAGTTAATGAAGAAAATAAACATGAATTGCAAACTTAGTCAGCGAAATTTTTCCTAAGGGTCCTCCCTTCTTCTTGCTTTAGGGAACAGGGTTCACTCCGGCTTAGGTAAGTATTGGAGGGCCTAGCACGCACAACAAAAGTTAACACGCAAGCGCTAGGCTATGATAGGGCGGCCCCAGGCAGCAACATCTGCGCCTGGCGAGCTCTGTTGAAGCTCGTTTCTAATCGGTAGTAGCACGGCCATCCGAGAGATGTTTTTTACGGGGTAGTTTCGAAATTTCAAACGTAGATCGAAGTAACGTAAAGGAATTTTTAACTCTCGAGTAGGCCTTGAACGCGGGACTATCTCGATTTGCGCGCGAGAATTCCTTGGGAAAGTAATGTAAGAGATATAACCTCACGATATGTATAGTATGTAGTAAAATAATATCGAAGCGGGAAATGCCTGGCCAAGGTGTGGCATGCCCACGAAAAACTGGATGAGTATGGCAGGACAGTGGAATTGTCAGACAAAGAAGAACAACAACAAAAACGAACGAGAGAGGTTCGTTTTTCGGCGAATCAAGTGAAATCAGAAGCATCGGCCAGAGCGCGAGTGATAATTAAATAAATAACGATTAAAGCTCAGATGTGGGGTCCGCCCAAGGAAAACTGCCGTAAAACACCGAGAAATTAACTTTTGTGACGACCCAAAGAAGTGCCGCGTGGTAATTAGCATGTCCGGCCGACCAACCAGGAAGGAACTCATACAGCTGTTGCTGAGGGCGGGAATAGAGCCACCAGAGTCCGCGAGTGTGGCACAATTGCGCACACTACTCGAGGAGACAGCTGGTGCAAGAAGCACCCCGAAACAGGGAAATCGAGAAGCCACCTTCGACCAACCCCTTGCTGGCAACTTGATGGAAACTGCTGCCACTGCCGCCCCGAAATTGACTGCTGCCACTGCCGCCCCGGAATTGACCGCTGCCACCGCCACCCGGAAAATAACCGTTACCCAAACTTCCGTCGCTGCTGCTGCCTCTGCTACGAACACACTCGACGTCGCCACCCTCCAGTTGGCCGCATACTTCGAGGAAGTTGCTGGCCAGCACCATGGACAGCAAATAAACCAAATCGATGCCCCAGCCCCCAAGGCACGCGCCATCAATCAGATGCCTGCTGAACCTTCGGCCCCTGCCGCCGCTGCCTCATACTCCAGCCGGAGACAAGGATAACCTTCAACTGCTGTCAGCAAGGAATTACGCGCTGCCCACGAATAAATCGAGCTTCTCAACAAAAAAAGCAGATCCTCAAGTTGAGAAAGGCCATCCGAGAACTGGAGGAGGGTAGAGACATGCGGGACGCCATTCCGAGGCGTATGGACATCGCTGATGTCCAACTTATCGTCAACCGATTCAGTGGGGACGACCACTACGATATAGACACATTTTTAAGTGGCCTAGAAGCCGCCTCCTCAACAGGCGATCAAGACGAAAGGTCCAAATTAATCTGTCTGAGACGACAGCTTACGGGGGCAGCTCAGGCATTCCTCCGAATCACAAGTGCTGCCACTTATCAAGACTTGAACAACGAGCTCGTGATCGAGTTCGGTCTACGCTATGCTGCCCAGGACACCTACAGGCTTCTCCAATCCAGGAAATGGAACAAGCGAATGGAAACCAATCAAAGGTACATCCTAGAAATGCAGGCAATTGCCAAACGAGCAACGGTGACGGAGCTGGAGATCATCAACTTCATCATCAATGGATTGTGCCTGCCGAGCGCTGAAACGTGCCTCCTATTGAACGCACAGATACTGCTCGAACTCAAACGGATGGTCGATACTCATGAGAGGCGTCTTATTGAGCGATCATCACTGATGTCCACTGCTGCCCAACGAGCCCCTGCTGCCAGATGCCGCAACAACGCCCGTCAACTGCTGCCGAAGAAACTGCTGTCCGATGCTTCAATTGCTCCCGAATGGAGCACTTCCAGAGCCAGTGCCCGTTCGGGAAGAGGCCACCAGGGTCGTGCTTTCGGTGCTGGAAAATCGGACACCTACACAGGGACTGCCCCAACCCGACAAAAGTAACTGCTACCCGGACGATCACCACCAATCCCGAAGTTGCTGTCAACCTCTACCGAACTGCTGCCCCCCGCTCACCTCTGGATTCTGAAGATGACGAATATGTAGATGTAGTTAATAAGGTGAGTGTTGCTCATATTTCCGATACTGGTAAGCGCATCGAAGTGACGGATTCCCTTTCTATTTTTGATACCGGCAGCCCTGTTAGCTTCATTGCAAAACGACTGGTACCGCTGTCCAAGAGACAAACGATGCCCTTCCCCACCGCTTATGTAAGATTGGGCAATGAGAAACTGCTGTCATATGGCCGAATCAAGTGTCAACTGCAGTATCGGAACACCACAAGATTTGTTATACTTTTCATATTGCCTGATGAGTCATCCGCAGTACCCATAATTTTTCGTCGGGATGTTCTCCAAAAATCTAATGTTCAATTAAAATTAAATAATATTAACTTTGAAACAAACTCAAATCTGGACTGTTTTTCCAATCCGTCACCCCTTTGCGCTGACCTAGCCATAAATGTAAAGACGAATCCATGTGATGAGTTGACCGCTTCTGAATTGACCACTGGAGCTTCATCGAATGTTGGTTCGGCAAACCACTGTTATAGTCCCGCTGAGCTAAGCTCTTCTGCCTTGACTGCTGCTGTGTCCCCAACTTTAACTGATTGTAGGACCCAAACCGCCGGAACCCCTGACATGATTGCCTGCTGCCGTAAACAGAACGATATCTTATTGCCACCGGAAGACTGTGACGCATCTGTAACCTTCAACATTGACGTTAATCCTCACTTAGAAAAAAAATACAGACGAGCCCTTGAAAATATTATCGAAACAAATTACCTAAGCCCTGTTAGTAAAGAAAAGAACCCTTATGAGCACGACATGAAAATACGCCTGACCACTGATTTACCTTTCTATTGTATGCCCAGACGCCTATCTTACTACAAAAGAACTGAAGTACGGAAGATCATTGATGACCTGCTGTCCAAAGGTACAATTCGGCCTAAAAGAGGAGCGGAGAAAATAGGATGTGTATAGACTATAGGGCTCTAAACAAGTTGACAATACGCGATAACTACCCACTGCCGCTTAAAGAAGACTGCATCAAATACCTAGAGGGAAAGAGGTTTTTTTCGACGCTGAATTTGAGGAATGGATCCCACCAAGTCAAGATGTCACCTGATTCTGTGAAGTATACCTCCTTTGTTACACCCGATGGTCAATTTGAATATCTGCGAATGCCCTTCGGACTGCCCCCGCTGTTTTGCAGCGTTTCATATGCGACATCTTTCAAGATATGCTAGCTACAAGAAAAATAATCATCTACATGGACATCGCTTCTGAAACTTATGAAGAACACTTAAAGTCTATAGAAGATGTTCTGAGGCGAATTCCAGAGAGATGCCTTGAATTAAAGCTAAGCAAATGCCGTTTCGGTTATAATGAAATCGAGTACTTAGGATATGTAGTAAACCAGTTGGGAAAACGTCCCAGCAATGCCCATATCGAAGTCATTAAACTGTACGCAGCACCGAAGAACTTGCGAGAACCTAGAACATATTTAGGCCTCTTTTCATACTTCCGTAAATGCATACCCTCTTTCTCGAAAATTGCGATACCGCTGCTGTCACTTACGCACGAAGGTGTTAATTACCAATTCACTGAAGAATGTACTGCTTCCTTTAGAGAGTTGCGGGATAGATTAGCTGCTGCCCCCTTGTTAGCTATTTACAATCCCAAAAGAGAGACCGAACTCCACTGCGACGCAAGCTCCGCTGGTTTTGGAGCCGCCTTAATGCAAAGGCAAGACGATAATAAATTTCATCCTGTGCTCTTCTTTTCAAAAGCAGCCTCTGCCGCCGAATTAAGATATCATAGCTTCGAACTTGACACCTTAGCTATTATATATGCCCTGAGACGCTTCCGAGTGTACCTTGAAGGTTTACCGTTCAAACTCATAACTGACTGTAATTCACTGCGCTGACGCTTAGCAAAAAACACATAAACCCCCGGATCTCCAGATGGGCTCTGGAATTAGAAAACTATAATTACACCATACACCATCGGAGCGGAGTATCAATGGGACACGTTGACTCCTTAAGCCGATGCCATTCGGGGAAAAACAACCAACTCAGACGCCACCGCCGAACCCTTTGTCAGTACCCCCTTGATGAAAACCGATGTAAGTCCCATTAATATAAATTCCGAGGCTGCCCCTAAGGAAACCCTAGGTTTCCCTGATGTCATAGGACATTCTGCCGCTGTAATAGACAGCGACAAAGTAGATTTCCATATCCAGGTCACTCAGAACCCTGACGAGCGTATTAAAACCCTTCGTAATCAATTAAGCTTAGGTAAAGTCCCCAGCTACGAGCTAGTAGACGGATTGGTATTCAAAAAAGATAAACTAGGTCACCTGCGCCTATATGTCCCTGCCGAAATGGAAGACAATATCATTCGAAATAATCATGAGAAGATCGGCCACCAAGGCGTCGAGAAAAACTGTGCCCAATTGAAGAAGCATTATTGGTTTTCCCACCTGAAGGATAGTAGATCGCTTCATCGAGAACTGCATAAAATGCATCATGTATTCAGCCTCACCTCGGTCCAATGAGCACCACTTGTATAATATTCCTAAGGAACCACTCTCCTTTGATACAATCCACATAGATCACTTCGGTCCCTTGCCTTCTGTTAGTTCCAAGAGAAAGCACGTTCTGCTCATTGTTGATAGCTTCACGAATTGTGTGAAATCATACCCTGTTACGTCAACGAGTACCCGAGAAGTCATCTGCTGCTTAGACAAATACTTCAGTTACTATAGCCGCCCAAGACGTCGTATCTCAGACCGCGGAACCTGCTTCACTTCGGCCGAATTCGAAGCTTATATGTGTAAATGCAATATCATCCACGTAAAAGTAGCGGTTGCCTCCTTCCAGGCCAATGGGCAAGTCGAGAGGGTTAACCGAGTGATAACAGGAATGCTAGGCCGACTCAGTGAACCGGTGAATCACGCCAACTGGTCTGCAAAGCTGTCCCATGCCGAATATGCTATTAACAATACTAAGCACATTTCAACGACGCGCGCCCCTAGCGTACTTCTGTTCCGGATAGAGCAGCGGGGAACAACAATCGATGAGCTTACTGAGTTCCTAAAGTGTAAAGTCGCCAACAAAAACACAGATAACATGCAGCAGATCAGAACTATAGCTTCCGCCGCCATAAAAATATCGCAAGATCGTAACTTTCGGTACTATCAGAACCATCACGTCCTTGCTAAAATTTATAAAGCGGTGATTATGTGGTCATAAGAAATATAGATACTACCGCTGGTACCAAAAAGAAACTCATTCCTAGATACCGAGGCCCTTATGTCATACACAAAGCTCTTCCTCACGATCGATATGTCTTCCGGGACGTAGAAAACTGCCAGTTAACACACCTTCCTTACGATGGAGTTGTTGAGTCCTCCCGTATGAGGGATTGGTTGATTCAGGGGTGACGTCACATGAATCGTCTAAAATTGGGCAACACTTAGGTTTAAGAATTTCATTACCTTGTAGTGTATTCCCAGTTCCAAACCCGGTGCTAGCCAATACACAACTATGTCCCAAACGAGCTTTGTGACAGCATACTCAAACTTTTGTAATGTCCTACAAAATTTCAGTAAGCTCTTTAATAATCAGATTCTCGAACCCGCGTACCGTGAGAAACTTTTAGTAAAGCATTGAGCCCAGAGTAAGCAAATGTGCAATTAGGCCATTGCAAGCAAGCAATATTCCGTGGGAACGATTGGTTATGGTAAGTAGATTTAAAACTAGAGTAAGAATTTTAGAGAATAAGCAAATTGATTGTACAGTAATTTTTGTAAATAAAAGGAAGGAACGAGTCTAGCACAAGACAGAATCGTTCCATAGCCAGACGAAGTTGCTTGTTTCATTTAGCAACCATTGCCTTCAAATCGGCAAAGTGTTTGGAAGGAACATTCAAGTAAAGTCTGCCTTGGAAAGTTCGGCAGATTAAAAGTTGCCTCAAACTTCGGCAACTACGTTTAATTAGAAATATCGGCCGCCTGTTCTTTTGAACTGCGCCAAACATGTGGCAATCTTCGGAATGCCGGTAGGTCCTTCTCCTGGCAGGATCGACATGTAATGAATGTAATGAATGTATTGAGATGGCAGGATCGCCATGTGATGAAGCTGGATCTGATAATGAATGTAACGTGTGTAGAGTATGCGATGAGGCTACTGTTGTCTCATCGTGCTGGCCAAGTGAAGAGCTAGAAGGACCTACCGGCATTCCGAAGATTCCCACATGTTTGGCGCAGTTCAAAAGAACAGGCGGCCGATATTTCTAATCAAACGTAGTTGCCGAAGTTTGAGGCAACTTTTAATCTGCCGAACTTTCCAAGGCAGACTTTACTTGAATGTTCCTTCCGAACACTTTGCCGATTTGAAGGCAATGGTTGCTAAATGAAACAAGCAACTTCGTCTGGCTATGGAACGATTCTGTCTTGTGCTAGACTCGTTCCTTCCTTTTATTTACAAAAATTACTGTACAATCAACTTGCTTATTCTATAAAATTTTTACTCTAGTTTTAAATCTACTTACCATAACCAATCGTTCCCACGGAATATTGCTTGCTTGCAATGGCCTAATTGCACATTTGCTTACTCTGGGCTCAATGCTCTACTAAAAGTTTCTCACGGTACGCGGGTTCGAGAATCTGATTATTAAAGAGCTTACTGAAATTTTGTAGGACATTACAAAAGTTTGAGTATGCTGTCACAAAGCTCGTTTGGGACATAGTTGTGTATTGGCTAGCACCGGGTTTGGAACTGGGAATACACTACACCCCTTTCCTTTAGAAGAGTATTTGTTTGCAAATACGATTGATTGGTTGTGGTATTTTGTTTTACAACTATGCTTATCTGATGATGAGATATAATTTTGTATTAAGTATAGAGTGTACAATAATTTTACAATGATTGAGTGAATGTTTTATATAATTTAAGTCTATTATTATGTATCCATTTACATTTGTCTTCTATCTCTAATAGTGTATTTACATTGTTTGTGTTTATTACTTTATATGGGCCTTTATATGGTTTCTGGTTTTTCTTTCTGTTTTCTACTGTTATCAGTACTAGATCACCAATGTTTAAATGAAGAGGTTTTGTATATGCTGTTCTATTGCTCCTAGCTAATTTTGTTTTCTCTATTAATTCTCTGGCTTTTGATGCCGATATTTTTAATCTTAGCTTCAACTCATTCGCGTAATTTTCAATATCATAGATTCTATCTGTGTTTTCTAAAGTGTCGTTTGGCAAATAAGAAAGTTTTCCGAAAACTATTTCGTATGGTGTGTAGTTAGTGTCCACGTGTGGGGTTGTATTATACGAGAATGTATAATATGGTATCCATTCGTCCCAGTTATTGTCATCAACGAATGCTAATAGATATTCATTGAGGACACGGTGGTTTCTTTCTACAACACCTAACGTCTCGTGGTGATAAGGAGTTGAAAAGATTTGTTTAATTTGTAACAGTTCGCAAATGTTCTTTAGGAGATTATTAGTAAATTCTGTCCCTAAATCGGTTTTTAAAATTTTTAAATGATCATACTGTAGTATAAAATTGTTTACTAAGGCCTTTGCTACTGTCTTAGCTTCCTTACTTTCTAGGGGTATAGCCGTGATATATTTCGTTAATTCGCATTGTATAGTTAATATATATCGAAAATTGTTTGAAAGTCTTAATGGACCTACGATGTCAGCGCTTACTATTTCAAAGCTAGTAGAGGGTGTATCGGTTTTTATCATTCTTTCCTTTGTGTGCCTTGTGATTTTGTTATATATGCATTTGTCACATTGGTTAATGTAGTGTTTTATTATTCTATTCATGTCCCTCCAACAGTATCTTTGTTTCAATTTTAAAAGTGTTTTACGGATTCCTGCATATCCTCCGTGTGGCGATTTGTGGAATTCTTTTATAAGTTCATTTTGTTTAGCGATGTCATTAATTCTTTTGGGGGGTTTATATCTCATAATCTTTAACTGGATATCCATTTTTCGTTGCAACGTATTGAATATTTTCTTAAATTCTTCTTTGGGTACGTACCTGAATATTATATCTTCCATAGATAGAGCTAGCTCGTTTATATTATGATTCCGCGAATAATTCAGTAACTTCTTCACTACAGAAACTAGTTTCGTGTTTGAATTATCGTTACAGTTATTGCGAGATTTCACACTTTGCTTGTCGCTGGCGGAAACGTATTTCTCGTGAGCTTTATCGCTAAAGTGGACCATTAAATTATCTTTCTCCTTTGAGATTATTATGCTTTCTTTATCGTTGCGCAACATATTAAATTTTAGTTTTAATGCCCTTGTTATATCGGATAGTGAAGTACAATCGAACGCATAGAGGTGATCAATCTCCCGTTTTCGTTTGTCGCTTTCGTTATCGATTTCTATATTCGTTTGTTTCTTTTGTTTAGTCGCCTTGCTTCTTGTTATCGCCATAAGTTTCTTACTGATACTTTCGTCATTGGTTGGGGGTATCATTGATTTTAGTATTTCTGAGTCTATTTGTATCCTTGATAATGCATCGGCATTTGTGTTGATATTACCCTTTTTATACACAATTTCAAAATCAAAGTCCGATAAATCTAATCTGATTCTTGTCAACTTCGAGGATGGGTTTTTGTGTGTGAACAACGATACTAAAGGTCTATGGTCTGATACCACTGTAAACTTGCGTCCATACAAATATGGTCTGAAAAAGTTTATTCCCCAGTGTATCGCCAAAAGTTCCTTTTCAATGATTGGTTTGTTCAGTTCATGTTTGTTCAATGATTTACTCGCGTATGAGATTGGTAAATCAGAACCGATCTCTCCTTGTGACAGAATCGCACCTTGTGCAAAATTTGATACGTCAGTGGTCAAAATGAAAGGTTTTTCAAAATCTGGATACTGTAGTATCGGTGGTGACATCAGTTTTTGTTTTAGTAGATAGTATGCTTTTTGCTGTTCTTCCTCCCAAATAAACGGTGATTTTTTCTTCAATAAAGAGTTCAAACTCTTTTGTTTGTGCAAAATTTGGGATGAAGCGTCGGTAATAGTTACAAAAAGCTACGAATCTCCTGACGTCATCCGTGTTTTTAGGAATGGGATAATTCTTTATTACTTCGTGTTTAGCAGGGTCTGTTCGTATACCGTCTGCTGTAATTAGGTGTCCTAAATAGACTACTTCCGATTTTAAAAATTTGCATTTATTCGCATTCAGTTTGAGGTTATATCTGCGTAGTCTTTGTAACACTTTAGATAAATTCTCGTTAAGATGTTTGATGCTGCATCCAAAGACCATAATGTCATCGACATATAAAAATGCTGAATGACTTCAACCAGTTAGTGCAATGGTAAGCATTCTTTGAAAACTGTTTGAGGATATTTTAAGTCCAAAGGGTAGCCTTTTAAACTGATAGTGTCCGTTGCTAGTGGAAAATGCTGTCAAAGGTCTGGAGTCTTTCTCTAGCTCAATTTGGTGGAAAGAACTCGTCATATCTAAGGTGGAGAAGTATTTTGCTCTACCTAGTTTGTCGAGCACATCTTCCAACCTTGTCAATGGGAATTTGTCATTGACTAACTTGTCGTTCAACTTTCTGAAGTCAACAACAAGTCTCCATTTCTTTGTATCGTCAGAACTTTTCTTTGGTACAACTAGCAATGGTGAGTTGTATGGGCTTATCGAAGGTTCAACAATGTCGTTATTCTCCAATTCTTGGACTTGTTTTTGTATTTCCTCGTTCTGAGTGTGAGGTAACCGATAATTTTTTATGTATACTGGTGCATCGTCAGTGGTATTGAGCCTTTGCTTGTAAAAGTTATTCTTACTTAGTTGTTCCCCTTCAAGGTGAAAAACATCTTGATATTGTTTAATAATATCTAGCAAGCTCGTGTTTGCTTGTTCATCTAAGCTATTTGTGTTTATGACGTCCAGTAATCGGTTCAAACGTTTGTTGTCGAATGTTTGTTTAGTTTTCAAAATGTGATAGTTTTTCAAAGGTTCTATTTCTAACTCGTTGAGTTTTTGAGTGTTATATTGTGTTCACTAGTGTTTAACACTTTAACGTGGCATACACCTCTTGCTGGGATAATGCAGTTCCCTAAGAATACTCCGTTTTGGATTTCCTTGTTAAAAATGACGCTGTCTTCGGATCTGTTAATTTCTATTGGAATCATGGCTTCAGTTCTTGCCGGGATGACAATTTGTGCCATGTTGATTTTTCTGGTGTACATAGGTATTGTAATGTCTTTGTCAAGGATGCAAAAGGTAATAGTATATGACTCGAAATCTATTTTGCACATATATTCACTGAGTATATCTCTTCCTAATATACCATCAGTTTCAATTGGAAAGTCCTCATCTACTATGTGGAAAATGTTGGTTATCATCTCGTTTTCGATGATAAATTGTTGCTTGGTAGTTCCTAGAGACATTGTTGTCTTGTCTGTTATGCCCGTAAGTTTGCATTTATTTTCGGGTTGTAGATCGATATTTTTACGAAATAAACTATTATTCTTGAGTATCGAGATATCTGCACCTGTGTCTACTAGTAATTTCATGTATCTTTTTTCATTATAGTTATATATTTTTACATAATTAGTGCTAATCCCCGTTATTCTAAATATACTGTTAGTTATATTAGATTTAGGTTTTACAATATTTTTGGCCAAGTTCTTTATTCTTCGTCCGGGAGGTTGCCTAGTTCCTCTCGGGCGGTTGTCAAGTTTCCCTGATCTGATATTATACGGATTCTCCTATTACTATCTCTGTTATTGTAGAAATTTCTACTATTGTTGTTTATATTGTTTCCATTTCTGTTATTGTTGAAATTTCTATCTGTGTGCGAGTTTCTAGCACCGTTGAAATTTCTGCTGTTGAAATTTCGGTTATTGGGTGGTCTACCATTATTAAAATTTCGACTAAAAAAATTATTATTATTCTGAATACTATCGCGTGGTCGTCGTTGAAAGTTTTGAGAAGCATATCTAGTTCTATTATTATTATTGTTTGAGTATCTGTTGTTAAAATTTCTGTTATTTCTGTTAATGTAGAGTATATTATTTTGTTGAGTTTCCGTGCTTTCTACTTCTATGGCTAGAGAGATTGCTTCACTCAGATTTTTAGGTCTTCCTGCGAAAATCGTTTCCCTAATCTGGTCGTTCACGCCGTTTTTGAATACTGTTAAAGCGTATGTATCATTAACGCTGTGTATTGCTTCTTTTGCGGCCTGTATTGGGTTTGGACCTAGTTCATTTATTAGTAGTTGGTTTAGCTCATTAACCAAATTTAGTATTTTATCTTTATATGCGGAAATAGGTAACCGTTTTTGTGCAATGGTTGATAATTGTGTGTGGATTTGAGGGACTGTTTTTGGGTTTTTATATTTTAGTCTTAGTTCGTTTTCGAAATTTTCTAAATCTGTTACATTTGATGTGTTTAATGATGTTCTTACATTAGGGCTAAGTTTTACATGTAAGATGAAATCTAGCAATTCGGTTTTTCCTTCTTGCGTTAGTTTTTTGCCAATGAGCTTTACTACTATTAAAAATGTCTCGAGTTCAGAGAGTTTACCGTCAAAACTTGGTATGGTTTTAATAGCTGTTTCAATGTTAAATTCCGCCATTGTAGTGTAGGTAATATCCTCATCTATTTTTACAAAAATATTTTCGGCGTTCAGCCGTTGGATTAGACCTGAAACTAGTGCCTTACTAATATTTAAGATTGATGATTTGAGTTCTATTTCTGTGCCTTCTTTGAGTTTGCTAAAAATATCTAGAAATTCATTTTCAATTTCTATTGCGGATTCTAATTTTTCTTTGAGTGTTTTTACTGTGTAGGTCTTTGGTTTCTTTAGATTCGATAAGGTCGTTTGTAGTTCGACTAATAACTCTTTCAATCTGTTTGTAGGCATCTGAGAAGATTTTTGTGTCTAATTTCTAAACATTATTTCTGCCTAAGACAATGTTCCTATCTACTATTTTTCTAGCATACTGTTTTTGTCTGTTGTTATATACGTATAAGAATGTCAAGATGACTAAAAAGATGACCGTAGTACTTATTGTTTGTTTATATTCAATGAATATATTTGAGTTTGTGCTACAATTATTGCCCATTTTTATCTACGATTTACTTCTATTACTTGTATATAATTTTTACCCCTTATTTTTTTTTATATTGAATTTTATTTTATACTATTTATTTTTAAAACTATCTAGCCTATTGGTGAATTTAATTTTACATTCTCCTGTCGAGATGTGAATTAATCGATGTAGAATCGCCTTTTCGCGCCTTTGATTGTAGGCTTTGCCTCCTCGTCGTCGTCGCTTCAACTTGTTAATTTTCGGTGTTTCTGCTCTCGGCTTCCTTGTAAATTCCTCAATATTCCTGGGTCGTGGTCCGGGCTTTGTTGTTGGATCGTACTTAGGTGCCTGGGATATTGGCATAGGCATGTACTCCTGCGATGAGGCTACTGTTGTCTCATCGTGCTGGCCAAGTGAAGAGCGTCTTCTTCTATATTCCTCTAAAGATATAAACTTCTTCTCACTAGAAAGAAATTATACCTAGATAGGATGACAATATTTACGCTAGTAGGACCTACCGGCATTCCGAAGATTGCCACATGATTGGCGCAGTTCAAAAGAACAGGCGGCCGATATTTCTAATCAAACGTAGTTGCCGAAGTTTGAGGCAACTTTTAATCTGCCGAACTTTCCAAGGCAGACTTTACTTGAATGTTCCTTCCAAACACTTTGCCGATTTGAAGGCAATGGTTGCTAAATGAAACAAGCAACTTCGTCTGGCTATGGAACGATTCTGTCTTGTGCTAGACTCGTTCCTTCCTTTTATTTACAAAAATTACTGTACAATCAATTTGCTTATTCTCTAAAATTCTTACTCTAGTTTTAAATCTACTTACCATAACCAATCGTTCCCACGGAATATTGCTTGCTTGCAATGGCCTAATTGCACATTTGCTTACTCTGGGCTCAATGCTCTACTAAAAGTTTCTCACGGTACGCGGGTTCGAGAATCTGATTATTAAAGAGCTTACTGAAATTTTGTAGGACATTACAAAAGTTTGAGTATGCTGTCACAAAGCTCGTTTGGGACATAGATGTGTATTGGCTAGCACCGGGTTTGGAACTGGGAATACACTACAACCTACTGTCATTAATATGAGTTGATTGCGGCCTTCAGCCAAAACATGCTGAAAAACATATGTAAATAGAATTGTTTTTAAATCCCTCTGCCTGCTGACACTGAGCCTTCCGTCAACCGCTGTCAAACTTTGACGGCCGTGGTCGACCTTCTGTCAGATTGGCCGAGTTATAGTAGAATAATATCGAAGCGGGCAATGCCTGGGCAAGGTGTGGCATGCCCACGAAAAACTGGATGAGTATGGCAGGACATTGGAACTGTCAAGAAGAAGAAGAAGAACAACAACGAACGAGTGAGATTCGCTTTCCAGGGAATCAAGAAAAATCTTTAGCATCGGCCAGAGCGCGCGTGATATAATAAAATAAATAACGATTAAAAGTATGTTTTGTTTTGTTTGGTAATTTTTTTGTCGGTATGTAGTCGGGAAAATTGATGGCTGAATCTCTGCAAATAAGATTCGGGACTGATGCTAGAGAACGCACTAACGACATCACGCGCCGAGCTGAGCTAGCTTGCCAGCAGCCATGACTTCTCTAGCACGGTGAAGGCCGAACCCGAATGAGTTCGAACGAGACAAGGGTTCCTTGCCTCCTCCCCGGGGCTTAACGTTCATTGAGGCCAATGAGATGAAAGTCTTGTTGCCATGAAATTTCGCAGCGATATCGTTAGCTAAAACATTAATTTCATCAAAATGGCGACCAAAGTGCGGCCCCAACATCTTACCGCCAGTCAGATGCTAACTTGGAAAATGATCTCTCCGATTTCTGGTTTTCAAATGGAGTTACTCACAAAACGGAGAAATTGGACTTTATGAGCAGCTCAAATGATTTTTTTTTGAAGTGCAGGTCGTCAAACTCTCCTTCTATTATTTTTTTTGGATTCGCGAAAGGGAGTCCCAACATGATATCCTTCGTACTTGTGTGACTCGTCTCTTTCGCTTGAGAATTACCAACTTGGTGAGTAAAATTTACCATGATTGGTCTCGTGGAAGGGTCGAACTGTACATTGCCTTTGTGTACTAGGAGTTCTCTACAATTTTAGAATGCGGTACAGGTGAAGTGAGCCACGTACACAAGATATCGGGGGTCGCAGTAAATAAAAAGCACAGAGTGCGTCTACTCTTCTGGTAGCTCGGAGTTGTCCGCTCATTCATCTCGGTAAATTTTTGACATTTTTTCGGGAATATTTTTTCCCCTTTGTAATAACATAAATGTGCAATCTCGATAGAAGATGAACTGGAGTGGATGCTGAATACTCAGCCGGAGATCCCTTAGTTTAGGGAGAGAGAAACCTAAAAGGAAACTCTCATATAGTTATAAAAACAATTTTTAAAATTTTTTGGTATCTCGACCATAATAACTTCCTCATAAATCTAGGAGATCTCTCCTGTTATATTTTTTTTGGTAGAAACTGATAATTAAAATGTAGCTTGGGCACAGTCCAGCCGTGCAAGCTATTTGCTCTGACGTGTTCACGCCATGTGCAATGGATGAGAGAGAATCAAAGCTGTCCCTTCGGCTGCAATCCTAGATATCTAAAACCAATCACTTTGAGGAACCGGATAGAAGTTGCGGGTCCTTCGACAGATGAGTAATTTCGACCTCTAACTCAATCTCAAGGAGCTATACCACGGTCATTTCGGTACCAAACCTGATCTTAGACAGTTTGGCGAATGGTGTCGCCTACATGAGAGCAAGTAGCCACAGCTACTGCAAAGTCTCCTCTACAACAAGTGAACCTGGAGAAGTATGAGCAAGCGGAGATAAGATTCGCCCAACCGGAGGCCGGAAACACTTCGGCGTTGACTCTTCAACAATCACAGCAATCGTTGCCTCAACTTCTACGAGACGGAGTCAGGCAAGAGATAGCAAGCCTGGCGTAGGCACACACTCCACCAGATCCTGTGTGGTTGGAGGAAACACCTCCACACCAAAGACGCTATCGACAAGTGCTGGATGATTCTCTCGACCAGGGAATTCAGCTCAATCCACTGTCCTCTAAATGGCCCCCAACCCCAGTGAATAAATTTTTGTTTCAGGTCCGCCCACGTTAACTCGAAACACCCTTCCGAGGAAACATCAACTTGCTATGGCAGTTTCTGCAGTTTTACTGGTATTAGAAGCGATGGACTGGTACTGGAGATACTTGCGTGGCGCAGAATATTTGCAATGACACGCATTTTGCCAGGCGTTGCGGGAGCGTTTCGGGAACAAGCAGGGTGTACACGAACCGTTTGATGTATTCTACGACAGCGTTCTCCGAATTACCGATCGTTTGACATCTCCCATAGGTGACGTTGAGCTAACGGAGTTACTGCCCTTGAATTTGCGTATGGACCTCCGTAACAGCCTGCTGAATCTTCTAATCACCTCGGGGCAGATGCTGCGCACCTATGCGCGGAGACAGGAAAATCTAGATGCTCAGAGAGGTATCTTTCGCCCTCAATCACCACACCCTTTTGGCCCACGACAGATAGTCTCGGAGTAAGATACAACACGCGTTTGCCATCCAACTACTCTTCAACCCCTGTTTCTATGCAGCAAGCACCTGTTGATAGGAATTTTTCAAACTTAATTATATCAGAACTACGGAGTTAATGTCATTGTTGGAACTGCTGACGAGTGCGAAGTTGAGCGCCTCATATTCTGCTATGGATGTGGGAAAGTAGGCGCATACAAACCCCAATGCGAGTTTTGTATACAAAAAACTGAAGAACGGAGAGGCCTCACCAACATCCGAGGTCTCCCCTTGTTTATTACCGGCCCTTAAAATAAATCCCTTTGTAACTTCTGTACCCTCCAGTATTTCGGAACCGGAAAACTTCATCTCAAGTAACCACGCTAATCTTATCCGCATCTTGCTGCGAGATAATCTTCAGTATAACCTTTCACTTCCCTCAGAGAATACATTTTATCCATAGACCCACAGCAACTACGTTCAACATAAGCCTTATCACGTGCGCTTGCTCGAATACCGCCGAGTTAGACAGCGTATTTTTGGTGTGGAGGAACTTTCTCCAGCGGCTACGAAGAGATCCACCCGCTGACTGAGGTGCTGTTGCAAGAAGGTCCGGCGCACCAAAAGACGTTACTTTGCGGCCATTATAATGTACCGGCCCACAGATGACCTCCGTCCACATGCCTATGTCACTTAATTGGGCGAAGAAAAAGTTCGTCGCTTAATAGACACCGGGGCTAGCGTTTGCTGTATTGCTGCCGGTTTCGCAAAGAGGTTCCTTGAAAGCAACCGAACCCGCATAAATAAGCTTAATCTAAGCCTAAAGACTGCTGACGGCACCCAGCATCGCGCAGTAGGTAAAGCCACAGGTACCATCACCTTGCGCGGTAAGACAAAAACTATATCATGCTTGATTATCCCTTCCCTAAGCCAAGAGCTGTATCTGGAAGTGGATTTCATGAGGATTTTCAACCTGGTGGTTTGATTTATTTATCGACCCAACAACTTTAAACCCCATGACGGTGAACTCACTGGAACCGGAGAATCATCGTCATATTATAGCACCAGTTCAGCAAGACATTCTCAATACTGTCATGACTAGCTTTCCATCCTATGCTACAGAAGGACTGGGGCGTACCACCTTAATCTCACACGTGATTGATGTGGGAACCAACAAGCCTCTCCGTTGATGGGGGTTATTGAGGAGTCCCAAAGCAGTTGGTCATCGCCCGTAACGTAGTAGTCAAACCAGGAAAGGTAAGACTGTGTCTGGATGCACGGAAAGTGAATCAGATTACGGTGAAGGATGCTTATCCCTTAACACTTATCGATGAGATACTAAGTCGAATCCCAAAAGCTCAGTTCATAACCAGCCTCAAATTAAAGGACGCCTTCTGGCAAATCCTATTAGATGAAAAGTCCAGGGAGAAGACAGCCTTCACCGTACTGGGTGGTCTGTTGTACCAATTCATCACCTTGTCATTTGGGTTGTGCAATGCACCTTAAACGATGCAGCTATGCAGAGCACCAGTTCTGCACAGTCCCAACTTTGCACGCCCAGACGGAGCAGCAGCTGCTGTGGCATACATGTCGCACAAGCTACACCCCAACCAGTGATACTATACAGTGTCAGAACAGGAATGTCTGGCCGCCGTATTAGCCATAAAAAAATTCCGTGCCTATGTGGAAGGGCATGAATTTAAGATCATCACGGATCATGCCTCGCTTCAATGGCTTATGGCGCTCTCGGATTTACATGGCAGGTTGGCCAAAATGTAGTTCCTGACTCGCTTTCGAGCGTATGTTCCTCGGAGGGTCTAAAACTAGTGGATATTTTTACCACCACTTTGGAGATCGACCTCTCCTCTCGTTATTTCGTTTACAAACGGTGCCAGTATTTCACTGATGACATTTCTTCGGACAGAGAAGTATGGAAACTTTGGATTCCGAACGAACTGACTGCCTCCGTAATACAACAAGCACACGACCATCTGCTTAGTGCTAATAGGAGTATCGGAAAAACACTCAGACGACTCAAAAAATTCCATTATTGACCATACATGACCAAACAAGTCACTCAGTATGTCAGTTCGTGCTACGTCTGCAAAATCACCAAAGCACCCAACCAATTTCGCAAAGCTCCCATGCGTCTTACATTTATCCCGAGACGCATCTTTCAACGTTTGTAAATCGATCTCCTTGGACCATAGCCTCGATCTTCCGCAGGTCGCACCTTTATTCTCGTAGTCCTGGACCATATGTCCAAAAAAAAAATTTAAACCACTCCCGACTTTGTCGGCAAAATCTTTCACGTCTTATCTAGAAGAGAATCTGCTCCATTTGATCAGAATTCCTGAAACTTTCGTCTCCGGCAACTTTTCAATCAAACATGGTCAGACACGGAAGCTTTTACGCTTTGCTACGAAAGCTGCAAATGTTAAAAGAGCCTGACTCTGAATTGCTACCACACGTAACAATGGAAAAAATACGCCGACAAGTGACAGACCGTTTGGTCAAAGCCATTCAGGCTCAGCTGCGGGTCTACAACCTGCGCTCCCGTTAGGGGTAGAGTAGAGGTGGGGGACACAGTCTACGCCCGCAATTTTGGTCAAAGTAAGGCTGTGGATAACTACAACGCCAAACTCCACAATTAACTCCTAAAGGCCACCATAGCAAGTCACATGGTATCGCATGTTTTCGAGTAGTGGGCCCCGCGCGAAGGACATTCGTTCATAAAATTAGTTTCTCAGGCACGACTGCTATTGATCCACTCGCCCTCATGCCTGTGTTGTCATGGCACATGGCATGGAAAAAAAACATCTTTGGGTCGCTCAGAAGCGGTGACCCGCACCCCAAGCATGTAGTATCGAAAACCAGCTCACAGCGCTCGAACCAGGGAATCTACCCGATCGGTTCTTGAGAGAGAACCGTTATCGGATGGAGAGTGAAGCCACTGGCCTGGTCTAGTTCGTGCCGAGAATTCGCATAGAGGTTTTTTTGGAAGAGAAGCGTGGGATTAGATTTGGTAGCTAGAACCTTGTAGGGTTTCGACGTGGAAAAATTTTGAAAGAAGGAATTGGTGTGGGAAGCTTACTGGGTAGTTATCAAAAAGAAAAAGCGCGTGTGGTGAATGTGAATTACTTAGTGGAAATATGTTTTTTTAGACAAGTACTGTTACGTTCGCCACGCAACGTGGTCGACCCACAAACCCATACGGGCAAAATTTGGGATTGCCCTGTTCTTGAAGATCCCAAACCATCGTGCGGGTAAACGCTGTTTTTTTGAAAATTGATAATGTTACGTTCGCCCCTTCCACAATCAAGCCAATCAATGAATTATATAGATATATAGACATAAAATTAGGGCATAGATCGATTAAGGTAAGGATTATTGGAATTATATAAATATAAGGGAGATGCATGTATGTTAAAGATATTGGATTAGATAACTAAGTAGGTAGTAAGGTTTTTATGGAGAGTGTTCCTGGCCGTGCGCGCGAGGCTGCGTAATTTAAGTATCTTCAAAAGCAAAATACATTACAGTCCACGTCACAGACCCTGCAGATAAGCTGCCAACAATCACGCCACAGATAACGCTCACACAATCGCCGCAACAGATCCAAATCTAGGCTCCACCCGGTCTAGGATACGCCAATGGAGTCTACTATGCGCCTGTGGTATCCACAACCACTGGTACTTGCAATTCACCATGGTTAACGACTGCCACGATTATTTCACCTGCACTCCAACCACATCCTACAAGCAGCAGCTTCAATTACCAGCTGACGTGCGTCAATCAAAACCGGTCCCAAAGCTAAGAAAACTTCGAGGGGGCCGGCAAACTCATCGGCCGTTGACCGCCGATACTGGAAGAACGGGATAGGGTATCCAATAAATATCACCGGGAAACCAGCTAATGGGATCTTTTTGGTGCGGAGTGTTGGACGGCGCGGATCTGGCTCTTTTGGTGCGAGGTCGTGAGCTGTGGAGAAACTAAGGGGCGAACGGACGGCAAGGAATCAAACGGACAGCAAGGCAGGAAACGGACGACAATGCGGCGTACGGTCAGCAAGCGGCGTATGGTCAGCAATTGGCGTAGGATTACGTAGAAAATTTGTAAGTAGGAGTAAGCTTAGGTAGGGCTAGTTAAGTGAATTAAAGGAAAATGTATTAGTGATTGAGTGAATGAAAGGAAAATATATTATTGATTGGACTATTTTCTTTTTCATCTGAATTCCTTTTTCCGGTCTGTGATTTTGGGGTTTTCGCGAATCCTGTTCCTGTTTCCAGATTCGTGGACAGGGCAGTCCCAGGGCAGAAACGGGTGGCGCCTTTTTAAAAAAATATATTCCCACACCCTTCTTCGCGGGTTTAAGCCAGGTGGGATTGCCCAAACCGTGGCCAGGTGTAATGTTGCACAGCCACTAGGTTGTCCGCCCTTGAGCTGCCTCATGGCCGAGAAGTTATAGCGGGTGTTCAGTCATGGCAGGCCCCGAAAAAAAAAACAGAGGAGAAACAAGATCCCGCTAGCGGGAAACTGGTGAGTTTGGTTGGAGCACTGTCGAAAGGTTTTAGTGCGGAAAATTATAGTTAATAAATATACAAAGTCGTAATAAGAATCGATAAATATATTCATGACTTCATTAAAAATAATTGTGAATGAGTTTTGTGTTTAAATGATTTGTGAAACAAAGTATCAACGAACTAAATAAAATAATTTAAGCGAACATTCAACTTTCAAAAACTGCATCTAAGATTTGGGCAAAAATAATATTTGTCTATGCACATTTTTTGGAGTTTAACGAATGCAACTTGACGCACGCGGTTGTGGGTTTTGTGGGAAAAATCGAAATAGATAAAGACACGTTATTGTTGCCATCGTGCGTCGGCAGGATTTAACGACTATGAAAGTTGAGTTTTCCTTATTGTGTAAACAGTGAAATCGGCTTTAATGATATAGTTTGCGTTCCAAGACAGCACTTGTAGTGTGGTGATGACTTGTTTGTGAGCACGAGGTCGGGAAGTTTGGTTTACGACAATAAGCCATATGAGCTACCAAAGGATCTCGTCGCATAACAGAGTTTTGTTTCCGCACTGGCTGGGGAGGGGGGGTGTTAGAAACGATCAACACACTCAGGCCCAGGTGATTCCACCTTGATTTAGTTTATCTGAGCATGAACGCTTGAACTGCTTTAAGAAGAGCAGAACCGATCATATTAAACATCAAGTGACCGATACATTCGTACTCGAATGTTAGAAAGAATATACTTGCATCGATGGCGGTGAAGGTACAAGTGGAACAACGAAAGGAAAAAATGTTGTATTATGGAGGTCTTAATATTAAGGGAACTATATGTTAACTTGCACGAACGTATATGGCTTGAAAATTGCCTTGAATAATTACAATTGATCTATGGTAGTGGTATCTTTCTTGAATGAAATATGTACTCTGATCTATCTAATTTCTTTCATGTCGTACCATAGTAGATTTAGTATTGAAATTAAAGATCATTTGAGCAGTCATTGATTTTATTGAAAAATTTAAAATTTACGAATCTTCAGCCAAGCTAGTATATAAAAATGTAATGCGAAATTGATGTATGTTTTGAATTTAAATTTGACTAACCCCAATTAGCACCCGCGATGAAGAGCGCTCGTCTTCGCCCAGGGACTAAAGGGTGAGTTATCTCTTTGGTTTTCTTTGCAAATTGAGTATTATTTTTACCTATAATAATCTTGTTAAAAATTGTTTTGTTCAATATGAACTAGATTTGCGCCGCATTATTTATGTTTGATCATAATTAAGATAGCTGAATAGGGTTTTTTTTTTCAAACAAATAATCTTGAAGTACAACTACGAATAAATTTAAAGTGAATTATATATCATCCAGAGTTTCCTAGAGGGCTCTCCCTCTTTAATGACCTCAACTTCCAGCAGATAGAGGAATAACTCGTCCAAGGTAAGTAATTGGTGGACCTAGCGCGCATGAGATATGCGACCGTGCAAGCGCTGGGTCGAGTTAGGGTCTGACCAGGCAGACACATCTGCGCCTGGTGAACTACGCTGAAGTTCGGCTTCTAAGCAGGAGTGACACTGCCACCCGAGAGATTTGTTGGCTCTTGCAGTAATAGGTTTTTTTCTCGTCTATCGCCAGATCGATTACGTGAATCGCGATTAAAGTAGCAGATGTGTTTACTCTCTCGGGTAGGTTTCGGATCGCGGTATTCGAGAGTAAAATAGGAGGTGTAGCCTCAATTTCGAGAATGATGTTTGTTTGGATTCTTTTTTTTGTGATATTCTTTTGGAAGAAATATCGTAATCCGGCAGTAGATGGCTGATTTTTTGTAAATGAGATTCGGGACCTGCTAGAGAAACGTACGCACGACGCTACGTGCCGAACTGAGTTGGCCTGCCAGCAGCCATCGAATCTCTAGCCAGGTAAAGGCTGGACCTGAATTTGTCAAAAAGTTTCGTTACTTCGCCCCGGGGACTTCACGTCCATCAGGTCAACAAGTACAAACCTGTTTGCCTTGAAATTTCGAAGCGATACCGTTCGCCAGCAAATTCATTCATTACAAAGGGTCGCCTGCGGAAGTGTAACAGTACAAGTACGTCCCCATTATCGCACAGACGATATTAAAGTGTGTTGGCTATTCAATTACTTAATGCTGCATAATAAATTGAATACGGAGTTATGTGCGGTTCAACCAATTTGAAAACCTTCTGCAGTGTTCTTCAAAAATGGTCAAATACAACGTGAACTTTTGAATATGGAAAAGAATCGGAATGTATCATTGCAATTGGATGAGAAGAAGAATACAAAGCGTATTTGTCGGGAATCCATGGTGCCTTCTTGAGTATCTTGAGTTTGCAAAGGAATTCAGACGACTGAGAACTTATGCAAAGCTGTTTCCAAGCAAAAAATCTTTGATTAACCGAAGTTTCGATAAAAAACTGTTTCGCAATGTCAAAATACGGTATAATCCGGATCATTGTAAACGGTTACAAGATTAACCAAATAAGCCGAATAACGTCTGACAGGAGAGTGCGTGAGCTATGAGCTGAAGTGGAAAAGCATTGAACAGGGAACTAATAGGAACGGTAACAAGGCTAACGCTAACGTACAAGAGAGACGACTTTTTCACTCTTCTTCTTTTTGTGAAAACAAATGTTTTGTTATGAATGTCAAATTCGTTTATGTCAAGAGAAGAAATTGTTCGAAAGTTCGTGCGCGATTGATAATTTATGGTGATTTGCAAATGTGACGAGTTTGAAAAGTGACTAAAAACTTGTATAGTGCTATCTTTTATCAATAGACTTGTTGTGAGTTTGAGTTATCAGTGACAAATCGAAAAAACACTAAAATGAAGTGCATCGTAAGGAATTGTCGAAATCGGCCGTATGACCGCCCTGTGAGCATTTCATTTCACCGGTAAGTAAGGATTTCTTGAAAAAAGTGTCCTCTTAATAGTTCTCGTGACGAATATATATAATAATTTCACAGAAAGCCCCGCAGAAAAATGTTGTTTACTGTTTTGTTTATGAATGTCATTTTTCACCTTTTAGACATTGTGCCACTCAGTAGCGGTTCAGTTGAAGAGTGATTTGAGTGGGTCCATTTCATAAAATTTTATTTATTCATAAATGATAATCAAACGTGCTAGTGAGCTTGATATATTTATACAGATTCCTGACAAATTCCAAGGAAAAGGCAGTGTCGATGAATGCCATAGGTGATGTTGAATTTTTCCAGTTACTGAATTTATTTTATACATTTAGATATTGTTCCAAAAAGTCTCTGGCGTGCCAGCAAACACGATGTCTTTGAGAAGCGACTTAATTATTAAAAACATTTTGACAAGCAGCACCTTAAATTTGCCAAAGCCGGTCCCAAGCCCGGTTACAAAAAGGATGAGGGAGGTGAAATATATATATACATATATATATATATATATATATATATATATTGTTGCTCATATATATATATATTGTTGCTCATATATATATATATATATATATATATATATATATATTGTTGCTCACGAAAGTCAGCATACACCACCTAAAAACGCGGAATTGGCAATATATAGGTAAAAAGAAAATGAAAAGATGGGTAAAAAACTAACTTAAGAGGAATATCAGAGACATTGTAATCTATTTTACACAGAATTAATGAGAACGTACATATCCATACACATAAATATAACAAATAGCAAGGAATTCCACTGAAAGAGAGGAAACAAAAGTCAGCATACACCACAGAAAATTCAAAAGAATCAGTCTAAGCGATGAGTCACACTGCGATAAAGATCGTCACCGTGTTAATATACAAAAAAATATACATTAGTGCACTGCATGTCGATCAAACAAAAGTGATTTGGGTGCCTTTAATACTTGAAAATGAGTACACGGAAGGAAACGAGTTTGGAGTGCGAAAAATCATCCTTAGTGAACGAGTGGAAGGAAAGTCGTATGGCGAAATTGCTAAAATAGTTGGAAGAAATTGGGCAACGGTGCAAACGATCATCCGGAAAGCGGAAACGGAAGGGAGAATACAAAATAAACAACGAACAGGTAGACCGAAATCCTTAAGTAAGAGAGATGAGAGAGACTTGTTACGGAAAATAAGTAAGGAGCCACAAAAAAGTGCTCCGGCAATGGCCATTGAACTTGCAACGACAACAGGGAAGCAAGTGAGTCCAGAAACAATACGTCGAGTTTTGCGTAAGCAGGGTTATAACGGTAGAGTTTCGCGCAGAAAACCTTTCATTTCTCCAGTGAATGAAAAGAAGAGACTTGACTTCGCTCGCCTGCATCTTAATAAGGAAGACAGTTTTTGGAATCAAGTTCTGTTTAGTGACGAGAGCAAGTACAATATTTATGGGTCTGACGGGTGCGGATACGTGTGGAGGAAGCGGAACGAAGCATTGGCAGAGGAGAATTTGCGTCCTACCGTGAAACACGGTGGAGGGTCAGTCCTCGTATGGGGTTGTATGTCGGCCGTTGGTGTGGGGCAATTACATTTTATTGATGGTACTATGGATCAACGCATGTATTTGAACATATTGCGAGGCAATTTGATACCTTCTGTGCAGAAATTAGGCCTACAGCCAGGTTGGATCTTTCAGCAGGACAATGATCCAAAACATACAGCTAGAAGTGTCAAGGAATGTTTGCTGTATAACGTCCCTTACCAGCTTCATAGTCCGCCTCAGTCTCCCAATTTAAACCCTATAGAGCATGTATGGGACGAATTGGATCGCAGAATTCGTGAGCCAGCCGTAAGAGCAACTATTACTAGCAAAGAGTCCCTGAAATCTGCTCTGCTGTGTGCCTGGATGAATATTCCATCTGAAATTACCAGAAATCTCGTTCGTTCGATGCGAAGGCGTTTAGAAGCTGTTATTAAGGCTGGTGGGGGGCCTACGAAGTATTGAGCTCACGTTTTTTGGTCATTCTTGTTCTTTTCGAAACATGGCTCATAGTGTATGCTGACTTTCGATGGATGAATTTTTTTTAGTTTTCATGGCTTATTTCTTTCTGTGTTCGGATTTTCTTTATTGTTATGTTATGAAACTTATTTTAAAAACCAATAAAGCTACTTTTACGTTTTCATTGCATTCTCTCTCTTTCCACTCTACGATATTCGTGTTTTTACATGCTGTATGCTGACTTTTGTGAGTCACTGTATATATAAAGTGAAATATTTAAGTGTGTCTAAATAAATATCTATATAAATATGATAAAAGGTGGCGTTACTGTTTCATATTTCCTGCTTTTTTGAGACCTATTCAACCAAACCCCTCCGAATTCATAATTGGTTTTCAAATTTAGCGCCATTTAGAGTCATGCCCCCCAACTCTTGACGATGTACGCCTTTCAAATTGTCATTATGCATTCCGACAGTCAATGCTTCGAAAAACTCATATCAGGAAATTTGTTTATTTTCCTCTCCATTAGTTCCTTCGTCATTGTAGAAAAGCAACCAGCACTGCACACGGACGACATACCTTGAACATTAATGATAATTATTGTGTTTTATATATGCAAGAACCCGCGAATCTGTCGTCGGGAAGGTCATCTTGCATTTCCAGCCTCACTAAATTTACAACCAACCACAATGCGATTTACCTTGAATTATCTTATATTGGGTCTAGCAGTAACGTTAGTGTAGTGCTGCTTAAAACGTTTTGAATTATTGAGGCGAAATCAATAACAACAAGTCCAATCGAGATTTTGGATTTTTTTATCGTAACCACCCAACCATAGCAAAATGTGAATCAGTATCAATGCTCAAGAAGAAACAGAGCAACCGACGGAATCGTGTTCAAAGTTTCCATACAGACTATTTGGAGCAGATAGGATATGTAATGTTTACATGGTAAGCAAGTAGATCCAGAATATAAACATAAACATTTTTTTCGGCTTAAATGTAGAATTGCCTGAACATTATAATTACGTGGAATGTAGGCAAACTCGTCTACTTTCAGTTAAAATGCGCATGGGGTATTTAAATTAAAAAAGCAAGTCGTAACATAATTTGTTAGGTCGTACACTATGCGAAGGCCCGAAATAAAAGTTAATCGAGCTTAAGAGTCACAATTGAATGTCAGTTTACTGTAAAACGATTTATTATGCATCGAAAAAAAAATATTAAAGCACAAGAAAAAAATATATATGTGTACCCTTCGTCCTTACCCCACACTATAAAATAAGCTATGCATAATAAATTCAAATTGAAAAGCAAACTAAATATTCATGTAAGACATTTGCAGAACGTATGGAACTGGAAAATTGACTTTTTTCTTGAAGTTAAAGCTAAAATAAGAAGAATACACAAATAGAATCAATTCAGTTAAGAAAATAAAAAATTTACGGTAATATTTGCACAAGTTTACGTCACAGATGATAGATAATAATAAAAAAATAAAAAAATAGATATTTTGAAGTCCTTTATATTATATTTAGCTATTTGATTTATAGAAAGTTAATAAAGAAAATAAACATGAATTAAAAACTTAATCAGTGGGAGTTCACTTAAGGGTTCTCCTTCCTTCTTCTTTTAGGGAACAGGGTTCAATCCGGCTGAGGTAAGTATTGGTGGGCCTAGCGGGATTTACGTCCAGCTGACTCCAATAGCTATGATTCAATGTTAAGCTTGCGTAGGTTAATGCGAGCGCTGGCAAGCAGATGCAACAGTTGTCCGTCAGGGGGCACTGATTATATCACAGTACGGGCCTGCAGGCATGCAAACTGTCTCCACACGTGAGAGCGTATTAGCGACAATGTTTTCGTAATCTGATCTGTATCTCAGATGCGTGTCGAATTGCAAGATGAAGTCGAGTTGTCTATTTTGCCGAGCTGAGACAGATGATCAGTGAACATGTCAAACTTTTAATTGCCCGAGATGTACTGGAAGTATTTAATTGCTGCGAGGAGCTCGCAGTCATATGTACAGTATCGCTATTCAATATCCGACAGCTTGTGGGAAAGAAGCTCAGCGGGACCTAAGTACAATTGGCTGCCATGCTTAATTCCTCCGACCAAATAGCAAGACGATGAAAGCGAGAAGTTTACCTGCGACTCGCCGGGATCAAGCAAAAACTGGCGGTGGACCTTTCGTGACGATTTGGTGATGAACCGGCAAGTCCGGTAGAGTAGCCATCTCGCCGGGCTACGAAACAGACTGAAGTTGCTGATCAGCTGCTTGTTCACTTCTCCGAGGAATCCTCCAAGCAGGAGGTTTACTTTTGGCAATATATAGACCTGACTATCAGCAAGCACGAGGTAAGGAGAACCCCTCAAGGGGGTTCTTTCACCACTAGTGTGGCTTATGGCAATGGACAATCTTTTGTTGGCACTGGAGGGAAATGGTTTCAAGGTTGTTGCTTACCCGGACGACGTGGCCACCGTAGCCCCATGTGGATTCATCGACGATATGTCCGAACGGATGCAATTTGCCTTGCACATTATCAGTATGTGGACCAAGGACTGTGGTCTTGGTGTAAATCTCACTAAGACGGAAGTCGTCTTTTTTAAAAGACGTAAGATTTCAGACATTCGGCTGGCCAGACCTAACGGCAACGGTCTCATGCTCTCAAATCTGGTGAAATATTTAGAGATTGTACTGAATCAGAAGCTCACCAGGAAAATGAATTTGGAGAAGATGAGAAAAGCTACGGTAGCCATTTTACTTGCGAGACGCTATTTGGAACTAAATGAGAGCTAAGCCACGAGTGGTATACTGGATTTGCACAATCTGGCTAATATTGACCTATAAGGCTATAGGGTGAAATGGTGATGGTATGTTAGTTATAAATGCAATAGTGTAATCTTCCACTATTTTCTTCCACTTCTATTGTTTATTTTATTTTCATATCACTTTTGTTAACTAACGTTATTAATCTAAGCTAACTTACGTTCTTTTCACTAACTAACTTTTACCTTACTTAACTCTAACACGTTTTCCGACATCTGTCATCATGGGTTCGTCCAATGCTGCCAACGGTCGCTCCGGATCCGTGAGCTATCATAAGGTGTTGCAACCAAGCTGCAATCCTAAAGTTTACAGCTCGGTCGATCTGAGACATTGTCAACCTCGACCATTCCGGGGACCGTTGACAGCATTGGCACAGCTGTCATCTAGACAGCGGGACATATGTTTGTAAAAAATAGTTCTAGACAGCGGTACAGAGATTTCTATAGTTCTAGACAGTGTTGCTCATGCTTCCGCACGTCACCCTTCTTACTTGGGGGTCAACCAGTGTTTAAATCGGGAGGCTTCAAGCACCCCGTCATATGGGAGTTGCGTCAATTGATCATTTTCTATTTCACGGAGGACATACCGATCGTTAGGGAGAACCGTATGTACGATTAAGGGACCGCTATACTTCGGGATAAGCTTCTTATTCGTGCTACATTTTTCATGACTACATAATCAATGTCACTGAATGTCTTTGCAGGTGCATGGTGCTTCTGTTCGAGGTTGCGATCCTGTATTTTCCGAATGGCTGAAAAAGCCTCAGCTCTTATGGTACTTGAGTTTCGATTAGATTTCTCTGGTTGTTTAGTTTCTAAGAAGTCGGCGAGTTCGTCGAAGTGATGCGCTCAGGACGTCCATAATAATGAACATATCCCTCGAGGCAGTATATAGCTTCTCGAGTACTTGTCGACCTCACGGGATACAGTTTGCCGAATTTTGTAGATCCGTCCACCACCAACAGTATGTACTTTATTTTGGAGCTAATTGACGGCAAAGGGCCGAAGTGGTCTAAATGGACTGTGTCAAAGGGCTGCGGTTACTTCGGTATGTTATGCAGGTTAGCCTGATTGGACCCAGGGGCGGAATACATAATGCACTTGATACAGTTTTAATAAAGTTGTCTCGTCGTCGTCGTGACATGGAGGTGGGCATTGCAGCCCTAGCACTGCGACCTGCTGGTCGATTGTACTAGCCTCATACTTTTCCTTTCTGGAGTTAATGCTTATGTCTTGAATCTTCCGGATAAGATGATGAACCTCATCAGGTCGTCCAAGGCTAAGGTATGGAACTCCTTGTCTCCTATTTGAGGCATGCCAAGGGCTCTATATCTGTGTCTGGAGAACGCGGGACAGTAGCCCATATAATGTGCCGCTGTTACCTCGTCCTCCTCACATCTAGTGCACCATGCATCGTCCACTTTTTGCAGAAGAGCTTGGTGACTTCTCAGGCGTCCGTGGCCTGTTATCACTTCTGTGAATTTTTTCAGTCTGACTCTATTTAGTTTCAGATAGTATTTTGCGACTTCAGGTCGTAGGTTTGGCAGAAAGAGCTTTGTCTGTCTGCATGTTGGTAGGTTGAGCCATCGTCTTCGATGTTCTTCCCTGAGTGTCTCATTGATCTTTTTTGAGATAAGATTTATGTTCGTTGGCAGAACAGGCTCAGGACCAACCGGTGTGATCTCTGCTCCCTTCTTAGCCAGTTTGTCTGGCTCTTCATTACCTATAATGTCCACATGTGCTGGGACCCAGGTAACTGAGACTCTGTTTCTCTGGCTCAGCTTTTTGAGGCTGTTCTGGGCACACTCCACAATTGAAGTTTTCACATTGTGGGAGCCCAGGGCCTTGATAGTGACCTGACTGTCTGAACAGATTTTTATCTGTTTGTTTTGTATTCTTCTGTCATGTAAGAGGTCCGCGGCTTTGGCTATGGCGTGGACTTCAGCTTGAAAGATGGTTGTTTTTGTACCCAGAGGTATCGATATTTGAGCCTCATGTGGTCCAGGGCGTATATAATTCCCGCCCCAGCCCCGACGCTCATCACTGATCCGTCTGTGTACACTATGATATCATCGGGCCTGTGAGAAAGGTGACCGAACTTAGTCCAATCATTCCTATCAGTCAAACTCGTTGTGAAATTTTTTCCAAAGAAGAGCCTTGGGTTTATGTAGTCGTTAGGCAGATCAAGGAGTGAGTCCACTTTTAAATTCTTTAAAAGTTTGAGGTGACCTTCAGTCCAGCCGCCGTCTTTCACAATCCCGGTTCTCCTTAGGCGTGCCATCGTCTTTGCAGCATGTTGCTTCACTGATAAGTCCAGTGGCAGCATGTCCATGATCACGTTGAGTGATTCCGTGGGAGTGGTTCGCACCGCTCTAGTAGCACTCACTAGTGCTAGTCGCTGCACCGAGCCTAGCTGACTTTTTGTAGTATCTAGGTCTGACCGTTTCCACCACACTATGCTTCCATAGTGTATGACCGGTCTTATGCAGGCTTTGTATAGCCATATCACATTTCGAGGTGAGATTCCCCAGGTTTTACCCATGGAGCCTCTACATGCCCAGAAAATGTTTTTGGATTTTCTTGTTTTTTCATCAACATGCTCTTTCCAGGTGAGTTTCGTGTCCAGGGTTACGCCCAGGTACTTGACTTTTTTTGAGAGTTGGAGCTCCACGCCATCTAAAGTAGGTAGCGTGTATGCATCCCACACTCGCTTCCTGGTGAACATGGTGAGTTCTGTCTTGGCTGGGTTTACAGTAAGCCCGTTTTTTCTACACCATTGGTGCGTGATTTTAAGTCCTTCTTACATCCTGTCACACACTGTGCCGGCAAACTTGCCTTTGCTTAATATGACCAGGTCATCGGCATAGCCTATGGCAAGAAAGCCTTGTTGGTTAAGTTCTGTCACTAATGAGTTCATTTGTAAACACCACAGGAGAGGGGAAAGTACGCCTCCTTGTGGGCACCCTTTTGTTGGGGCTACTGTTATACTGGTGTCCCCCAGTGACGCTGTTATTTTTCGTTCAGCAAGGAGAGCAGTCAGCCAGCCCGTTATCGTGCCGCTTATCCCATGTCTTTCTGCTGCAGATGTCATTCCACCAAATGGGGAGTTGTCAAAGGCACCTTCTATGTCTAGGAAAGCTCCCAAAGAGAAGAGTCCGTCGTTAAGGCCCCGCTCGATCCCGTGAACGAGCTCATGCAGAGCCGTCTCCGTAGACTTTCCCTTTCTATAGGCATGCTGTCGCGGATGCAAGGGCCTCTCTATTAGTGCTGTGTTTTTCACGTGGACGTTCACCAGTCGTTCCAGTGTTTTCAGCACGAAAGATGTGAGGCTTATGGGTCGATAGCTTTTCGCTATCTGGTAAGTAGTTCTCCCGATCTTTGGTATGAATACCAACCTTACCCTCCTCCATAATTCTGGTATATATTTTAGGGCCAAACTGGCCCTGTATATATTGCACAGATGGTTGGTGATGGAAGCCATGCCTTCTTTCAGCAGGATGGGATAAATTCCATCCTCGCCAGGTGCTTTGTAGCTGTCGAAAGTTCCAATTGCCCATTGGAGCCTCTCTACAGTCACCACCTTGGCGGCTTGATTCCAATCCGTTTGAGACGGTACGTTCGGATGAACGGTGTTTCCTCCGGAGGGAGTTATGCTACCGGGGAAGTGCGTTTTAAGCAAGAGGTTTAACGTCTCTTCACTTGTGGTGAACTTCCCGTTTTCGTCCTTAAGGAGCCCGGGGTTATTGCTCGGTCGCCTTGTGAGGATCTTCTTAACTCTGGCGGTCTCCCGGCATGAGTTTACTTCTTCACAGAATTTCTTCCATGAGTTCCTTTTCGCCTCCGCAAGAGCCTTGTGATAGTCTCTTTTGGATTGCTTGTACGCCTCCCAGGTGATTTCACTTCGAGCTTTACAGGCCCGGTTGAACGCCTTATTAGCGTTTTTCTTAAGCCTGGCTAGTCTTGGTGTCCGCCATGGGGTGTTTCCCAGTGAAGTCCTTTTTAGTGGGCAGTGGGCCTCAAAAGAGGCTCTCAATACCTCGACTAAGGTCCTCATAGCTTCTTCGAGCTTCTCAGGTTCTCGGATTTTCTCTGGTTGCTGTAATTTACAATGCACGTCTTGTCTAAAGGCCGCCCAATTTGTGTTCTTGGGGTTTCTCAACCATTTTGGCCCACCTATTGGATTAGCCTCGATGTTGAAAGTGATGTACCTGTGGTCAGATAGCGTCACTTCTTTCGAAACTTTCCAGTCTTTAACCCAGTGAGTGACTGCGTAAGAGACAATTGTTATGTCTATGACTGCCTGCCTTCTGGATGTGACGAAAGTTGGTTCCGCCCCACGGTTCGCTATGGTGAGCCCGGAACTGGCCAAGAACTCTAGTAGGCTTTCGCCTCTCGAGTTGGTGTCCGAGCTCCCCCAGCAATCGTGGTGAGCGTTTGCATCACAACCTAAGATCAGATTTAGGTTGTGTTTTTTAACATATTCCATCAGCCATCAGTTAAGAGTCCCTGGGAGCCAAACACAGGTTCTGGGTTTTTCACAATCCGCTGCCAAGAGATCCATTTGGAGTTGGTCCCTATACCGCGAATTCGTCCTCCTGCCACCCATGGTTCTTGTATTAGAAATACGGGTAAAGCAGGTGCAAAACCGGAGACATTGCTGCCTCCGGGGGGTTTGTTGCAGCTTTCGTTACAGCGTCTAGCTATTAGAGAGCTAGCCGCCTTACTATGCTGCATGTTGATTTGTGTGACCTGAAGACCTATCATGTTTCCATGCTACATCCCCAGGTCAACCCCAAGACAACACAACACAATACAGAACAAGTATAACACTCACGCTGACAAGGAGCCGCTACTTGGGAGCCTGTGGTCCTGGTTCCTTGGGCCCTTTGGAAAAGCTCACGCTAATCCTATTGAGCTCCAAGTAGAGCCTCCTCCCTTTCCCGATATGTACTCCCTGTCCTTGCCCGGGATTTCAACAACCATGAGGAGTCCCTTTCGGGAGTCCTTTTTATCTCCGGCTGAACGATGGAGAGCCTTCGGAGAACAGTCTCCGCGATTTGGTCTGGGCCCGGGACGAAGAAAGTGGCCCTGTGGAGCACTGGAAGCCTACATGCTTCCACTAGGGAAAATCTAGCGCCCTCTCATGCTCCCCTTAGCCTGTCTCCCTCCACCAAGGCTTTCAACCAGGCCGTTGTTTTTGCATCTGCAGGGACGATCCTCAGTTGATTTCTAAGGGTCCCCACCGAGTCAAATTTCAACGGCATGCCTCTGTCTATCTCCTCTGCGACGGCTTTGGAGATACGGCCCTTGAGCAGCTCTAGTTTTTCACCAGAGTAGCCCCGAGCCATGCCTTCCGCTGCCAGTACGAAGCCCAGATTGCTCCGAGCCACGCTCACAAAGGATTTATTTTGTAGGGTCTTAAGTTTGTCCTCCCCTCGGTCGTTTAACCTTAAGATTGGCGGACATCCTGAATACCTCTTCCTCGCCGGAGCGTTGTCTTTTTTTCGAGCGTCTAGCATTGCTTGGGCCCGATTCCGGCGACTTTGGTCGAGGAGCTGCAGGGGTCACGGAGGGAGTTGGGTTCAAAGAGGTCCCGGCCTGAGTGTCAGTCCTTGAGGGAACCTCTCGCCTCTGCTGAGCCCTTTTTTTCGCCCTCCTCTTTTTCTCCGCGCCACTCCTGGTCTCCTTTTTCAGGTAATTCCCTGTCGCTGCTAAGCCCTCCGTTGCCGGTGAACTCGCAGCTGAGAGCTCCTCCGGGTATGGAGTTTTTTTTGGTTCTCCGAGTACCAGGTTTTCCATGGAACTACTAAGTAATTCCACGTGCGTCGATTTTTTGCCCTCCCCAGAATCCGAGGGGCAGACTGCTGGTGTAGCAGTGAGGGATTTAGACCCTCCTGGGGTAAATTTATGTTTAAATTCGACATAATCATCAGTTTGGATTCGTTTAGTCTGGACTCGCCCAAGCCAGATTTTACTCCAGCCTAGGTGAGTCACGCAAGCCTCCTTACCACGTCAAGGCGAATCCGTCAAGGAGGATAAAGTTGTCCAACTCTAGGGCCCACCTCAAGATCCGAAGGTTAATCTGTTTCTTACTCAGGGTTAGGGCTAGGGAGTTGCAATCAGTCACTTATTTCAAGGTTATTCCTTGCAAGTAAACTCGAAAGCTTTTGAGGGCATAAATGATGGCCAATATTTGAAATTTGAAGCTCTGATATCTGAGTTCGACAGCAATGGTGGCTTTAGAAAAGAAGAGAACTGGGTGAAACTTCTGGTCATTTTGCTTTTGCAGCAGTGCAGCACCGAATCCTGAAGAATAGGCATCTGAATGCAATTCAGTTTCTGTTCTAACACTTTAAATAGCCAACAGCAGGGCAGCGGTCAATTGATCACGTAATTCTCGGAATGCTTCCATACACTCATTAGCGAAGTGACAGGTAGCTCCTTCTCGGGTAAGGGACAGCAGGGGTCTAGCTATTTTTGAAAATGACGGAATGAATTTTCTGAAATACGAAAAGAGGCCTACGCATCCGTTTAACTCTCGGGGGTTTGTCGGCACATGGTATTATCTAATGGCTTAAATATGGGCGTCACTCTGTAGGATGCCAGAAGAATTGATGCCTTATCCCATATATTCAATCTCCTCGTGCCCAAATCGTTATTTATTAACCTTAAGCTCGAGACCATAATCAGACACTCGCTCTAGGACTTATCTCATTAGCTCGAGAATAGAATCTGTCCAAAAACAATTCTTGTTGTTTGCTCTGAGAGACCTTTATAGCCCTGATGACTATCAAATCTTGCCTCCTTATGAAGTTAGATTGGAGCTTCTGAATTTGTCTACTCTTAAAACCAGAAGAACAGTCTTGTCCTCTTGTTTCGCCTTTGACGTGATTAGGGGCCACATTAAAGTGAAGTATTTGATGAATAAAATAAAACTTAATGTGCCTGTCAGAAGTACGCGTAATACACGTTTACTAACTGAATATCAGCATCTTACTAGGCATGCAGATAATGAACCAGTTAATAGGTGCTGTAAAATATTTAACACTTTGAGCAAACACTACTCCCCTACCATCTCCAAGTTCAATTTTAAATCCAGCATTTCTAAAGCCCTTCCATTATCCATTTCTACGTCTATAATTTTCGTAACGTTCTCCACTCTACCGTAGCCGATCCTAGCCACGGTTCGGGCAATCCCACCCGGCTTCACCCGCGAAGAGGGGTGTGGGAATATGTAATTTAAAAAAGAAAGGGCGCCACCCGTTTCCGCGCCGGGACTGCCCTGTCCGTGAATCCCGAAACGGGAATCGGATTCACGGTGACCCAAAACCACCGACCGATAGGGGAGCACAAAAACACAACCAGGAACGCGATTTCCGCCTCGCCACTTCACAAAATCACACAATTTATCTCAATTCAAGCAGAATTTATTTTGAAAAAAAACCTAACTAAACCCTACTACTCACTATCTACACTAAATCTACTTACAATTCTTCCTTCTTATACTATTCCCTCCGCTCGCTGTCCTCCGTCCTTTGAAAATTTCCCAACTCCTGCTGTGAAGCCGAAATCACCGCTTCCACTACCAACCGGCGGCCAAAGAAACAAATCCTCCCAGCGCCCGACGTCCAGCCACACTCCGCTTCCACCAGCGATCGACGTACAAAAAGCCTCGTCAGCTGCTCCCGCAATCTATTTAAGCCAAGCCCAGTCCCGTTCGGTTCGTAGGTCGACGACCACTCAGCTGGGCAGTTGACCCCAGCAGCTTTCATAAGCTTTTCAACTGGTTTCGCCAGGGGTCAGTCGTTGTGTCTCGATGCGAGGGGATTTCCGATTGCCGCCTGTCCGGCGAAAAACTCGCGGCTGCCGCCAGCCATGGCGAATTGCCAGTGCCAATGGTTGTGGGTTTCACTGGCGCATAGGGGACTCCATTGGAGCGCATCGTAGACCGGGCGGAGCCTTGATTTGGGATCTGTTGCGACGATTGGGTGAGCGTTGTTGTTGTTGTGATCGTGGGCAACTTATCCGCAGTGTCTGTGCCGTTGTCCGGAACACCCTCCATAACAAACTTACTACATACTTAGTTATCTAATCTAATATCCTTACATCCTACATCTCCTCTACATTTATATAATTCAAATCTCTACTTCCTACAATATAATTCATTGATAAGCATTTAATTCATTAATAATAATATAATCCAATAATAACAAAACATTTCATTGATTAGCTTGATTGCGTGAAGTGGCGATCGTGACATTAACAATTTTGCGCAAGACAGCGTTTGCCCGCACGGTGGTTTGGGGTCCTCACGGACAGGGAAGTCCCATATTTCGCCCTTTAGGGTTTAGATTCGCCTACGTTGCGTGGCGAACGTAACACCATCCCTGAATTGCGACGTGCATACAACAGTATAAATTAACATTGAAAGTAGCACGTATTTTAGGGTTTAGTATATTGTTGTAATGTATATTTTATATATTTAAATTTTTATATGTTGACTGTGATTGCCTTGATTTGGCAAAATAAATAAATAAATAATGTTTCTAATAAGTAACAGGGGCGCTCAGAATATCGTCCATATAGATACCGATCTTACCGTTCTCGAGTAAATCTCTCAACACATTACATATAAACCTCTGAACGACGGAAAGTGCGTTCTTAAGGCCGAAAGGCATTTTCAAATATTCATAGTGTCCATCAGGCGTCACAAAAGAGGTGTATTGAACCGAGGTCGGGGCCATGCGCTCATAATGGAACCCATTCTTCAGATCTAAGGTGGAAAAATACCTTTTTCACTCTAGGTACTCGAAACAGTCCTCGATCAGAGGAAGCGGATAATTATCCCGGACTATAACTTTATTCAGGCTGCGGTAGGCCACATACATTCTTAGTCCACCACTTTTCTTCTTGGCCAACACAATGGCTGAAGCCTAAGATGATTGACTAGGCCGAATAATTTCCTTGGACATAACATCATCTACAATTTTACGCACTTCGGGTCGCGCATAAAAATATAAACGCGGAGGCGGGCAGTAGAAAGGGGCATCATTGGTGAGGCAGATCTTTATTTCATATTCCACTGGGGAGCATGCATCGCCCACCCGTGGGTAGTAATAAGGACCATGCTTACCCATCTTTTTATACAGGTGTGCGTAGAGAGCAGCAATACGGAAGTATGGCCGAAAATGAGTCACGACTACTGTATAAACATGATACAAAGTAAGGACATTCCAAAGAAAGAATTTCGTTCTTATTATGCCACCAATGAGTGTGAATGGGTTGGATCTTGCATGTGAATTTCTATGCTGATACGCTTATCTCACCTGAGAGTCCGACATTTGGCTAGAAAGTTCAATTCTCCAAGTATCGGAATGCATGGTAGCGAGATCTTCTGGTGCTGTCGCACTTGGCGGAATTTCGGATGAATTTTACTCGTGCATTAGGTGTTTCTAGTTGCTCCTGTATTTGGGTGTCGATGCGTAGGAAAACAGTGGACATTTGCACGATCGTCTCCGAACTCGGAATCCAAACCTGTGTACATCTCGCTTAGTCATATAAATGTTGATTATAATTTGGATCGTGCATTTTCAAGGTATCTTCGGACCATCGTGGTCTATCTGCAATGGTGAGTCGAGGCAGGAACATGATCTGATTTGTGGTGTAAGAGTGTACCAGCGAGCTTTGTTTACCTGGCTAGCACGTGGTTACTTTGCTTGTTTTCTTTGAATGAAACGCTTACAGCGTATACCTACCTATGCACATGCAAGATGATGGAGCCTTGATCAACCGTCAAGGTAATAGAAGTTGAGATCAGCAAGATAATAATCAGATAGACGCAATGCAATTGGCTTGAATATCTCATGGATGGAGATGAAGGATTATGTTGCGTCGCCGGATGGCTGTAAAGGAGTTGCCTTTTAATTCGGCAATTTGAAAACTTAGAAATATCGGCTGCCTGTTCTTTTGGACTGCGCCAAACATGTGGCAATTAGTTGGTTGAGGGTAGATCCCTAAATTTTTTTGTTGCTTTCTTATCTGAGAATAACTTCTTTCACAGTGAGAAGAAGATCATTTCTCTAGAAGAATATCGTAGAAGACGTCAAGAGAAACACGTAGAGCGTCCAGCACCCGAGGCGCATCCATCACCTGGTCAACCACGCACTCCACATACAGCAATCACATTACATGGCGATCTTGCGACCCGTTTTGTGATGCAATTAAATTGTTTACTAAGGAGCAGACTTATCCTGTTGTTTCAAATTATATTTCTTATTATTTTTCTACTGTATTTTTTTTTTGTCTTTGTCTTTATGAATATGCATGCCTTTTTTAGTTGACCTATATTCATTTAATTACGAGGTGTTATTTTTTTATGCTGTACAAGCCTAGGGGGCTTATACAGTTATAATCGCTGGTTGATCTTCTAATTCTAACTATGCTTTATTAGGTGGGTTACATTCAGTGGCTCAAACTATTTCTTATGAGGTGACATTAATTCTTATTTTGTTATCTTTTGTTTATATGATTGAGGGGTTTAATATATTTTATTTTTATTATTATCAGCATTTTATTTGATTTTTTTTCTTATCCTTTCCTTTAAAATTAATTTGATTTGTTTCTAGATTGGCGGAAACTAACCGAACTCCTTTTTATTTTGTAGAGGGAGCGTCAGAATTTGTATCAGGATTTAATGTTGAGTACACAAGAGGAGGATTTGCATTAATTTTTTTTTGTCTGAATACTCTAGTATTTTATTTATAAGAATATTATTTTTTTAGTTTTTCTAGGGGGTCTAATTGATAGTTTACTATATTTTTTTGAGCTGACTTTTATTTCTTTTTTATTTATTTGAGTTCGAAGGACTTTACCTCGGTTTCGTTATGATAAATTAATGTATTTAGCTTGAAAATGTTTTTTACCTTTAGCATTAAATTATCTTATATTATTTCTTGGGGTGAAAATTTTTATAGTTAGTTCAATTAGTTGAATATTTTTTAATAAAGTTAAAAGAAACTTTATTTTCTATCTTATGTTTTCAAAACGTATGCTTTGTCAAGCTCATTAACTTTAATTTAATAAGTTATCTCATCAATTAGTTGCCAGTGGATTAATTAGGTAATAAATAAAGTAGATTACTGTTAAAATTTGTCCTGTAATAATATATGGGTCTTCTGCTGGACGAGCTCCAATTCATGTTAATGAAATTACTGTCATAATTATAGTTCAAAATAAAATTTGGTTTAAAGGATAAAACTGAATTCCTCGGAATTTACTTAAATGATAATAAGGTAAAATTATTAAAATAGCAAAAGATATAACTAGAGCAATGACTTGGCGATTATTACAATGAACCCGACAATATCTTTATAAGTAAAATAAGGGTGGAAAGGGATTTTATCAATGTTAGAATTTAATCCTAGTGGATTATTTGACCTTGTTTGATGAAGAAATAAAAGATGAATTATAGTTATAGCTGCTACAATAAAGGGTAAAATGCAGTGAAAAGTAAAGAGTCGGGTTAATGTTAGGTTGTTAACAGCAAATCCTCCTCAGATTAATTGGACTAATATTGTTCCTATGTAGGGAATTGCTGAAAGTAAATTAGTAATTACTGTTGCTCCTCAAAATGATATTTGACCTCATGGTAATACATATGCTGCTCCTATTACTAGAAATAAAATGATCACCCCTACTATTCAAGTATGTATATAGACGAATGAGTTAAATAAAAAAAACGAGGCCCCATTGGCATGGATGGTTCGTAGTAATCATCCATAGTTTACATCTCGGCAAATGTGGGCTACTCTATTAAATGCTATATTGATATCTGCTGTATAATGTATAGCTAAAAATAATCCCGTTATAATTTGGTTAATTAAGCATAATCCTAGAAGAGACCCGAAATTTCATCAAGCTGAAATATTAATCGGTGCAGGTAAATCTACTAATGCATTATTGGAAATTTTAAATAATGGGTGATTTGATCGGATAGGTTTATTCCTTAGTTAATTTATAGGTCGTAACGGTCCATAAAATAAATTAGTTACTTTAACTACTGCAATTAATGTTAATAATAGGTAATTTATTAGTATAATAGTAACTAAATTATTAGGAAAATTATATAAATTTACCAAAGACTGCTAGTTGGCAGGCAATTAATTATGTTAGTTAAATTATTTATGTAATCATTTTCAAATAAGGCAGATGTAATTGAGGTGTCTATTGTAAATATATCTTATATTATAATTATTATAGATCTTCCTATTAATCTAAAAAAAAATTAACTGAAAATCTAAATATTTCATTTGAAGCAAGGGAGGTTACACAAATAAATAAAATTAAAAGTCCTCCCAGGAAAATTAAAAATAAAATATATAAATATCAAAATGAATTAAATATTAATCCTGTAATTAGGCATACTATTAATGATTGAATTAATAGTATTAATCCTTTTGCTAAGGTATTATTTATTTGTATAAAAACAATACCTGAAATTAGTGATGTGAAATATAGAACAAAGTGAATAATTACCGAAAATAGTTTATTAAAAATATTAATTTTGGGGATTAATGATAAAGAGTTTCTTTTTTTCTGATCTTTTAAAAGTCTGAAACTTATTTTTGGTTTACAAGACCAATGTTTTTGTTAAACTATTAAAACTAATGATAATACTTTCGTATTGCATACCTTTGATTTTGTTTATTATAGGGTGTATTGTTTTTGTATCTAATCGAAAACATTTATTATCCATGTAATTAAGTCTTGAATTTATTGTATTAAGAAGATTTTTATTATTATTTGTTTATTTTAATTATTTTAATAATGAGATATATTTTACTATAATATTTTTAACCTTTAGAGTTTGTGAAGGGGCGTTAGGTTTATCAATTTTGGTAAGAATAATTCGTACTCATGGTAATGATTATTTTAATTCATTTAGTATTTTAAAATGTTAAAGTATTTATTATTATTTTTATTTATAATTCCTTTAAGTTTTAATAAATCTGAATTTTGAATGGTGCAGAATTTTTTATTTTTTTTAGGTTTTATTTTTGTTACAATAAATATCTATAGTTTTAATTGGTTTAGTATTAGCTATTTTTAGGGGCGGATATAATTTCTTATGGTTTAATTTTATTAAGTATTTGAATTATTGCTTTAATAATTATAGCTAGTATTTCCGTTTTAAATAATAATAATTATTCTAATTTATTTGTTTTTAATTTAATTATTTTAATGGTTTTTTGTACTTAACTTTTAGAAGTATAAATATTTTTTATTATATATTTTTTGTTGAGAGAAGTTTAATTCCTACTGTTTTTCTTATTCTAGGTTGGGGGTATCAACATGAACGACTTCAAGTCGGATTATATTTATTATTTTATACTTTATTTGCTTCGTTGCCTATATTATAAGGAATTTTTTACTTATACCGAGTGGAAGGAACAATAAATTTTTATTTATTAATAACTTCTAATTATTTTTATAATTTTTTTTATTTTTGTATAATTTTAGCTTGTCTTGTCAAGATACCAATATACATGGTGCATTTGTGATTGCCCAAAGCTCATGTTGAGGCCCCGGTTTCTGGATCAATAATTTTAGCCGGTGTTTTACTAAAATTAGGGGGATATGGTTTATGACGTGTTTTTTTTTACAGGTAATAGGGACTAGTTTAAATTATATATGAATTTCTATTAGATTAATCGGGGGTGTTTTAGTTAGATTAGTTTGTTTACGTCAGGTTGATTTAAAATCTTTAATTGCTTATTCTTCAGTGGCTCATATAGGTATTGTTTTAAGAGGTCTAATAACTATAACTTGTTGAGGGGTTTCTGGGTCTTATATTTTAATAATTGCTCATGGATTATGTTCGTCGGGCTTATTTTGTATCGCTAATATATCTTATGAACGATTGAGTAGTCGTAGATTATTAATTATTCGGGGGATATTAAATTTTATACCAAGTTTGTCATTATGATGATTTCCTTTATGTTCTGCTAATATGGCGGCTCCTCCCACTTTAAATTTGTTAGGAGAAATTAGTTTTTTAAATAGAATTATTAGTTGGTCTTGAATTAGTATAGTAATATTAGCTTTTATATCTTTTTTAGAGCTGCTTATACTTTATATCTTTATTCTTATAGTCAGCATGGAAAGTTATTTTCTGGATATTATAGAGGAGGGTCTGGTAAAATTCGTGAATATTTAATTTTAATACTTCATTGATTTCCATTAAATTTGTTAATTATAAAAAGAGATTGCTGTTTTTTATGAATTTAGATTTAAGTAGTTTAATAAAGTTCTGATTTGTGATGTCAGAGATATGAGTAATCATCTTAAATCATGGTTTATATTTCTATTAGTTTATTAGATTGATTGGGTTATTTATTTGTTGATTGTTATGTTTTTTTAATGGTTTATTTATGTTAATTAATGATTTAAGATTATTTGTTGAATGAGAAGTAATTTCATAAGTGAATAACATCTGCTGCTGTGACTAAGATTCGAATTTGAAAATTTATAAGTAGGACAATTTGGGTATCTACATCTAATAGTCGGAACTGAAAGTCTGAGTATTCATAAGATCAGTATCATTGGTGTCCGATTGTTTTTAGAGTTATTATAGGTTCCTTAAATTCATCTAATAAATACAGTAACCGCAATGAAGGAAGAGCAATAAATAAAAGAATGATTGCTGGTAGAATTGTTCAAATTATTTCAATAGTTTGTCCATGTAAAAGGAATCGTTTAGTGTAAGAATTTAAAAAATTTATAAATATTAAATATCCTACTAATACAGTAATTATAATTAAAATTAATAATGTATGATCATGAAAAAATGTCAGTTGTTCTATTAAAGGGGAAGCACTATCTTAAAGTCCTAATTTTGCTCATGTTGGCATTATTCTAACAAAAGTATACCTTTATATATGGAGCTTAAATCCATCGCACTAATCCGCCATATTAGAAATTAGTTAGTGATGGGAGTTCAGAATAACTATGTTCGGCTGGCGGGGTATTTTGGTATCATTCAATTGATGAAGATAATTGTACTGGGCAAATTACTGAGCGTTGAGAAATTATTCTTTCTCAAATAATATACAAAAAGAAAATAATTCCTAATATTGAAATTGTAGAACCAATTGTTGATACAATATTTCATGTTGTGTAGGCGTCTGGATAGTCTGAGTATCGCCGAGGTATTCCTGCTAATCCTAGGAAATGTTGGGGAGAAAATGTTAAATTTACTCCTACAAATATGATTAGAAACTGACTTTTTAGTCATTTAGGATTTATTGTTAGTCCAGTGAAAAGGGGATATCAGTGTACAAATGCTCCTATAATAGCGAAAACAGCCCCTATAGATAATACATAATGAAAATGAGCAACTACATAATAAGTGTTATGTAAAATAATATCAAGGGAAGAATTTGCAAGGACTACTCCAGTTAAACCTCCTACTGTAAATAAAAATACAAATCCTAAAGCTCAGATAATTGCAGGGGAGTATATTATTTGAGTTCCGTGTAATGTAGCTAGTCATCTAGAAATTTTAATTCCTGTAGGAACAGCAATAATCATTGTAGCTGATGTAAAGTATGCTCGAGTATCTACATCTATTCCAACTGTGAATATATGATGGGGTCACACAATAAACCCTAATAATCCAATAGCTAGTATTGCATAGATTATTCCTAAAGATCCAAATGTTTTCTTTTTTCCACATTCTTGTCTAATAATATGAGAAATTATACCGAATCCTGGTAAAATTAAAATATATACTTCTGGATGTCCAAAAATTCAAAATAAGTGTTGATATAGGATAGGATCTCCACCCCCTGCAGGGTCAAAAAATGAGGTATTAAGATTTCAATCTGTTAATAGTATTGTAATAGCTCCGGCTAAAACCGGTAATGACAGTAGTAAAAGAACTGCAGTAATTACAACTGATCAAACAAATAAAGGTATACGACCAAAAGTAATTCCTGTTGATCGTATATTAATTACTGTAGTAATAAAATTTACAGCTCCTAAAATTGAGGAAATACCTGCTAAGTGAAGTGAAAAAATAGCTAAGTCGACTGAGGCTCCTCTATGGGCAATCCCTGCAGCAAGGGGGGATAAACTGTTCAGCCTGTACCGGCTCCTGCCTCCACTATAGAAGAAGTTGATAAAAGAGTTAGTGACGGGGGCAATATTCAAAATCTTATATTATTTATTCGTGGGAAGGCTATATCAGGGGCTCCTAATATTAATGGTACTAATCAGTTTCCAAATCCCCCGATTATAATGGGTATAACTATAAAAAATAAAAAATTACAAAAGCGTGAGCTGTAACAGTTACGTTATAAATTTGGTCATCTCCAATTAAAGAGCCGGGATGACCTAATTCTGCTCGAATTAGTATACTAAGAGAAGTTCCTACTATTCCTGCTCAAGCTCCGAAAATAAAATAAAGAGTTCCAATATCTATATGATTGGTTGAAAATAGCCATTGTTGCGATTAAATGGCTGAATTATAAGCGATAGATTGTAAATCTATTTATAAGGGTTTCCTTTTTAATCACAAGGCTTTATAGTCAATAATGATATTAGACTAGACAAGACAAGACAAGACAATTCTAAAGGAGCAATTTTGCTTAGGCTTAAAAGAGGGTCCTTATATTTATAGCCTTGAAGGCTATTAGTTTCATTAACTTAAAGCCTTAAAGAAAATATATAGAAATTCAAGGTAACCCAATTATAGAAAAAGTTGATAGAATCATACATCAAATTATAATTTTTAAATTTGTAATACTAAAAAGATTTCAACTTTGAGAGATGTTTCCAATTATAAATCCTGAATAAGCTAGTCGTAAATAAAAGAAGAGGGTAATTAGAGAAGATAAAATCAGTACTATAAGAATAAATATTTGATTTAATGTCGTAATTTGCTGGATAACTATTCATTTAGGGGCAAATCCAATAAATGGAGGAAGCAAAGGGGATAATAAATTTGTAAAAATTATAAATTTTATAATTAGTGAAATATTTATTACAGAAAATAGCTGGTTTATATAAAATGACTTAGTTAATGAGAATATTATAATAATTGCTAGGGATAATAATCTGTAAAATAAAAACTAAGTAATAAATAATTTCATGGATTCTTGTATAGAGGTTAATATCCAAGCTAAATGATTAATAGAAGAAAAAGCTAATAATTTTTGTAGGGAGGATTGATTTAATCCTCTTAAAGCTTCAACTAATGCTGAAATAATAATTACTGGTATTATATAATAAAAGTTAAAAATATAATAAAGTATAATTAATGGGGCAATTTTTGTCAAGTTAATAAAATTAATGCATTTATTCAACTTAAACCTTCTATAATTCTTGGAAATCAAAAATGAAAGGGCGCGATTCCTGTTTTTATTATTAAAGCTGTTATAATAAGAAGCTGATATAAGTAAGCTACTGATATATTATTTATTTTTATTATTCTAATAATTACTGGTACAAAAAAATGGAAGAGGCAATTGCTTGGGTTAGAAAATATTTTAGGGCTGTTTCTGAAGATATCAAATTATATCTATTAGTCATTAGGAGAATGAATGACAATAGACTAATTTCTAGCCCTATTCATGCTCTTAGCCAAGAAGAAGATGAAATTGTAATTATTGTGCCTCCCCCCATTGTGAGAATTATTAAAAATTAAAAAGAAAAGGATTACAACCTTTATAAATGGGGCATGAACCCATTAGCTTATTTAGCTTATCTTTTTAATTAAATATAGATTTATCTATGTATACCTATATATTTTGGTGTATGATGCACATAAGTTTTTGATACTTACAGAAACAGTTTAATTCTGTTAAATATAAATTAATGAATATAATTATAATTTGTTTTATTTATCCTATCAAGATAACCCTTTAGTCAGGCAATTCATTTTTCTTTTAACCCAAAAAAAGGAGTTAATAATTTTATTTAATTATTTTACTTATATTTAAACAACACAAAAAAGGAAAGTAAAATTTAAAAGATTTTAATTAATTAATTAATGAACTTTAGCAACTAAAAAAAATTTGATTTCGGCAAAATTCGTGATTTTTGCTGTTTAAAATTGGCAAAATAACTCAAATTTTGGAAGGTATATTAAATTTTTATTATACTTAGTCGTGCCATAAGTTCTGTCACAACTTTAAAGTAGCGTGAAATCTAAGAAATAAACGATAATATGTTTATTTCAACGAAATTTATTTTAGTATGGTATTGTTTATTAAATAATATTAACTTTATTCGAAATAACCTCCTTTTGCTTTTATGCAAGCTTTAAAACGTTTTGGCCACTGGTCTATAGCGGCACGCACGGAATCCAACGACATTTCATTTGCTGCTTTTACCAAGGATTTTTTCAGACTGTCCAAATTACGGTGGGGAGTTCTACAGGCCTGGTGCTCTAACTCTGTCCACAAAGCATAATCCAGCGGATTTAAACCTGGGCTCCCGGATGGCCAATCTTCTTGTGCAATAAAAGCAGGAATGTGTTGCGTAGCCACTCCTGTGTGCTCGTTGCTTTGTGAGCAGGAGTAGAGTGTTGCTGGAAGACCCAATGTTGTCCACCGAAGATAATGAACGATAAAGGTTTCACAACACCTTCTAGCACATTGGTTTGATACACCGCCGCACCAGTTTTGACTCTCTTTTCGCAAAAATGGAGTGTTAAATTCATTAATAATTAATTATTTAATTTACATAAATTATATGTTTATTTAAATTATATAAATATATATATATATAATAAATATTTAATATATATAAGATAATATATATATATATTAATAAAAGTTATTTTATTATAAAACAAATAGATTTAATTTGTGTTATTTATTCATAAATTTAATTTAATTTTAATAATTGTTTATATAATTTTAAATATATTAAAGGGGAAAACAATTAGGGCGAATAATATTATTTGATTATTTTAATTAATTAAAATTGCATTCTTTTGTGTTTCTATAACTTGTTAGTTAAATTGAATTAAATGATTAATTTTAATTTGTTTATGTTGTAAAAATTTTGTATAAAGGTTTTATTCTTGCTTATGAAATTTATTTATAATTTATTTTACATGTAAATATTTTTGAGAATATTTTTAAAAATTAAAATTTTTTAAAAATATATTTATTCGCAGTAATTGTTATTGTACTATCAATGAAATTTAGATATAGTAATATTATTAATTATTGGTAAAATTTGTGCCAGCAACCGCGGTTATACATAGAATAAAAATAAATTTTATTATTTTGTAGTTAAATTGGTTAAAATTAATTTAAATTAAGATTATTAGATGAAATTTTAATTTTAAATGAATTATTAATGAAATTATTGAGGCTAAAAAATTTCATTAAAAAACTGGGATTGTATACCCCATTATTTGAACTGTAAATTTTAATACTAGAGTAGTAATAGTTATGGTCTTGAAACTTAAAGAATTTGGCGGTATTTTAGTCTATTCAGAGGAACCTGTTCTGTAATCGATAATCCACGAGGACTTTACTTAAGTTTGTTTCTTAATTTGTATACCGCCGTTATAGATTATCTTATTAGAGTATAAAATTTCTTAAGTTTTTATAAAAATATATCAGGTCAAGGTGCAGTTTATGTTTGAGGAAGAGATGGGTTACAATAAACTTATTTATAGACGGATTTTAAAAATTGAAAAAAAAATTATGAAGGTGAATTTGATAGTAAAATTATAAATTTTGTTAATTTGATTTCAGCTCTGAAATATGCACATATCGCCCGTCGCTCTGATTTCTTTATTTATAATATAAAATAAGATCAGTCGTAACATAGTAGAATTAAGTACTGGAAAGTGATTCTAGAATGAGTTTGAAGCTTATTTAGTAAAGTATTTCATTTACATTGAAAAGATTATTGTGCAAATCAATATAAATTGAGTAATATTTATTTATTATTTTGTTTTTTGATTTTTTTTTTATTATATTAAAAATAATTGTAATGATAGATGTTTTAGTATTGTTTATAGAAAAAATAATTTTTATGATAGTTAATTTGTACAGTAATGGGATATTGAAATATTTTGAAAAAACTTTATTTTAAAAAAAAATTTTATTTATTGTACCTTGTGTATCAGGGTTTATCAAATATAAATTAATTATGTTAATGGTCTCGATTTTAAAAGAGTTAATAAATTATATTATTTAATGTAAAAAAATTATTAATAATAATTTCTTAGAAATGAAATGTTATTCGTTTTTAAAGGTATCTAGTTTTTAGAGAGAATAATTTTTTTTTTAAATAAGCAGGATCATAACTTTTATTTTTTTTTGTAAATTTTTGGCAGTAACTTATGGGATAAGCTGTAAGTTAAATTTTTAAAATTTATTATTTTTATAATTGGGTATATGCTTTGAATTAGCAATTATTTGTGATAGTGTTATAATTTACTATATTTATTTATATATTATTTAATAATATTTAATTTTTTATTTAAATTTTGATATTATTTAAAAAACTAATTAATAGTGATAAAATTAGTATAATTATTGTGTTGTGTAATTGAAAATTAGTTGATAATTTATTTTAAGGAACTCGGCAAATTAATAAGTATTCGCCTGTTTAACAAAAACATGTCTTTTTTAATTTTAATTTAAAGTTTGGTCTGCCCACTGATAATTTTAAAGGGCCGCAGTATTTGAACTGTGCAAAGGTAGCATAATCATTAGTCTTTTAATTGAAGGCTTGTATGAATGGCTGGACGAAATATTAACTGTCTCAATTTAATGCTTGAAATTTTATTTTTTAGTCAAAAAGCTAAAATAATATTAAAAGACGAGAAGACCCTATAGATCTTTATAGTGTTAATATTATATTTAATAAAGTTTAATTCAAGGTTAGTATTTTAAACTATTTTATTGGGGTGATAATAATATTTAAATAACTCTTATAGTTAATTACACTAATTAGTGATTAGTTGATCCTTTTTAGAGATTATTAGATTAAGTTACTTTAGGGATAACAGCGTAGGTTTTTTAGAGAGTTCATATTGATAAAAAAGATTGCGACCTCGATGTTGGACTAAGAAATATGATGGGGTGTAGCAGTTCAATTTAATAAGTCTGTTCGACTTTTAAATTCTTACATGATCTGAGTTCAAACCGGCGTGAGCCAGGTTGGTTTCTATCTTTAGTTAATTTAAATATTTTAGTACGAAAGGACCAAGTATTTGAAAAATATTTCTTAAACATTGAATTTAAATAATTGATTATAACTATTTTGGCAGATTATTGCATTAAGTTTAGAACTTAATTATGTAATTATATTACAAATAGTAAATGAATTTAATTGAACTGATTTTATCTTTTTTAGGTAGTTTATTATTAATTATTTGTGTTATAATTAGAGTAGCTTTTTTGACTTTATTAAAACGTAAGGTTTTAGGTTATACTCAAATTTGTAAAGGTCCTAGTAAAGTTGGGTTAATAGGAATTCCTCAACGTTTTTGTGATGCAATTAAATTATTTACTAAGGAGCAGACTTATCCTGTTGTTTCAAATTATATTTCTTATTATTTTTCTCTTGTATTTTCTTTATTTTTGTCTTTGTCTTTATGAATATGCATGCCTGTTTTAGTTGACCTATATTCATTTAATTACGAGGTGTTTTTTTATATGCTGTACAAGCCTAGGGGGCTTATACAGTAATAATCGCTGGTTGATCTTCTAATTCTAACTATGCTTTATTAGGTGGGTTACGTTCAGTGGCTCAAACTATTTCTTATGAGTTGACATTAATTCTTATTTTGTTATCTTTTGTTTATATGATTGAGGGGTTTAATATATTTTATTTTTATTATTCTCAGCATTTTATTTGATTTTTTTTCTTATCCTTTCATTTAAAATTAATTTGATTTGTTCCTAGATTGGCGGAAACTAACCGAACTCCTTTTTATTTTGTAGAGGGAGCGTCAGAATTAGTATCAGGATTTAATGTTGAGTACACAAGAGGAGGATTTGCATTAATTTTTTGGTCTGAATATTCTAGTGTTTTATTTATAAGAATATAAATTTCTTTAGTTTTTCTAGGGGGTATAATTGATAGTTTACTATATTTGTTTGAGCTGACTTTTATTTCTTTTTTATTTATTTGAGTTCGAAGGACTTAACCTCGGTTTCTTTATGATAAATTAATGTATTTAGCTTGAAAATGTTTTCTACCTTTGGCATTAAATTATCTTATATTATTTATTGGGGTGAAAATTTTTATAGTTAGTTCAATTAGTTGAATATTTTTTAATAAAGTTAATAGAAACTTTATTTTCTATCTTATGTTTTCAAAACGTATGCTTTGTCAAGCTCATTAACTTTAATTTAATAAGTTATCTCATCAATTAGTTACCAGTGGACTAATTAGGTAATAAATAAAGAAGATTACTGTTAAAATTTGTCCTGTAATAATATATGGGTCTTCTACTGGACGAGCTCCAATTCATGTTATAAAAAATTACTCTCATAATTATAGTTCAAAATAAAATTTGGTTTAAAGGATAAAACTGAATTCGTCGGAATTTACTTAAATGATAAAAAGGTAAAATTATTAAAATAGCAATAGATATAACTAGAGCAATGACTCCTCCTAATTTATTAGGGATTGACCGTAAAATAGCGTATGCAAATAAAAAGTATCATTCAGGTTAAATATGGACTGGAGTTACTAATGGGCTTGCTGGAATAAAATTATCTGGGTCAGCCAGTAAGTATGGGTTTGTTAAAGTTAATATAGTTAGTGCGGCGATTATTACAATGAACCCGACAATATCTTTATAAGTAAAATAAGGGTGGAAAGGGATTTTATCAATGTTAGAATTTAATCCAAGTGGATTATTTGACCCTGTTTGATGAAGAAATAAAAGATGAATTATAGTTATAGCTGCTACAATAAAGGGTAAAATGAAGTGAAAAGCACAGACGAGGAATTCTATCGAGCATTCGAAAGATGCTTAATACAAGGCACGAAATTCTACGAATCAACACAGCATAGACAAGAGGAGTACGTGCCGATGCCGATATCCCAGGCACCTAAGTACGATCCAACACTACTACCCGGACCACGACCTAGGAATATTGAAGAATTCTTAAAGAAGCCGAGAGCAAAACCACCAAAGATTAACAGGCTGAAGCGACGACGACGAGGAGGCAAAGCTTACAATCAAAGGCGCGAAAAGGCGATTTTACATCGATTGATCCTCGACAGGAGAACATAAAATTAATTTCACGAATAGGTTAAATAGTTATAAACGCAAATAAGATAATATAAACTTCTTCAATATACAAAAAAAAATACAAAAAAGGGGTAGAAATAATATAAACAATAGAAGTAATAGAAATAAATCATAAATAAAATAAGAGAAGGCACAGAACTTGATCTCCAGTCATCTATATCCAAGGTTTGTAAGCCACTGATTTCAACATTGATTGAATGGTTGAACGCAAGAAACATAATAGTAAAAATAAAGGAAGAAATAACTTATACTGCAATGGCAGAATTTAATAGTGAGATGGCCATCAAAACAATACTGAACTTCGACGGTAAATTTTCTGAGCTGGAGACTTTTCTAGTCGTAGTAAAACTGATTGGCAAAAAACTTTCACCGGAAGGGAAAACCGAGCTACTAAACTTCATCACACACGTAGAGCTTAGTCCTAATGTTAGGACATAATTAAACACTTCAAACATTACAGACTTCGAAAATTTTGACAAAGAACTAAGACTAAAATACAAAAACCCGAAAACTGTTCCGCAAATCCACACACAACTATCCACAATCACACAAAAGCGACTACCTATTTCTGTATACAAAGACAAAATATTGAATTTAGTCAATGAGTTAAATCAGCTTCAGATAGGTGAACTAGGTCCAAACCCCATTCAGGCTGCAAAACAAGCCATACAAAGCGTAAATGATACATACGCATTGATAGTATTCAAAAAACGGTCTGAACGACCAAATAAGAGAGACCATATTCGCTGCAAGGCCTAAGAATTTAAGTGAAGCAATTTCTCTTGCAACAGAAATTGAGAGTACTGAAACGCAGCAAAATAATGTTTTACATATAAACAGATACAATAGGTATTCGAATAATAGAAATATGAACATAATTAGCAATAGTGGTTATAACACCCAAAATTTCAGACGTAGACCACATGATTACTTTCAAAACAATCAATATAAGAACAATCAAAATTTCACTAGACTCTCTAACAACCAAAATTTCAAAAATAGAAATTTTACCCATACTAGAAATTTCCAAACAAATAGAAATGTTAACAACTATAGAAATAGCAATAACCACAATAATAGAAATAATTCAAATAACAATCATAACACTAGGAGAACCCGCGTAATAGCAGACCAGGGAAACTCGATAGCTTCCCGAGAGGAATTAGGCAACCTCCCGGAAGAATAAAGGTACATAAAGCCAAAAATAATGTAGACAATAAAACTAACAGGATATAAAGAATAACGGGTATTAGCACTAATTATGTAAACATTAGAATAATAATGAGAAGAGACACCTGAAACTACTAACAGACACAGGTGCAGACATATCAATAATAAAATGTAATAGTATCATTCACAAAAATATCGATATTCAGCCCGAAAATAAATGTAAACTCACAGGCATAACAGAAGAGACCACAATGTCTCTGAGAACAACCCAACAACAATTCATCATCGAGGATGCGATGATAACAAAGAGTTTTCACATAGTAGATGAGGACTTTCCAATTGAAACTGATGGTATATTAGGAAGAGATATACTCATTAAATATATGTGCAAAATAGATTTCGAGTCCTATACTATTACCTTTTGCATCTTTGACAGAGGTGTTACGATACCGATGTACTCTAGAAAAATTAACAATGCAGACGCATTGTCAAGAATACAAATTGACTCAGAAAACCTAAAATCTATGATACCTCCAACCAATGATAAAAGTATCAGCAAGAAACTTATAGCGATAACAAGAAGCAAAGCGATAAAACAACCAAATAATAAAACAAGTACTAAAATCAATAACGACAACGACAACCAAAAACGAGAGACTGATCACCTCTACACATTCGATTGCACTTCGCTATCCGATATAACAGGGGTATTAAAAGTAAAATTTAATATGTTGCGCAACAATGAAGAAAATATAATAACCTCAAAGGAGAAAGATTATTTAATGGTCCACTTTAGTGATAAAGCTCGCGAGAAATACGTTTCCGCCAGCGATAAGCAAAGTGTGAAAATTCGCGATAACCTTAACGATAAATCGAACACGAAACTAGTTTCTGTATTGACGAACTTAATGAATTATTCGCAGAATAATAATATAAATGAGCGAGCTCTATCTAACAAAGATATAATATTTAGGTACGTACCCAAGGAAGAATTTAAAAACCTATACAATATGTTGCAACGATAAATGGATATCCAATTAAAAATAATGATATATAAACCCCTTACAAGGATTAATGATGTCGCTACACAACGAAAACTTATTGAAGAATTCCATGAATCACCACATGGTGGACATACAGGAATAAAACAAAGATACTGTTGGAAGAACATGAATAGGATGATAAAGCATTACATCATTAATTGCGATAAATACATATTCAATAAAATAACTTAGCACACAAAGAGAAATGATTTAAACAGATACACCCTCTACTTGTTTTGAAATAGTGAGTGCGGACATCATTGGTCCCTTAAGACTCTCAAATAACTATCGATACATACTAACCATAAAATGCGAATTAACTGAATATGTCACAGCTATACCCATAGAAAATAAGGAAGCTAGAACTGTATCAAAGGTCTTAGTAAACAATTTCAAAACTTTAAAAACGGATTTAGGAACAGAATTTACCAATAATCTATTAAAAAACATTTGCGATTTATTACAAATTAAACAAATTTTTTCAACACCTTACCACCACCAGACGTTAGGTGTAGTAGTAAGAAACCACCGTGTCGTAAACGAATACTTACTAGCATTCGTTGACGACGACAACTGGGACGAGTGGATACCATTCTATATATTTTCGTATAACACCACCCCACACGTGGACACTAACTACTCACCATACGAATTAGTTTTCGGAAAACTTTCATACTTACCGACCGACACTTTTGAAAACACAGACAATATATATGACATAGAAAACTATGCGAATGAGTTGAAACTGCGATTAAAGATTTCTTCAGCAAAAGAAATAATAGAAAAAACAAAATTAGCTAGAAACGATAAAAACGCATATCCAAACCTATTAAGCTAAGTATTGGTGATCTGATACTAATAGCAGCTGAAAACCTTAAAAACACCAAAAACCATACAAAGGCCCATATAAACTAAAAGATATAAACAATGTAAATACACTAGTAGAAATAGAAATTATAGATAAATGGATACATAAGAGCAGACTTAAATTATACAAAAAACTTGTACAAACAAAGTAAATACATTTTTTATGCCAGTTAAAATTTAAGTTATTATACACCACTCCCTTGAGCTATAATGTAAAAACTATTATATTGCATATATAGAAATAAGCTATTGACAAAATATGGTAGCAAGAATAAGCATAGCTGTAAACCAACATACCACAACCAATCAGTCGTATTTGCTAACAAATACTCTTCTAAAAGAAAGAGGTGTAGTGTATTCCTAGTTCCAAACCTGGAACTAGCCCATACACAACTAATCTCCTACACAAGCTTTTGTGATATCCGACACAAGCTTCAGTAAGTTCTTTATTAAGGCAAAGCACATCCTCAAACCTACATTGACATTTTAATCTAAATTTACCTTTTGTGAAACTGTTAGTAGAACATTGAAACAAAAATATAACTTATGCGACGTTAATTGGGTCAATGCAAAGTAAGCTTTATTGGATGCGACGAACTCCGTGGGAACTAATTTGAATCGCGTTCGATTGGTTATGGTAAGTAGATTTAAGACTACAGTAGGAATTTTTATAGAATAAGCAAATTTAGTGTACATTGTAATTAAGAAGGAAAATTTTAAATAAAAAGAAGGAACGAGCCAGGCACTTGGCTCATAATTATTCCTTAGTTGAACGAATTTGTTTGTTTTTACACTGCAACTTTTGCCTTCACATCGGCAAAACGTTTAACTGGAATACTTGAGTGAAGTCTGCCTTATTCGGCAGACTACAAGTTGCCTTTTAATTCGGCAATTTGAAAACTTAGAAATATCAGCTGCCTGTTCTTTTGGAATGTGCCAAACATGTGGCAATTGGTCAGTTGCCGGTAGGTCGCTAAAAATCCTTGTTACTTTCTTTTCTGAGAATAACTTCTTCCACAGTGAGAAGAAGATCATTTCTCTAGAAGAATATCGTAAAAGACGTAGAGCGTCCAGCACCCGAGGCGCATCCATCACCTGGTCAACCACGCACTCCACATACAGCAATCACATTACAGCGTTACTGAAGTAAAAAGATGCAAAGCAATAATCGCTAAAGTTGTTAGATTGGGAACATGTTCGTTTTAGAGGAGAGGCTAGTGATTTGCAAAAGTTATGCTATAAGGCAAATAATATGAAATTTTCATCATTTCTTTCGTCATTTTTCTTAGCAATTAGACCTGACTATTATAACTATTACCTGACCGAAATTAAAAAAATAATGTACGATCGTATCTAAGAAGATAAAAATGGCAAGGTGATCTCCAACATAAGAAGTATTATAGAGGAAACATATTTTTGCATACATTTTTATCAGTCCGGTAAGATTGCTGGGAAAGTTTATTTAAAATCAGATGCAAAATTTGAACCATTCCAAAAGCTTATAGACTACACAATTGGACAGATATGTGCTAAGAAGCAAACAAAGCCACAATGAATTATTACAGATGGTTGATCAATATATTTATCCGCCAAATAGTTTAAGGAAGAAACGGGATAAAGGAGCGGGTATTCAACCGACCACCCAAACATTTCATCTGAAAGATTATGGCGTGAAGCTTAATGTAGAGCTGCCTATTGCGTCACCGATTAACATAACAGATTTGATAGCCTTGTTACTAAGCGGAATTGAGTTTAATGACGAAGAGCTACTTGATAAAAAAAGCCATCTGAGACCTCAACATATCGATTACGACAGCAGGTGCTTAACAAAATTGCCTCAGCAATCCGAGGATCTATATCCGGCACCCCTAAAGAGTCTGGCACTGAAATGTTACCCGATGAGTGGTGTTAAAACTGATTTTCACACCATTATTAACATGCCATACAAAAGAGCCGATGGATCAAATGCTACAACTCCTGTTCCAATAGAAGTGGATGAAACCGATAATATTGTTGGCTTATTCATCGATGCTCTCTTAAAGACACCCGTTGAGAAACGCAACCCCAATCGATCGATTGATGCAACAATAAAAGACTCGTTTGATAAATCAATAATGGTGGACCGTATAAGTCAGCTAGAAAAATCATTGTCTATACTTGAAAAAAGAACACATCGTGACACACCCTCCAAAGCTATTGACGATTGTGAAGGAAACCATGTGGTATATGTTTATACGGATATCATTAAACCCAGAATAACTGGAAGTAAACTGGTAAGAAATCTATGAGCAATCCCGTTGGGAGGCTGTGATAGCGTTTTCAGATTCGATCATGTGGAGTACTGTCCACTTGAGAAAACTTTTATTGAAGTATCTCAATCAAAATAACAGACCATCATGGCGAGCTAGTCAACTTAGACCCTAGCTTTACTCCAACTTTCATTATGCTTCATTTCAAACGAAGGTAGGAATCTATAAATATTCGCAAGTTAGAAAATCAACTAGTTTTGATACAGGACTTAACACACCTCTATGCTAATGAGATGAGTTCACATTACGCACGTTACTACCTTGGCCAGAGTGGGGGCAAATTATCTGACATTGAAGAACTGTATCGATCGCCACTTGTGTACCAGCGAAAAAGGGGTGTAAGTAGTTTTTTCAGTGGATTGGTACGCTATCTTCAACCATTATTTCTGCATGGGGCGAAAATCCATTTTTAAAGAGGCAGGAAGTAAACCACTGAAGCAGGTACAAAAGGAGCAAGGGAAATCTGCAGTACATGAATTAACCCAAAAAGGTATAAATAAAATATTTGATAAAATGGAGGGTAGAGGAAGACGAATGGCTATAAAAAGAGCTAACCCTTACACAAGTAAGCATTTGAAATCAGTGCCTAAGCATAAAAAAGGGCGTAAGGTGAGAAAGCTGTCATCGAGCAAGACTAAGAAAACTATAAAAAGACGACGACAACTAAAAAGGTGTGCATTGGATATATTTGACAAGTAGATAATACGATTACGATGCAAAAAGAATGTATGAAGTCTGAATTGGATATTTTTACCTCACCACCGATTCAAAACAGTATTCTGAAGACCAAAGAGGTTGCTTACAAACTCATTGCATCACTGGACAATTTTTCGGTGTTGGAATTTGTCTCTCTCTGCCATGCGGATACATATCGTGACTTATCCAGCATTTACTTAGGACACAAGGTGCAACTGATTAAATGGTAAAGAAGAACTTTTCACCGGGAAAGAGAAACTTAAAAAAACGGATGGGGGTGACGTTTTAGCTGACCACGTTGGTGAAGCAAACAACCTCATGCATTCACTTTTTAGACAATGCACTGTACAATGAAATGGCAAAAATATAGCTCTGACAGACAACATTCACCACTATTGCGCCTATATTGAAAATTTACTGAACTATGGTAAAGACGCTGCATCAACTCATCTCAAATCAGCCAGTTGGTATCTAGATCAGAATGAGATGGACAGGATTGAAGGCTCAAGACCTGGCGGTGGTCCTACTGAGTTGAATGAGGGCTATATTAAAAGGTTGTTACGGCTATAATTTTCCGTAACGCTTTTCATTACACCGCAGCCGACCCTGGCCACGGTTTGGGCAATCCCACCCGGCTTCACCCGCGAAGAAGGGTGTGAGAATAAGTATTTCAAAGGAAAGGGCGCCACCCGTTTCTGCGCCGAGACTGCCCTGTCCGCGAACCCTGAAACGGGAATAGGGTCCACGACGACCCGAAACCACCAACAAGGGAATAGGAAATTTCCTATCGTAACAAGAGCTGACGCGACGTTCACTTTGCCGCTTCACACAATTAACACTCTGCTTTTTCCTAATACACTATTTATTTTCTCAAAACACCATATCTATCCCTATCTAGTCTTAATTTTACTTACAGTTTGTTTTTTCTTCTTAAGCCTATCTCCGCCGCTTGTCGTCCGCCGTCCTCCTCCTTATGTTCCTCCAGTAAGTCCAGAAACGATCCCAAGACAAACAATCGTCCGGTATTTCCACCCTCGAGCTGCCGTCCGATTCCAAACCGAATTTTTCGGTCGTTACCACTGGTACACCACGTACTTGCTCCCCACACTCAAGTTCCGCACCGAAAAGAAGAAAAGACGTCCAAACAAAAGCCACGCAGCTTCCACACCAGCGGTCGAAGTAAAAAAGCCCCGTCAGGTGCTCCCGCAATCCAATTTAGGCCAAAGTCAAGTCCCGTTTTTCCGTGTCGTTGGTCAATGACCACTCAGCTGGGCAGTTGACCCCATCGCAGCTTTCAAAAGCTTGGAGGAACTGGTTTGGTCAGCGTCAGACGTTGTATCTCGATGAGGGGAAAATGCTGGGACTGCTGCCGCTCTGGTTAAATACTCGTGGCAGTCGTTAACCATGGTGAAATGCAAATACCAATGGTAGTGGAAATCACTCGCGCATAGGGGACTCCATTGTTTACCGAGCGGAGCCTGTTGCAGCGATTAGGTGATCGTTGTTTGTATCGTGATTGCTGACAATTTATCTGCAGGGTCTGTGACGTGGACTGTGATTCATTTTGCTGTCGAAATATTTAAATTTCGCAGCCTCGCGCGAACGGTCATGAACACTTCATCAAAACCTTACTACCTACTTATTTATATACTCCAATATCCTTAACCTACCTACATGTCTATATTTATATAATTCAAGCGCTATCCTAAATTTACTTACTCCCTACAATATAATTAATTAATAACAATTTAATTCAGTAATAATAATATAATTCACTAATCTGCACTATAATTCATTAATTTGCTTCATTGCGTGAAGTGGCGAACGTGACATTATCAATTTTTAACAAGACAGCGTTTACCCGCACGGTGGTTTGGGGTCTTCAAGGACAGGGCAGACCCCCATTCTGCCCTATGGGTTGTGGGTCGACCACAGCAGTATACCCGTACAAGCGGGTGGAAGTGAAAACCTATACACTACCCACCAACACCTATACTCTATCTCGTGATGACGTAGTCGTCGGCCAATTACCGAACTTGCTTGTTTTCGGTATGATGGATAATGACTCCTACACGGGAAAGCGCACAAAGAATTCATTCAACTTCAAGCATAACAATATTACCCACTTCAATCTATCAGTAAATAGTGTTCAAGTACCAAACCTTCCTCTAGAGTTTGATTATTCGCACGAAAAACTAGTAAGCACTAGAGGATATCTTTCTCTGTTCAAGAGGACTGGAATCAATTATTTTGATAAGTGTCATCAGATATCCAAGAAATTCTTTGATGAAGGTTGTTTTCTGTTAGCAATCGATTTAACTGCAGACAACTCATACGATTTGGGATGCGCTAGCTTGTTAAATCAAGGGAAGAGGGAAGATTCAGAAAAACTTTAAAGAAAAGCGTCACCTGTATCATTCACGCGGAATTTGATGGAAGGCTTGAAATTGACAAAAATCGGAATGTATTTACAACCTTTAAAGAAGCTATATATACGGTTATACCACAATAACAACCAGATTTGGATAGTATTTACTCTAGTACACAGCAGAAGCCATGACACATTACCTTGTAAATGTTGAATACTCCTCAGAAGGTCACTTAACCTTCTTTAAGAAAATATTGCTGACCGGGTTCGCATCACAGAACAAACTTTACTCGAAACAATTTACATATAAATATCCTAATTCCTTGGTTAAAACCACAGATCAAGCAGGTGTACTTGGAAATTCGAAACTCAAGCGACTCGAAGAGGATTTCATCAGATCTTTATCAAAGTTTTCAACAGCGTTTATGAACGGGGAATCGACAAAAGAATTCTTACAAAGTTACGTGACATCACATACAAAGATTTTAAACCTAGAGAACATTCAAAAACATGAATAAACATTGTGGAGATTATCAATGTGTTAAGAAGTAATACCATAACAAATAGATTTTTCCAAGGCGTTTATCACTGTGACCGTTTACCTCGAAGAATAAAAAAAACGCATGTGTCATCGCCAACACGAACCCGATATACAAAGTGGCACACATTGGGTGGCATTTTTCTGCCCTAAAAAGAGATCCGTCGAGTATTTCGATTCATTCGAAAATTATACAGATAACAAATACTTTAAAAAAGTCCTTCGTATCAATGGAAAAGTTTTTGTGAATAATAAACAGCGGTTACAAAGTAGCTTCTCAAGAACTTGTGGACAATATTGTTGCGTCTTCCTTTACTATCGCTCCAGTGAAAGGAGCTTCAAAAATTTGCTGAAACGATTCTCTTCTACAAACTATGACACCAATGATGACGAAATACTTCATTTATACTGGAATATTTTCTTAAATAATTTTCACAACATGGTGGAGAGTATTGCAACCAGACCTGTAAACGAGAAACTGGTGGTATAAAAGCAATGTGAGGAAGTCACATATCCATCAGTTCTCTATTTCAGCTCTTTAAGTAAAAGTGGGACCCGTTGATAAGATGTCTCGCAATAAGAGAGCTCAAACCTGTAATACGATTGACCAAAAGCTGCAAAAGAAGAAAAAGTTGCCTGATTTCCGAAATTCGATAGTTTTAGTATTGCTGACGATATGGCGAGTTTCAAGGAGTCAAAACCGAGAACGAAAGCAGTATCCAAATCTCAAGTTGCATGTGAAAATGTCTTACTGAATTACACGTATTATCTAGATGCCTGTCATTTTCGTAAAATTACGCTTGAATTTAATTTGAGCACATTCCAGGCCAAAATATCTTCCACAATCATGGACGCTTCCCGAAACCTGTAAACTACAACCAATGGATGTTACTCTACAAATACCTCGATGATTTGAAGAAAACAGTACAGGACTGCAGAAACGCTATCAAATACCTATTGGTAATGGGACCATAAATCTAAAGCATCCTGAACTATTCAAACTATTCAAGATGATGGATTTTTTCAACATTGTTATGTATCACAACAATCTTAGCTCGAAAGATATGAAGGAATATTACGAACAGAATTGTGCCAGATGCAGGGGGAAAATCTACTGAAGTTGAATAACGAAGACTTTTTTATACCATCACGGGCATCGTATACACCTATAAATTATTCCAGACTTTTTTATGAATTTCCGTTATTTTGTGGTTGTGACGTAACTTTTCATGTTTTAAAATAAATTAAAATATATAAAATCGGACACAAATATATTCTATTTTATCTCAGTAATACATACTATTCATTAGGTAATACAAGTTAACACCGCCATCACCAACAGCCATAAATAAGCACTGATTCACTTTTCCTTATCATTCCATAAAATGTATTCTCTGCAAACTCCTCACATGTGAAATACCGAACTTTGTCTTTCCCACGATATTTTGTTTACTTTTCAATTAGGTTTAAGAATGAACTGGCAAAATAATTATATGATCGAAAGTTAGTATTAATCCGCCTTCCAAGTCGAACAGTCGCTTTTCATTCTATATATTTTTTATTATTACAAGTTCTAACTTGTTAACTTACATGAAAAGGTTTATGCAATTTTGGCTGCACATCTTTTTGGTGATGGTAGTGCAGCGTGAACTTTACAGATGCTTTTGAAATTTTTCAGATCCCTCAGTTTCGGAGATTCTAGCTCTACCATATAAACGTCTGGTAGATATCCTCTTAATAAGTCTTCCTTGATACCACCTTTTACGTATATTGTAAATCCGTTGAATTCTTCCAGAATTGCAGAAAGTTCATTATAATTAACATCACCATCGCACCAACGTAATCCATTCATATTTTTCATTTCAAATTCGTTTTGTTTGCGGGCTATCAAACTTGATACGGGTGGGGTGGTGCAAGGTGGTGAATCACTGGTACGGTTGAATCGAAAGGTAGTTTCGCGAGTTCTTTTACAAAGTATTGACCATTGTTTCCAGAGACACACTTAATGTCAAACACGAACTTTGGCATGTTTTCGATGCAAAAAGACGCCATAAAACAGATAGGTTTTTGGAAATCAACAATGTTTTTATACTTTTCAGTACAATTATTTTCTATTGACTTATTATCAACCCTCCCAGCACCAGAAGCTATATATACAATTTCAGCGTTTAATTGCATGATATCATTTGAAAGAAAAGCTGTGTTCGATTGGTTTACATTCGAATTCAGACCAAGTATGTACAGGTAGTTCTCGTACTTACGGCATGTTAGGCTCTAGAAATACGCGACGTAAATCGAAACGACGTAAGTCGAGACATATTTTTTCATATGTTTACATGTAAAACTCAAGGGTTAGGATCCACACGGACTCAAAATTAAAAAAAACTCCATTTATAACAAAGGATATACATATGTACATACTTTATTATCAAAAGTATGTTTTTAAAATATGTGTGTGTGTATGTTCTTATGAAATTGCTAGTTATTTTTGGTATTTGTGTGTTACTAATTTTAATAATGATGATAAAACTTTAATAATCAAAATATGTAATGAGAAATAATAAATTAAAGGTTTGGCTTAAAGAAACTATCAATTCTAGATCGCTTCGCTTCTTTCTTCTTGCTATCGTACAGGTCTTGGTAACACTGATAGGCAGCACAAATTTTGTTATTAACATTAAAACTTCTCTCAAAATTAAAATCATTTTCTTCAAAAATAAACCAGTTTCGTCCACGTTAAAAAAATTTTCAGGCGAATAATCTTCACTTTCGATAATTTCTTTTAATATTCCAGGAAAACTCTGAGCAGCCACATAATGGGCACTAGCAGCTGCTCCTTGCACTCGAATGTTATGTAACGAATATCTCGTTTCAAAGCGCATGAACCATCCGCGACTGGCAGAAAAAGATATTGTTTCTTCACTATTATCCTCGCCAAGTTTATTTTGCAGTGTGTTGATGATACTCAGCGTCTTATTTTGAATAATAGCCAAACTTAGAGGAACCCGTCGCTGAGTTTGATTTTGAATCCAAGTGTACAAGAGTTTTTCTATTTCACAAATGAAAGCATTCCTTTTTCGTATAATAGTGCTGTTTAAAGAGACGGAAGGTAGAGCTGTTAGGAGTTTTTCTTTATCTTTCAATATTGTTTGTACGGTCGTGCGTGATAAATTAAGTTCTTGTCCAATAGATGAAGTCGAACAACCACGATCTTTGAGTTTTAAAATCTTAGATTTAACCTCCATTGTAATTGTCTTTCTTACTCTCTTCTTCACTTTACTATTACTGTCTTGTTTAGGTTGCATAGTAACATTAAAATTCACTTAAATATGTATGTAAAAACAAAAAATTACAAAGATACAAAAAAACTAATGTATTACGTCTTGATTGTCCGTTGTCCCTGAACTAACTAAACAAAATTAGCACCTTGTGCGGGGTAATCCCCGCTTGCCGACACCGTGCCCCGCCGGCCTCACGCACATTGAGCTCGCGACAAGTGAATTCTCCTATGCCGGAAATCGAAACAATTGACGTATGCTTCAGAAATAGTGTCAAAACATTGTTCGACGTAACTTGAAACGACGTAAATCGAAACGACTTAAGTTGACTGCCATTTACCTCACAGATAGATCTTAAGCTGGCCCAGATTGGTGTTATATTAGGCACTCTCGGGAGAGATATGGTAAAGCTGATTTTACCTTCGCTCTCTGAATTCAACACCACATCTTTAATAACATTATCAAAAAAAATCTAAAACTAAGAGAGGATCATCATTTTCTGTATCAAGGCCATTTATGCAAAATGTTATTTTTTCCCTTCGAAGTTAAATTTTTGGAAAAACCTTGATATGGCTACATAACACTTCATACCCTTTACTCAAACCACTACCACACTGTATTGGTACGGGATTGAGAAAATTTGACATGATATATTATCGACTTGATCTACCGCAGAACTCTCTCCATCATTCAATATATTTCTTTCATCCCCATGACATAAATTATCATCTCTCACGGTATCATTAAAAAAATTGAGGCATTCGTTAAATACTCTAACAGAATTACACTGCATGGAATATCTTGTAAAATTTTGCAGAAGAAAATTTTTCTCCTCACAAGTAAATGTTGATTTTCGTTCTCTCACAATTCTTACTAAATGAAAACAGGGAATATTCTATGCTTAATGCACTATCTAGTGCTAAAAAATTTTTTTTTACATCCATAAAAATGTTGGACGGTGTTTCTCTTCATCTTACTGCCCTCTTTCCCGCGTCCGTTTTTGCGTAACTGGCGCTCTCGAGTAGGAACTTTGCAGCATCCAAATGGGGCGTCACTTGAATTAAAAATAATAATAAATATAATAATATTAATAATTATTGGATTTATTCTACGTCTGATATCAAGAGAATTGTTATAAGGAATGAAATGGAAAACATATTTCATAGACTTCTAATGTTCCATGGCCTGCTTGTATACACTCGATTTAATAAACAGAGTGACAGTCGATAACGCAGACCGTTCTAACACTCCCGCTCGATCTGACAGTCAGTTTATTTCTGATCGATGACCATACCAAGAAGGCGTAAGCACTTCTGTAATTTCGGTGCCGGAACTGCTTTTGTTAAAATGTCCGATACCATATTTTCTGTGGAAACATGTTCAATTTTTAAATGTCCACGATTCAAAACTTCGCGAACATAATGATGACGAATGTCTATATGTTTTGTACGACTATGGAAGACGGGGTTCTCTGCGATCTTTTGCGCTACATTATTGTCGCATAAGATCACAACCTCTTCACTTTTAATATCTCCTAGCTCCTTGAGGAAACGGTGCATATATGTGGATTGTTTGGCCGCTTCCGTCCGAGCCATATACTCAGCTTCTGTTGACGATAAGGCCACGGTTCTTTGTTTTCGCGACTCCCACGCAACAGGATTGAAGGCATAGCCTGTGTATGACCTTCTATCTGTTAGACAATTCGCCCAATCGACGTCCACATATCCTTTTAATGATTTTCCGGTCTTTACATACTTGAGACCAAGATTCATAGTTCCCTTTAGATAGCGAAGCACTCGCTTTGCTGCCTTCCAATGACTTGAATTGAAGCAGTTGCTGAACTGGCTCAAATAGCTTACTGAAAATGCGATATCGGGCCTTGTACATGTAGCGATATACATTAGTGACCCGACAAGCTCGCGATACGGAAAACTATCTGATTTTCCATCGTCATTCAAGCAAGCTTCATATTTGGATGCAAGGGAGTAGAAATCGCATTTGCATTGGACATTCCAAAACGATTCAAAATGTCCCGGATGTAGCTCGTCTGACTCATAGCTATACCGGCGATACGTTGATCAAATTCTATTCCTAGGCAGTATTTCACAGGTCCTAGGCATCTAATTTCTAATTTTTCTGAAAGGAATTATGTCAGCTCACGAATTCTGGCTCGATTCTCTGAAATAACTAATATATCATCTACATAGGTAGCTATTAACAGTAAATTGCGTCCTTGACCCTGATGGAAGTTGCAAGGATCGGCCGTTGACTTCGTGCCTCCAAATTCACCCAAAATCTGGCAAAGACGTTCATTCCAGCAGCGACCTGCCTGACGTACTCCATAGAGAGCCTTGCGGAGAAGACAAACTTTGTCTCCGTTTCGAAGCTCCAAGAGCATTTGCCGAGCTCTTCTCCCGATTTCGCAGTCGTCTTGCCTAACCCTAACCAGGAACTCAAGTCCCTTTTGAATATATTTTGGTGGTTCCATGAGTATCTTTTCATTTAATACCCCATTCAAATACGCTGTTGTAACGTCTAATTGTTCCACGTGCATGCTTCTCTTGGCGGCAATTGCCATCAAGACTCGAATTGATTCGATTCTTGATACAGGGGCTAATGTATCGTCAAAATCCACGCCTGGACGTTGAGCGAATCCTTTAGCAACTATGCGGGCCTTCCGATGCTCTAAGAATCCATCCTTACCGTACTTATTACGCAACACGATCCTGCTTCCAATCACATTGTGATCATCAGGTCTGTTGATCAGTTCCCAAGTGTCGTTCTTCAAAATGGACTCTACTTCATCTGCGATAGCTTCGCAATACTCGTTAGCGTCTGATCCTCGGATCGCCACTTCAAACTGGAATTTCAGTTAAACAACTTTCATTAACTAAATGATTTCCATCATTTTGTGGATTGTTTGTTTCCTGTTCTTCTACTTGACCAGACTCCATGTCATTGTTTGACTTTTTGATGTCATGAAACAACTTTCTCGGTCTCCCCTTAAGTCCAGTTCGTAGTAGGCGAGGTCGTCCAGCTCCACGTACTCGAATAGTATGTTCGTTCGCGTTTGGTCTGATACCTTGATGAATTTCACCCTGGATAGCACTGCCTCCACTGTCTCAGGCTCAAATTCGTTCGAAATTTTCAGCTCATCCTGATTTTGCATCATCGATGACATCACTATTGTACTGGTAAGTTTTACATCTCTCGAGAGTTCAACGCGTCTCTCCGAAGGTAACCAGACTCGGTACCCTGTGGACGTTTCTGAATATCCGACGAAATATCCTTTTCTGAATCTTGCCTCGAATTTTCCCTTTCCTGGCTCGCGTTTCAAAGAAAGAACTTCATGTCCGAATTCCTGCAGATGACTGACATCAGGAATATTTCCTTTCCATATTTCGAAAGGTGTTCTTCCTTCGAGATGACTCGTTGGACAACGGTTTCTAATATGATTTGCCGTATTGACAGCTTCTGCCCAGAGAGAGCTCGAAAATGAAGATTGCAGAAGTAAACACCGAGCCATGTCCAAGAGCGTTCGATTCTTTCTCTCTGCGACTCCATTCTGCTCCGTCGTATGTGATAATGACAATCTCCGCCCAATTCCATTTTCTTTTAGGAATGTGTCGAAGTTTCTGTTGACATACTCTATGCCATTATCAGACTGCAGGTATTTTATTCGCCTGCCTGATTGATTTTCAACAAAGGCTTTGAATTCAATAAATGCCTGTAGGACATCATTTTTATTCTTCAAAAAACGTACTTCGCACCATCTTGACGCGTCATCAATGAAGGTAACGAAGTATTTCGATCCCCCGATCGATTCGGTTCGCATTGGACCACAAAGATCTGAGTGAATTATATCGAGAATTTCTGACTTTCTTTTCGATTACTTTGGAAATGGAGCTCGGGTCATTTTCCCCTTTGCACAAATCTCGCAAAATATATCTTTAAAATCACCTTTTATTTTTATTCCACTCACTAACCTTTCCCGAATGCATTTTTCCAGATCTCTATAATTCAAATGGCCCATCTTCCTGTGCCAGATCTCAGCGAGTGACAACGTCTTAGTAGTGTTGTCATATTTTTCAGCATTCGCACTTGACTCATTAATCTTTGGTGTGTTCAAGAAGTAGAGACCACCACGCCCTCGATTGGCTTCCAATATAGGTCTCCCTTGTGCATCAACAACTTTAGCACCTTTCCTTCCGAAAATGACATCGAAACCTTTATCGCAAACATTTCCTACGGATAGGAGATTAGTGCGCAATTGAGGAACGTATAAAGCGTCATTTAATACTAAGCGTTTCTCGGCACCGTCGACGTTCACTGTAAACGATACCGATCCTTTGCCCTTAATCTCCGTTGATGCATTGTTGGCGAGGTCTACTTTTCCAGCAATAGATTCATCAATGTCTTGGAAAGCTTCTTTATCACTACACATGTGTGTTGAACAGCCACTATCAATGCACCATGCTCTGCGGGGCTCACTAATTCCCACTTTCAGTGCTTCCCTTTTTGTTCCGTCAACTAATGACAGATCCGTCAAAGCACATAGGCTAACGTTGCCCACGACGTTTGCGTTATTCGAGTTCGTCAATAGTTCTCGGCACTGGACGGCTTTATGACCAACTTTGTGACACCTGTGACACTTAAATTTAAATGCCACTTTCTTTCTTGATTCGCTGGTCTCCATTCTTGTTTCGTCATTCCTTAGCTTCAAAGTATTCCAATTCTTGCTATACTTTTTCCCGGCGTACATGGCTCCCACGTGTCCATTTCTACCTTCTTGACTTCGTGCGTCGCTCTCTTCCAGGATCTTGATTCGTAGCACTTCTGGTGCCGGCAATAAGTCCCGTGATTCTATCGCGCATCGAAAGTTTTCGAATGACGGAGGAAGACTCTGCAACAACATAATCGAGAGAAGACCTCTGTTGATCTCGATATCCATCTCGTTGAGCTTATCGACCGTATCAAAAAATTTTACTAAGTGATCGCGCATAATTTCGTTTTCTTCCATATGGTGATAAGTCAACTGCTTGATGAGCGCCGCCTTTCTTGCTGGTCCCGACCATTGATGAGTCGTTTGCAATTTTCGCCACAATTCACGTGACGTTACGCATCCCTTAACGATCTTCAATTCCGAAGGCCTTATTGACAAAATGATGTCTGCCATCGCCTTGCCGTCCTCGACTTCCCACTGTCGAACATTCTCCGTTGACACCGGATCATCCGGAATGAGTGCAGGCTTAGTCCTACATCCATTTACAAACTCCCAAATCTCATTCCTTGTTAAGAGGGCTCGCATCTGGATCTTCCACGTATCGTAATTTTCGTTATTCAGTAATTCGATACGCATCGTGTCATGCGTTTTTCCTGGGCCCATAACCTATTGGATTTATTCTACGTCTGATATCAAGAGAATTGTTATAAGGAATGAAATGGAAAACATATTTCATAGACTTCTAATGTTCCAAGGCCTGCTTGTATACACTCGATTAAATAAACAGAGTGACAGTCGATAACGCAGACCGTTCTAACAATAATTTATACTCACTTCTTACTTTCTCTACATACCTTCTACCGAGGATCTATAGTTTATGTCTGAATTAAGCTGAAACTGGCTACCTTCATTTATATCCCTCTGAACCTTATTTTTTGTTCATTAAAGATGTAAATTGACGATCATGATATCGTAACCATCCTGGTTATTAACATTCGATTATCAACAATGCCAACTGTATCAAACTAACAACTTGTAATTTTGCTTGAATTAGTAAAGTGAAATTTACAATTATGGGACTACCTGACTCTTACTGACTCTAAGTCGCGACTGCCAATAATGGAATACTCACTTTATAGGCATCGGTGGAAACAAAAGGTTGTGCTAAAAATTAAAGTTTTCAAGCACATGAAGACTAAATATTGAACTCGACTTGCGGTTTTCCTGGAGGACGGAGGATTCTGCATCCTCCCTCCAAGATTTTCGGAGCGATTTAGAACACAGAGACAACTGGAGGAATTAAACCAAGTGGAGAACCACTTCCTGGTATTCAACGGAATAGAATAGGTGGATGCATTAAAATAAAATTTATTGAAAAATGAAATGTAAAGGTGAAAATAAATATGTATCATAACCGGCCTCCGCAACGTTTCACTTTTAATACAAAATTAATAAATTATCCACCTAACATCATTTCTAACAGTTACCAGTGATCAATTATTTTTCTCTTTCATTTTCTCTTTCTGCTTAGTCACACAAGTATCTAGTGAATCAATACATTTATTCCCGTCCACTGTCTGAAAAATAATAAAAATACAAAAGATTACGTGTCTCAATCAAATACTAGCCAAACCAACAATTTCCATTGGCAATGGCATCCGGCGATTTGATCTTAATGACCTCATTTCATATTTCCTTTTGAACTAATTCGCACGCTTGATCAAAGCTCCATTATAGCCATCCGACGATGCATCATATCCATTCATTAGATATTCAAGCCAATTGCATTGCGTCTATCCGATTATTATCTTGCTGATCTCAACTTCTATTACCTTGACACTTGATCACGGCTCCATCATCTTGCATGTGCATAGGTAGGTATACGCTGTAAGCGTACATATTCAAATTACCGCCCAATCAATCAATCAAAAGAAGTAAAGTCATCACGTGCTAGCCAGGTAAACAAAGTTCGCTTACCAACTCTAACACCACAAGACAGATCATGTTCCTGCCTCGTCTTACCATTGCAGATAGACCACGATGGTCCGAAGATACCTTGAAAATGCACGATCCAAATTATAATCAACATTTATATGACTAAGCGAGATGCACACAGGTTCGGTTTCCGAGTTTGGAGACGATCGTGCAAATGTCCACTGTTTTCCCATGCATCGATACCTAAATACACAGGAGCGCCTAGTAACACCTAATGCGCGAGTAAAATTCTTCCGAAATTCCGCCAAGTGCGACAGCACCAGAAGATCTCGCTATCATGCATTCCGATACTTGGAGAATTGAACTTTTCAGCCAAATGTCGGACCGTCAGGTAAGATAAGCTTAGAAGGGCCTTCATCGTCAACGGAATCCAGGCTGGATTGATTAAGTTTAGACTTGCGTTCCTTCGTTCGGCTAGCGGAAGTGGTGGACGGGCAGCAATTCTCTTCGGATTCGGGCATTCCTTGTGTTGGGTCTCTTCTCATCTGGACACTGCGACTAGTAGTAACCCATTCGCGAGCAATTTTAACATCAGAGTTGGTTGTCAGGACTACTGGCAGGCATCGGCGGCATAGGTTGGACAGCAAACATCGGTGGCTTAAGTCGAGCAGCGGACTTCAGTGGCGCAGGTTCAGTGGTAGGCATCAGTGGCTGATATCGGTCTTCGGGCTTCAGGCAGTTCCTAAGAGCAGCAGATGGTGTTTCCCGCAAAAGGAGGAGGTGATTGCTTCACATCCTTCAGGGTTCGGGCACTAAGCAGCAAGTATTTCTTGGCAGCGGGTAACTTTAAGCCATCAATGATGTAGCTTATCAGCTCGATCTCCGCCACATGGCTGCATCTGGCAATCATCTGCATCTCTAGGACATAACGCTGCAGTGTCTGAGTCCGAGGATCCCAATGTCTCTGCTGTAGTTGACGGTAAACTAATTGGGTTGGGCAGCTTCGACCAAACTCCTCAATTAACTCTGATTTCAGCTGGCCATAAGTGTTTGTCTTCAAAAAGAAGGCAGCAGTTCGCTATGTCGGCTCATTTCCAGAACTGCTTCAAGGTCCGTTATAAACGTTATTACGTCGTAGCCGTCATCTCCCGTGAATCGGCTCACAACTACTTGGACATCGGTGACCTCATACCTTTTCTCAGTTGAGCCAACATCCAGTTGCTCCAATTCCTTAATTGCTGTCTTGAGTTCCAATATTTGCCTCTTTTTTTCAAGGAGTTCTATTTCCTTGTCTGCGGCTTGTATCTCGCGAGTCAGTTGGACAGCACTAGCAGCAGTGACAACTTTACTGTTATCAGGGTCCTCATTCTTCGGGGCGTCGATGGCAAAAGTTTCCGCAGCATCTTCTAGGGCATCAGTGTCGTGCAGCACCTCAGTTGTATCCTTCCTCACTGTCTGTTTTGCCATTTTCGGGTTAGTCGGCAGTGATGGCGTCTGTTGTTCAAAATGGTCGGCAGCGGCGTCTCTTCGGACTGATCGGCGGCGGCGCCTTTTGTTCAGATTGGTTAGCAGTGGCGGCTTTAGGCGTACCCCACATCTGAGTTGTAATCTTCCACTATTTTCTTCCTCTTCTTTCGCTTATATTATTTGCACAGCACTTTTGTTAACTAACGTTCTTAATCTAACCTTACCAGGACCGGCTCAAGCTTTTGTGGCGCCCTGTGCAAAAGTGCAACTTTGCGCCCCCAAGCCAAATAATAGTGGTTTCCACGTAACCCATGAGGTAGAATTTTTTACGCGCTTTTTTTAATGAGGTATCCCCGGTAGGCCTATTCCTCAGATTACATTTGCAAAATCACAGAAAGTTCATTTAAAAATCTTCAAATTAAAAATAGCTCAAAAAGAAACTAAGAACTATACAAATTGTATTTTTCTGGCCTTTTGCTTCGCAAACTCTGCAGTCAAATGGTCATATTCTAATCTTTCTACCAACTCTTTGTCTATTGACAAAATAGCCAAACCTACCAGGCGATCTTGAGTCATTGTATTCCTAAAATAATTTTTAATTAATTTTAGTTTCGAAAAGCTAAGTTCGCCTGACGCGACTGTAATTGGTAACGTATTAAGCACTTTCAAGGCAATGACTGAATTTGGAAATGCTTGATCTAAATGTGCTTGATAAATGTAATTCAATACATTCAAGGGTGAACTACCAGGTTTAACGAACGTAGACAACATCATTAATTCTTGTTACAACTCTTCGCCATTTAAATCTTTTGAGTCAATAAATGTTAAAGCATTTTCTAGATTCTTACATAGGATATTCAAATTATCTAATAAAGCCGCTTCATGGATATCATACAAGAAACAAATAATACTGTTATGATTTCGGAGCTGCTAAAATCTTTCACTAGTTAACTTTATATTGCATTTCATGATCTAATAAAACTTCAACAAACAATTTCGTTTGAATGAAAAGATTTATGGCGGCGAGAGCGCAGAGAAGAAGACTGTGGAAAATTTGGTGATACATATAATTCCAAAGCAATCAATTTAGCTTTAAGAAGAACAAATTGCTTTGAAAAAACTCACTCGCTTTCCGCTAAATCAGCTAGAAAACTGTCGTTTTTGGGTCTAGGAAAATCAAAAGGAAAAATTGTTATATACTTTCTACATAGATAACCAAGATGTACATAACATCCATTTTATGCTTCCTAAAAACACTTGCTTCCAACAACATTGGAATACATTTGCTTTTAATTTGCTTTATGTGAAAATTATGAACATCGTGCAGCTGATAAAGTAAACCAAATGAAGTAAGTTAACATGCAATAGAATTTTAGATGCAAAATAAGTCTTGTTTATGAATAAATTTCCAATCAATGCATGAGGAGTTAAATTATGTTAAAAATCCAAATATTTTACTCATTATGTAAATATTTTACGCTTTCAATGATGAAATGGTGCATCTTAATTTATTCTCACAAATAATTCAATTATTTTCACATACGTACTTTACAACTCATATCCCATAATTTCTGCCCTACACGGTGCAAGTTTTCATTTCTGCACTGTTTGCGCCAATCTACACCCATGGAAACGAAAATCAATCGTTCTTTTTTCCATGCAAACTATATAGGCAGCCCGTGCAAGATATGAATTCTGCACACCAGCCAGTGCTAGCGGCGGCGGCCGCCCGGAGTGCCTGATCAATGCGTTGAATACGTATGTATCTACATTAGTCCATACATACATATGTGTATAGCTGGATCCATTGATGTCCGAATGTATGAACTGTGTGCGAGATTTGGGATTGCTCGATCGTGGCAGAATAAATTTAACACCTTATGGTGAGTGGTAGAATTTGGCGCAACACTCTGAATAAAACTCCATAGTTGCACAACCGCAAATGTGTTAATTGCACTAAATAATATTTTAATAGGATGTTTGTAAGCTACTTTCATCTTATTCATGCAATATGCAACCAAAATTATCAGTAAGTGTAGATAATAGGTATTCCATTTTATCAGTTTAGGGTTTTAGCGCCCTTCTTAAATGGCGCCCTGTGCAATTGCACATCTTGCACATATGAAAGGACCGGCCCTGAACCTTACTCTCCTCACTAACTACCCTTAACCTTACTTAACTCTAACACGCTCTTCTGACATCTGTCATCATGGGTTCGTCCAATGCTGTCAACGGCCGGTCCGGATCCGCGAGCTATCATAAGGTGTTGCAGCGAAGCTGCAAACCTAAAGTCTACAATAGGGCTTGGCGTGCTTGGAAATAACGGATGCAATGCGCACCACATAGCTGCACAAGAAATGATCTTGAGTTTATTGCCATTAGAACTACACTGTAAAGTTGTGGCAGCCGCCAGTGCTACACGTCTCAAAGGAGGGAGTTGCTGGAGGGGAGAGCCTACGGGGACTTCATCATACGGAAAAGCTCATGTAGGACGTACCACAACGCTAATATGGACTATAGAACTACAACATTTGACTTGAGCACAAACTTCTTGACTACCCGTCCCTCCTACTGCATCGTTGTGCAGGCGGAGTTACGAGCGATCTTGCGAGTTGCAGAGGAAGTCAGCAGGAGAGATGTCACTTTCTTTGTGGATAGTCAAGCGGCCATACGAGCGCTAGAATCAGTTGTAGTGTACTACAAATTAGTTATGAGGTCACTGAGGAGAGCTTTCCTAAAGAAAAAACTAACATTGAGCTGGGTTTCTGGTCACAGTGAAAGTGCAAGGTAATGTAAAAGCGGATCAGCTTGCTAGGAAGGGATTTCGTGACGTTACACCGCTAAGCATATGTTGTCTAAATACGACAATGAACGTACTCTTGGTATATTAGCTCTGAACCGAGCTTCAACGAGGAATCTTGTGAGTTTACTTACGGGCCATGTGACTTTCGGTGAACACGCAAGGAGAATCGGCCTCCCAGCTAGCGACCTATGTCGGAGCTGCAGCGACGAAGAGGAGACAGAGTCACTAGAGCAGTTTTTGTGCAAATTTCCGGCTCTAGCTGCTCGAAGACGTAAGCACTTAGGGGTGTTCTTTTTCGCGAAGCTAAGTGAGCAAGGTACTGCGAGTGGGCCAACTCCTGGTTTTCCTTAATAAATCTGATGGTAAACATAATGCATTCGATTTAAACAAATTTGAAAATAGAAAAAGAAAATCAAATGGAAATAATTATTTATTTCATAAATTTTCAAACCAAACATTATCTTAGTTATACAAGATTATTGATAAGAAGGAATTAACTATTTACTACTTAATGTGGGCTTCTTGACAATTGGCTCTTGAAAATCGTATGCTGGCTTTATTTCCAAATTTTTATTTCTTTTGTCGATACGTGTGCACGCATTAATGCGTTCCAAAAAAGCATCATATATAAGGGCTATATCATCTGGTCTTGCCATAGCGAGAAAAATTCCAACATGATTCATATTATCCATTGCAGTAAATCGTACAGATTTTGGGCTTGCTCGCTGAATAACCATTTCCGACCAAATCTGAAAAGTAAAGCAATAACAATGCTTCTAAACACATCTGTTTTACCTTGGTGTTAAGCAACAAACGCAAGTTACCCGAGGTGCGAAATACAACACGTGAATAGCTTCCATCTTCAGCATCGTTCAACCTAAGACAACCTCTACTTCTTTCCTCCCAATTGCCATTGACGAAAGTAAACAATTTGCAATTTAACTAAAAAATAAATTAAAATTTTTAAACGTCTATACACCACAAATAGGCTGAAATATAATTTTAAAAAATTTAAAAGTTCGTCACTACGACACAAATGCACATTTAATAGTTTCATTCATAGCTAGTAATTGCTACCTTTAACAATAAATGTCTCAGCATTGAATTTAAAAAAATAGAATCCAAAAAAGCAATCTGCGACAATTAAACCTGACTTGTTAGCTTGCTTTAAATTTTTAAAACAAATGTACGTTTCGTCTAAGACTTGACGCCTTCATCGACGGTTTAGTCTAGTTATATTTTGCACCAATTCAGTACGTTTGCTGGCTAATAATATCGTTTTTTTTTGCAAAGTTTGAGCGTTTATCTCTATACAAAATAAATAATTAATAATCAAAATATTCGCTGTTGTTAGCTGCTTTAATCCATTTTTCTGTTTCACAAGTTTCCGGCGGGGGCCTTACTACAGGATTGAGCATGACGGCACAAACTCGACCTTTGCGCTTTACGGCTATTCACTTTTTGTCGGTTCTTTCAATCGGAACTTGCCTTCGCCTCTTTGTTTTGATATTTTACGTTTTAATATTCAATACACTCAAACCTGTTTTTGTGCGGCCTCTTTTATGTGCGAATTTTCATTTGTGCGATTTTTTTAATGCGATATACGAAAATTTCAATCAAATTCAACCATAATTGACGAAGTTATAAATAAAATGTATTTTTAAAATAAGTACTTATGTAAATAAAATATTTAAAATGTTCGCATGCGTATTTTCGTAATCAGAGTCCAAAAGGTTTCGCAAGATTCCAAGTAGCTGACAAGCTTCATGTCTTGATTTGGTTTTAAAAAACATTTCATATTCATATTTCGTCAGTTTTTGAGTTACTTTTCTATTTTCTTCTTCTAAAAAATTTTTTTTATGCGTTTTGTTTTTATGCGGTCCCTATCTGCCGCACAAAAACAGGTTTGAGTGTATTTTGTTTTATTATATTCATGTTTAGCAATTAAGTCTGCGTGTTTCTCTCAAAAGTTTCATAAAAATATATTAATCATATTTTTCAGTGCTACTACAAAAAACCCGTGTTGAGAATTACTTTTAAAATATTTGAGAAAATTGAAAAATTAACAATCTCTTTATTAAAATAGGAATTAAATGTTAACAAACCTTAAAAAAAAAATTTTTTGCGTGCCTATATATTTTCCTATAGTGAGAAGTGGTATAATTGGTAATTTTAGTGGAAAAAAAATTTTGATGCAATTTTGGAAAATTTTACAATATGGCAAACTCATTTTTACCATTTTTCCTTGAAAGGAAATAACAAAAACCTATAAAACGCAATTTTTCCCTTGGCCATATTTTTTTTATCGCGGATACTAAATTTTATTCAATTTTTAGCACAACTTTTTGGCACTGAGCGGCGAGCCGAAAAGGGTGAACCAATCGTCAAAGAGCGGACAGGCGACCGTGAGAGCTTTGGTGTCAAGAATTGGAATCGCCTGTGGAGTGGCAGGACGTGTGAAGCGATCGATAATCATTTTTTTACTCCCTGGGATGCACTGGAAGTATTTAATGGCTGCGAGGAGCCATGAGCTGCTGAAGTTGCTGATCAGTTGCTTGTAAACTTTGCCGAGGAATCCTCCAAGCATAGAACGCAAGACGACACTGACGGTGTGCACGTCCTTTGTCGGGCCGAGCGTGCAGACCGTGTAGAATGGTGAGGCCTTCAAAGAGACGGCGACCACGGAGATAAATGATCAAACCGCGATATTCAAAAGCATCAGTCCCGAAAATGGCTGTGCTGACGTTGGCGATGGCGAAATGTCAATGGAGCGGACGGCGCAGACCAAGATCCAGGCTGAGGCGTTGCGTGCCGAAAGTCGTAATTGTGATCAGGCAACGAACCGCTTGAGAATGATGAAGAGAACGGACCCGAAGTCTATCAGGAAGCGGGTTGAGGAGCCACTGTCGGAAATATATAATCGGCTTTCCAAGGAAGAGGCAGCTTTAGTTTTCCGGTCGACCTGTAGAGAAAAGGTGCACGGTTGCTTACATTCGTATTGCTAGATGCCCGTGTTTGGAATGGCAACAGCAGTGTCCCATTCGAGCATTTATGCCAGGCATCGTTGAGCTGTCGCGATTTTGCCGGTTGCCGCGTGAAACTGAATGGAATCGTTGTGTGTTGGTGCTGACTTACCCCAGAAGGGCCTCGTGAGTAAGACTGGTAAGCTGTACGATGGCCTGGCGTGAAGCGGTGAGCTCAAGGGCCAACTGGTTGGTAGGCTGCTGTGTAATTCGCTGTAGCAACGCGACTCATGTCGTTTGCCTCGCCGGCAACGGCGGCGGGCTTCTCAAGTGTTTGGCCCTTGATGAGCAGCAGCATGCGCCCAGTTCCACGCCCGTGAGAAGCTTATGCAGTTGTGCGTTCGCCGAATCCGTGAGACGCGCCACAATGGTTCGCTTTATGGAATCGTATTTCCATGAGTCTGGTGGCAAACGTATAATATCCGACATGTCGACAATTGTGCGGTGGTCCAAGGTTGCCAGCACCATGTGTTATCTCGTTGCGTCGCCCAAATTTGACTCACTAGAAATTTGGATTCTACCTGAAAAACTAAAATTCTACACTGACTCGCCATAAAGGTGTTAATTTAAACTGGCCCACCGCGATGATCGCCTGTGACGACGGTGACGCCTGCAGTGCCGGAAGGTGACGATGTTCAGAATCGGCTGCTATGCGGGCTGGTTCTTCCTTTGCGGTCTCGTTGACCATGTTTGCAGCATACTTCCGATAAATGCAATAAAAAAGTGATTAGGGTGAAGCTACTACTGATAATACTGCAGGAATTTTCGCGGTTTGTAAGTACCCGGCGGGATGGGGGTTACTACAGCGTGCAACATGACGCCACAAACTCGACCATTGCACTTTACGCCTTTTCTTTTTCTGCTGGCTCTCACAACCGGAACTTGGCTTCGTTGAGAAGTTTCCATCAGGCGCTAGTTTTTGTTTCGCCGATTGCGCCGTATACTTGATGGGTGGTGCCAAAGCTGCTCCATCACTCGCTTCGTGTGGGCAGTTTTTTAGGCCGGTGACACTGACGAGGTGGTGGGTACTGCTGTGGTGACGGTGATTGCTGTGCCCTCGGCGGTTGAAGAGCTGCGAAGGCTGGTGTTGATGCTGGGGGGCAGATACGATGGCTTAAGCTATTTAGTGGAAAGTATATTGGCTACACCGTTAAAATCTTTGAAAAAAGCGACCGTCGATTCTCTTGATGATTCATTGGGGGTCCGTATAAGGCGCCTCCAACACGATGGAAACATAGGTGGTGCCACACTGTGAAGGAATGAATTCCGTGCCAAAAGGACTTTTGACTTTTTAGGTCAACCATTCTTCAAGCGAAATTCTCTTCTCAAAACAACGAAAGCCCGTACTGCATCGATCGTAATAAATGATAATCAGAATGGGCAAGTCCGGTGAATACAGCGGGTGGGGTAGAACGTCGGATCTAACGTTTTCTAAATAGTTTTTTTTACACATTTTACAACATTACGTCGAGCATGGACTTGATCGCGTGCGTATTCTTGTAGCTTTTCCTTGAATCCTATATCAGCTCGCGTTAGTCTATGCGGTGCATATTCCTCTCTCTTCCACCCTACCTCCGGTGTTCCTCGAGAAACTATTCTAGGTTCTCTTCTTTTCTTACTCTACATAAAAGACCTTCCCTCTTTCATAGCGTCTCAGTGTCTTCTATATGCTGATGACTTAAAAATTTACCGAGTTATGCGCTCGGAAGAGGATTGTATTGCTCTCGAAAGGGATCTGGACGCGATCGATTCTTGGTGTCAAACTAATTTTCTCTCCCTTAATGTCCAGAAGTGTCACAAAACGTCTTTGTTCCTAAATCCCAGTCCAATTGATCATATCTATATGTTACACGATATTTCTCTTACGGCTGTTTTTCAAATAAAAGATCTGGGAGTGATTTTCGATCCGAAACTTAAATTTGAGCCTCACATTGTGGCTACAGCCGCACGTGCCTCTCGGGTTTCCGGGTTCGTGTTAAACACTCTCAGGTGTTTACTGCCATTTCCTCCGCCGTCAACCTGTACACTAGCCTAGTTAGACCCATACTTGAATATTGCTCGCAAGTATGGTCACCACACTATCAATATTTCGATTCTTTGATTGAATCAGTACAGCACAAATTCACTCGTTTCCTTATCTTTAAATTTAAAATCCCATATATGCCATATGAAAAGGGACTTTCCTTGCTACAACTTCCTACTTTGCAATCCCGCAGACTCCTTTTAGATGAATGTTTTCTATTTCGGCTTCACCACCATCAATTAAACTCTAACCTCTCTGATTGGTTGGAGTATCTTTTACAGAACGCCCTGCCAGATCTGTCATTATATTTACAGTTCCATATGCTAGAACTGAGACTTTGTACCATTCCTCGATGTTGCGGCTTCCTCGTAACCAAAATAGTCTGCAACTTGGTCCGTTTGCGTACTCACTCTACATCTACAAACAAAATTTAAAACGTATTTTATGTAATTAGTTTTACTTTACTATATTTTTCTTTTCTTTTTTGTTTAATTTGTTTTGTAATTGGGCTATATTAGTCTGTAAGACGAATTCCTAATAAATAAATAAATAAATGCTCAGTTCGGTTTTTCCATATTTGTTGATTTCGATCGCAAGTAAACATTAAATATATTTAAATTCGACACATTCAAAGCGACGAAAAAATGTTTTTTGGTTTATGATGGCGTATCTTTACCATCCTAAACGTCATCAACGTAATTACTTTACACCAACACATGTATTAGTAACATCATCTCTTAGCAAAACCGACATTATTGACCGAAACACTTGTTATTGCAAATACGCCAAAAAAATTACAATTGAGACGAAGGAACGTGTTTTGGAGAATGCGATGCCGCTGTCAACACGAGTGGCAATCGTTTTTTTTTGTTTTGTTTTGTTCATTAGTCGGAATAACCATCTTGTACGTACGCTAAGCGCTTCCTGAATAATTATTCACCTAAATAATACAACCATCTCGCCAGAATAAAATTGGTAAGCAGTCATGTGAATGCAATTCATTTCGCGAACGACGAATTTTGTCTAAATATGTGAAAGGTGAAAGTTTCTAATAATTAATTTAGAATAAAGAACGCTTTTGTGCGTATTGCAAAATACATGGAGATAGAAAAGATTTTTTTAAAAATTGTCGGGCAGGCATTTCTGTTTATTCTATGTATTTTGTGCTGCTGATCAGGATTGGCGGAAAATTCGAATTTGCTTCCTCTAATATTTCACCAAGCATTTGTGTTTTGATGTTTCTTGTCCATGAAAGCCTATGTCAAACATTAGATCCACTGTCATCAAGCCTGTCACCCACAGAAAATAACAACAATTTTATTACATCTTTCGTTTTGATTAATACAGATTTGTTTCCTTTTTATTTTCTCTGAACTGTCTTATTAAATTAATGCATAGCTGAAATATAAATAACTTCGGGATATTTGTTAACAAACGGCATAGTGATTAGCTACATCGACCACCTCCTTCCATTAAACCTACAATAATATTTTTTGAACATGTTTTTTTTATAAATGCTTGGACGCCAGCTAGCATTGCCCAACGGCCTTTCGATATAAGTTGCTAAGTATATGTAACCACCACTGAAAGCTAAAATACAATAATATTATAGTACTATTATTTTTACAATAATCTTTGCAACGTTTTGTGTTTCTTCAGTTGCTATTGATATCGCTTGATATTATTGTTGCGCGTGTTGTTATATCCTTAGCTGCCATTTGCCCGTTGTTATCGTATTTGTCACATGGTCTGTTTTTTATTATTTTACCATGATTTACATTATTCTGCATGTTTCAACGATTTAAATTGTTTTGCCTTTTCTATTAATCCTTCAGATATCCACGGAAAGCATTTTTTCTTCACTGTATGTGCAGTACATATAATATTTGCTGACTAGTGATCAGAACTTTCATATTCCATTATTTTAAATGTCAATAATAAATGTGTGATTTATACACTTTACAATAATCCTTACTGCTGCGATGAGATCCGTTCCTAAAATCTTCATTTGTAAATATTTCAGCTCCTTAACCAATGAAAGTATCCTATCTTTGTAATTCGAGTATTTTTTTCTTTTTTCTGCTAAATTGTTGTTTCTTGGTTATTTAAGGTCTGAAATACATATTGCAGTTCTAACATTTATATTCAATTTAATGTGAAGAATCTATTCAATGAGTTCTGTTTTCGCGTTAGAAGTTGACTTAGGGTCTCAAAATTGCAGAATTTCTAGGAATACATCAATTTCCTTGTGTTTAGCGTCGAAGACAGGAAGTCGGTAAATCATATGTGATGGATAATATTAAATTCAATATCTGCTGGAAAGTTGCTAAAGATGTTTCTTTCAAATTTATAGGACAGGCATCATTTACTTTTTTATGGGGAGCAAGCAAATACACTTAAAGAACGTGGGAAAAAAGGTTTTTTGGGGATTTTTGTTGAGAAACTGTTTGAGTTTTAAAGTCAGATAGTTTTTTCCGTAAAAAGCAGTGGCGGCTCTACCTTTGGGGCTAGTGGGGCTCAGCCCCACCACTTATTGACGAGCTTATATTAGTGCAAATGTAATAAAATATCATTATAGATTTCAATATAGTTTTCATAATTTCATTTCATTTCAAAATATAATGTAGCATTTTTTTCGCCCGTGCTGTAGATCACTTTCACATAGTCTTCTTGCCACGCACTGTAGAACAATTTGTTTTTCTCTTCGACTCGCTTCGTTGTGCCTGCACCGAGTAAAAGCTGAGAGTAAAATTCAAACTTATTTTCTCTTTGACAATTTTCCACCTTTACTAGCCCCGATTAAGAGTATTTCGATTTAAATGGCTGCGTGAATTCTCTGCTGAAGCGGCGGGAGTGTGCGTGTTTGAAATACATGTGTATACATCGTGGACGGGCTAATCATATGCAGCCCGTTCAGTGCTTCGACAACGTTTAGTCTTGGCATGGTCTGGATAATACCTTTGAGCAGGCATGAGCAACATTTTTTTACGACTGGCCGAAGGGGTAGAAGGTGATGACTGTTAATGCGAAAGTAGTCTCATCAGTGTAGTGCATAGTATTAGTACTTAGTGTGCCTTCGTAGTGTTTGGTATTTTTTAAAGTTTTGTAGTGCTTCAAGTTTGTTTCAGAAAAGGGCTTTTCAGGTTATGGTATTTATGATTTTGCTTAAATAAATAATTAACAAGATTTTCCTTGCATGTGTTAAAACTTGCTAGATGTTTGAATTTCAATTTTAGTAAAAAATTTCGGTATTTTCAAAATATGAATTCGGTAGAAAGTTTAATTAATATTAATATTACGCTATTCGTACGAAATGTTTCAAAATATGTCTTCCATTGTTCAGCTTTACAGTTTTTTTTAAAGATAATAACCTTTGTTCGTCTTGCCAGAAACAAGTAAGTTAATAGGAATAGTTTTAACAATGCCCCTCACTACTGCAGAGTCGGAAAGATGCTTTAATACCCGAAAAAAAATATCAAAAGTTACAAATCGAGCACCATGGACCAAAGTCGTTTCAATGAGCTTGCAGTACTCTCTGTTTGTAATAAATTCATTAAAACAATACCCAAAATGAATGAAAGTGTGATTGACTTGTTTGCTCAACAACAAAATCCACGTGCTGAATATTTATACAAATAAAACGTCTAGATAAAAGAATTTGCTTTTGTTGTTGATGTTGATTGAAGAACTATATACAATGTAAAACTGTTTTTGCTGAATTTATTTATTGATGGTTTTTACTCTTGTTAATGTTGTTTTTGTTGAATTTATTTATTACTAGTTTTTTCGATTGTTATTGTTGTTTTTGTTGCATTTATTTTAGTAGAGAAATTATTTATTTTGAATAGTGCGATAGGCGTAAAAGTTGTTTCGTTGGAAGAATTCAAATGTTTTCAAACAATTTTTTTATTGAGAGTGCACTGAACTTGTATTAAAGCTTTAAATGTTATTCAAAACACGATAATAGGAATATATCTTCGAAATGATTGTTTAAACAGGCACTATAATCTAGTCTTTACAGCCGATAGCCGATTTTGCAAATATCAATTTTTGAGAAATTGGTGGATCCCCGCTTCCCTTATGCGGCGATCATCTTCTTTCGCAGCGTACAAGTTTGCGTAAATTCCAACAGAATTCCCTAAGGTGTTCATTATTTCCAAAAACGACAAAAAATCGTTTTTGAACAGGCGAGTTGCTAGTAATGCAGTAATATTAACAGTGACTGCTCCGCTGTACATTATTTTTGGAGCTATTTTCCAAACTAGCTAGTTATAATTTGCGTTATTATTTTGCGTAAATTCGCCGAAAGAGCGCTCCAATAACGTCGTCGTACATTGGTTTGATGACATTCAGAACTGCTGTTGGTAATGCCGAATAGTCAGGACTAAAATCATCCCTTTAGCTTTGGGTTGTTGTCACTTACACCCAATTCAGGATCTTCGGGGAGGATTTTTGTCTGTTGACAAAGTGAGTGGTAAGAAGTTGCCGTGCACTGTTTCCGCCATAACTTCATTATTTAAATATTTACTTGAAATTTTCACCGCATGTTCTAAAGATCCTTTTAGGAAAATGCAACAATCATAAAACGACTTCTTTTGACCATTCTAGGCGTATATACCCCCTTAAATAATTTCTTTGCTTTTCCCCAGTATATGATAGATTCACTTTAAATAAGTTACATATCACCTAATTCACAAGATATTCTAAAGCTTCTATTATTTGAATTCTATCCTTTATACTGCAATTTTATCCTTTAGTTACACAAAGCTCATTACGTTGATGATATAATGTAAATATTATGAAGCAAAATACAAAAATATTTGTTGTAGAAAAAGTCTGAGTATATTCTTCTTAAAAACCTACATTAGTATTGACTGGTTTGTGCGCATTTTTTTTAATTGTTGCGTTCGCAGTTTATCGCGGCCGAGCATTTAAAAAATTCTGAATAATTTTCAATTAAGACGGAAAATCACGTAGGGCTTAAAGAAACTTCCCCGATATTGGTATAACAGGTATTGACTATTTTCGATAATATGAATCCACTCCACTGAGGCTCGTAGATTACATTAAGGTTATATTATTGTAAATTGATTGTTATCGCATATATGATGAATTATGAAGGGCATTGCATAGATTGGTAGGAAGTAAGTTAATTATAAGTAAGACTTCTATTACATAGTGAAGAGCTAAAACCGAATGCAACAGCATGAACGAAATAGAAAAGGTAAAGCAACTACTTCTACAAAGAAGAACGCGGAGCGAGGTTAGCTGAAAAATGAGCATGGACGCATGACAAGCATTTAAGATGTAACATAAAACCTGAAACATGATTCCGACAAACTTGCGTAACGGAGGAAGCGATAAAGGATCGCAACGGACGAAGCGATAAGGGAAATCGCATAGCATAAGATACAGGAGAATCCAAATGCGCAGCAAGCCTGTATCAGCACAAAATAGAAGATACTGCCATCCCCGCAACGGCAGCAAATGTGGCAGCGTCTGAAGTTCCTGTGGCCAAACGTTCACGAGGACGTAAAAGATCACGCCGTCAGGCTACAACGATAAAAACATATGCGGGCACTACAGCCAATCGCAGGATGGCGAACCAGCCAATCACTTTGATTCGATGAAGTCCCATCTTTTTCAGGGCTATAATCGGAACACAGCTCGCAACCCTAATTCTGCCTTTCCCATACCAGATCCATTGGCGACAGCGGAGACCGCAACTAAATCCTCAGCCAATTTTCAACGAATTGACAGCCGTGGAACTTGATTTTGGGTATTCAGATGTCTGATGCTCACCAACCGCAACGAAACAAACAAAAGCACGAAATGAGGATAAATGTTTTGTCACAAATTGAAACTGATTGGAAATTGTCACAATTTGAAACGAACCGAAACGCGTGAACTCGAGAGCAAAGCTAACGAGTAAGTCAACCACCTTGGGCCGAAAATTGTGACAAGTTAAAACGAACCAGTAAAGTGGAAAACTTATATTACGGAATGACGGTGACAAATTGTCGAAACGACATCGTATGGACTAGCTACATGAGAAAGGCGATCGATTCTTTTTAAACGGCGGAAGTGGCTACAGGCGATGAAGCGATTATTTTGTACGATGGGAAGAAGCCCATGACGGTGGTAATTGAGTGTGTGACATTCACTGGTAAGAAATACGCGGCTACAAATTCGGGAAAGAGTTAAAAGAGTTAAAAGTGAAAAAGCAGCGGTTTAGCGGTCGCAACATAGTTGCTCCAGTGTCAGCCTGTATAGCGTAGCACAGCTAGTGAATAGATAGGCTAGGTTTTGTTTCTTATTTTGCACATACTTCGTTTCATTGAGTTTTCGCTTAGTTCGTCGTTTCAGAAAAACAGTAAACATTGGAAGAGTGCCTCGTCACGCGTTGCATATTAGTCTGTTCACCTTTTTTTGTTCCGTGCGAATGCAAATGTGAATTTGTCAGTGATTCACATTTGGGCCAACGCTCAAATTGCGGAATTGCAGCGGGAACATTGTTGAGGTCATTTTTCGTTCATGAAAACAGTTGACACATGGACAACAGTAAATTTATTAATTATTGATTATTAGTAATGGTAAATTTTCTTCCAGAAAAATTATTAAAGAGTCTTTTATTATTACATGGCGATCCTGCCGACACCACGAACATAGACCATATGTTGACCGAGGACGAAGATCGACGAGTACTTCGACAGATTGTACCGTACGGTGGGAGATGGAGAGCAGTTCAAAGGAGCCTAATTGAAGAAAGACGTGCCTATCAACAAAAAAGCAACGACAATATCATTACTCACATAATCTAGGCATTAGGTAAAACAAAATTTAAATATTGCATCAAAGGTGTATTTATTTATATTTCACTACACCACAGCAACAAAACAATAGCGCTAAAATAAATATTATATTATATATTCCCTCGCGAATTATCAAAGATACTGCAGTAAAACAAGATTTAATCAGAGAATACCACAATACGCCATATAGAGGACATTTAGGAATCAGGAAAACAATATTGAAACTCCAACAGAAATACTGTTGGAAAAGTATGAGCGAAATGGTTAAAAAATTACATCAATGTGAAAAATGTAAAATTAACAAAGTAATACGACATACGAAATAAAATATGGTAAAACGGACTGCTTCATCGAGTTTTGAAACTATAGTAATATATACTGTAGGACCACTGCGTATTTTGAATGGTTACCGGTATATATTAACCATGCAGTGTGAGTTAACGAAATTTGTAATTGCATCTTCCCTAGATGCCACTACAGTAGCCAAAGTTTTAATAGAAAAATGAGAATTAACGTACGGATTGTTTAAACCAGACCCAGGTTTTGAGTTCATCCATAAACTAATGCAGGAAGTATGCAAAATGCTAAAAATTAGACAAATTTTTTTCTACACCGTAGCACCCACAGACCCAAGAAACGGTGGAGCGTATTAATCGAATTTTCAAAGAATACTTGTTAGCATTCACAAAGGAAGAGAGTTGGAATGTTGGATATCTTATTATACTTTTACATACAATACCACTCCACATATAGACATTGACTACACTCCGTTCGATTGGGTGTTCAGTAAACTCCAATATCTTCCCAATGACATTTTCAAGTCCGATGTAATTTTATGACCTAGAGAATTACGCAAAAGAAATCAAACGTAGACTCTAATATTATTTAAATAAAGATCGAGAATTAATCGAGATTGTTAAACGTAAACGAACAAAACAAGTCCGAATGACGAATTCAATAAACGTAAAAGTAAATGGTAAGATATTGCTAAGAAACGAAAAAAGAAAGCAAAATCAAGGACCGTATGAATAATCGAACTAATAATGTTGATGTTACGATAGCTGTAAATGGAACATATAGAAAAGTTCACCAGAATATGTTAAAATTATATTGATTTAGAATAATGAAAATAATGTTAGAAACGTATTTTCTGTTAATTCACATATAAAAAAACACAAAATAAATATAATATCAATTTGTAATCCATGGTCAACTCTAATAAAAGAATGTGATTTGCTTCATATTGTCACAATATTACGCAAATCATCCAAAGACACACTATGGGCGACATGAATCAACCTGCTCGCCATGAATCAACCTGATGTTATGAATATCACATGCTAACGGGAAATGTAGGGTAGATCGCCTCCTCGTGGTGTATCCTGGATAACGCTAAATGATCTACCACGGTACTTCGAATGTTTTTGGACAACTCTCTCGTCTTAACAACTATATTTGATGCTTTGGGCTGGTAGCTGTGTGCCTCGCGGTACGTTCAAAACTCGACACCACTAGTCTGGCCGTGTAGGTTCGGTTAAGTTTGGACTCCTGAGTAGTCCCTGGCCCGGCTCTGAGAACATATCCTCATAAGGGAATGTTCCAATCCTTGCATGGCCTCCCTGCTTTGGCATAGACAACCATGGGGTCTCAGGGGAACTGCACAACGAGTGGAGATATCGGCTGCGAGGGAGGGCCCAAATTGCAATGAATCCGGAAAAATTCAGCAAGGAAGATCCACTCAGACCGGAAGAGAAGTGGACGAAGGTGACGCGTCCTTCTAGTGGAAAGAAGACCGCGTTGCTCAGCCAACCTCACACTTCTTCGAGAAGTGCGTGCACCAAGGCAGCTATGCCAGGGGCAAGTACCCCCTCAGTTAAGCCTATTGACGCTAGCGGTAACACCAAGGTAAAGGCGAACAAGCCCGCCCGCACTGTTGCCGGAGTGTCCTCCAACACCGCCTATTCTTCAGGAGTTGAAAAGCAACAACAACCCTCTATTGCGGCTTACAGGGACAAGACTTGCCTTCAATTCTCTGAAAAGGCTGAAAGATTTACCTCCGGATGGTCTTTCCCAGAAGGACAAAATCTCCCTGGAATGGGCAACCACCACAGTAGAGGCTTACAAAGACTCTATTCGGAAGAAAGTGGCAACTCATAAAATATGCAGATCTAATGAGTCTGCCCCAAGTCAGCCGAGCGTCCAACTGCCGGTTAACAAAAGACCAAGATTGGTCACACACAATCCTGTTAAGGGCAGGAGCTTTAGTGAAGCTGCCAAGGACAGCCTGGTATGGGCTGTCATCGACAGAAGCAGCAACGGTGGTACCATCTCACCGTCAAATTGGAAGATGGTGAAAGTCGCACTTCTTCGGGTGTACAAACCCATACTGGAGGCAAATCCTGGCCCTTCACCAAGTTGTCGTGACGCTGGCTGGTACCAGGGTCACGTAAAACTGATAGCCGGATCAACGTTCAGCGGATCTATACAAGCAGGTTATCGACAGATTGGGAGAAGTCTGGCCCGGACTAAAGCTGGATCCTGTCTGCAGGGAAGACATCCCGAATCGGCCTAGGTCCAGGGCGTTGATACCAGCGGAGCGATCCACACCGGAGGAAATTGTTGAGCCAATTAAGCTCAGCACTGCTGCCCTCCTAGTGGGAAGCTGAAAGGTAGCTAAGGTAAGCGAACCTAGCAATGGACAGCGAGAGGCCCTTACATTCCTCAACGAGAAATCCCTAGCTCCATTTAAGTCGAAGGGCGGGGTAATAAGCTACGGTTTTTCGGCGATCACCCTGCGAATATACCGCAAGGATCGTACTGGGAAAGCAGTACGACAACCGAGTGAAGAGAATGAGAGTGAGGTGACTGCGGAAGCATCAGTAGACACGACCGTGGACCCCTCCGAAACAGATCTTCTCTCCGATGACGGAAGAAGCACTACCTCCACTGCGGAGTTAGCTGAGGACTTTCACCATTCTCTTCACTTTGTTGAGAAGGAGGGGATGTCCTTATCTGACGAGGAGGTGGATGAAACCTTGTGTCGTGATGCTGAGGTTTCTTCAGATAAACCTCCATCAGTCTAAGGCGAAATATGCTGCACTATTCCTCCACCTGGCCCAAAAAGGTGAGGAGCTAATATTGGCCCAAGAACCTTGAGTTGTAGGAAACCGGGTTTGCGGGCTTAACATGAAGGGATACAATACAGTATTCCTCAATACAACAGGTAAACCGAGAGCTTGTATAATATAAAGGCTTGAATTTTTTAACCTTGTATAATTTCAGTGACCAGGACACCGTTGCCATTGCAGTGGAAAGGCAGTCCAAGCCCCTTTGGGCTGTCTCCTATTATATGGCACATGATGTTCTGCCACCTCCCACCATCGTGCAAAGGATCACAAGAAAAGCCAATGATATAGGCATCCCTTTGATATTCGAGGCGGACTTCAATGCCCATCATCGTATTTGGGGTAGCATCTACACGAATAAACGGAGTGAGTCACTATTTGAATTCATTTTATTGCATGACTCAGCCCTAGCTAACAAAGGTGAGAATACTATCTTTATTACGGCAAGCCGTAGAGAGGTTCTGGATATCACTCTGACGAACGAGCACTTGTACCAGGCTGTCAAGGCTTGTCACGTATCACAAGAGTGTTCGTTCTCCGACTATTTATATATAATGTTCAATGTGGTTTCTGACCCTTCAGTAAATCCAACCTTCACTAACAAAAGAAGGATGGATTGGGTCAAATACCAACACGTTTCCGGGTTTGCGTTTGAAAGTGGACCTCCAAAGATTGCGTCAAAGACGCAAATGGAATCTGGACGAAATTCAGCTCCGAGACATTATCCGTTCTCGTGGAAGCACACTTCCCGGGCAGTAAGGATGTGGCTGACAAAGCGGATCCACAGACGCTCCCGGGCTGTATGCCAACCACTGTGCCTGTCAATGACAGGCTCTTACGCTGGCCAATCAGCTCATTTCAACCCTTTAAATCCCCTGGCATGGACAACATCTCACCTGTTGAGATCCAGCAGGGTATCAATATAGCACTGCCATGGCTGAACGCCATTTTCAAAGCATGTGTACGGATGGCTTACATTTCACAGCAGTGGAGAGAAGCAAAAATTGTTTTCATACCTAAAGCGGCTAAAACATCCCACTTCTCACCTAAGGATTACAGGCCTATCAGTCTCACCTCTTTTCTGCTAAAAACTCTGGAGCGACTGATAGAGATCCATCTGAGAGCTGCTTTGAAAGCAGTCTCCAACGCGCAGCACGCATACACAAAAGGGAGATCGGTTGAAACAGCTCTTCACTCGCTCACCAGCTACATCAAAAAATCGCTAAGCGTCAAAGAATACACGCAAGCAGTTTTTATAGATATCAAAGGGGCTTTCAACAATATCAGCCATAAGGCTATTGGTAAAGCGCTCGGCGAAAGCAATGCCGATGACAACCTGATAGGGTTCATCGGACAACTGCTAAGCAGCAGAAACATTAACTCCACGCTAGAAAACAGTATCTTAAGAAGGACTTGCATAGGCACACCATAAGGTGGAGTGCTATCACCCTTTCTATGGAACCTAGTGGTGGCTAAACTCCTGTCAAAAATAGAAGCGACTGACTGCAAAGTCGTAGCCTATGCCGACGATGTTACAATAGCAATATTGAGCAAATTTGTTAACACCCTATCTGAAAGACTAAGCCCTAGGTATTCTTACCAAATGGAGCAAAGAATTCGGTCTAATGATTAATCCGCACAAGATGAAATTTATGCTCTTCACAAGAAGGTATAAAATTCCACGATTTGTCCTACCTAAACTTGATGAGACAAGTCTAAATTCATCTCTTCATGTCAAATATTTAGGCTTAATTCTGGACTCTAAACTCGCATGGAAAGCGACCATAGCAGAAAGAGCACACAGAACGGCTGCGCAACCTACTGCTGCAAAAGAGCTATTCGGAAAAGGTGGGGATTGAAACCCAAAATCGTATCATGCCTCTATACGGCGATAGTGGAACCAACCCTTCTGTATGGCGCAGTTATTTGGTGCCCTGCTATGGCGAAAACATCAAATCTAAACCTGCTAAACAAGGTCAGAAGGATTGCAGCTACTGCAATCAACGGGTCTCTACGGACTACCCAGACAAAGTCATTATTTATGTTATTAAATTGGCTTCCGACAGAGCTACTTACCAGGCAGCAGATCAAGTGCTCTGCGGTTCGGTTGAAAGCTCTGCGACTCTGGCATGAGGGGAACATTGGTCACTCCACAATACTACGGAGGGATGGACCAACGCCAAAGTAGTAGTAGAACTCATTCCTCTGATTCCCTGCTTCCACCACGGTTTCAAGTCAGTCATTGCTAGCAGAGATGACTGGATTATGGAAAGAAGTAGGATACAGGAATCGGTCGACATCTACACTGATGGATCAAAGATGGATGGAAAAGTTGGCTGTGGCATTTTTTCCGAACAGCTAGGCCTGAAACTATCCTTCTGGCTACCAGATCACTGCAGTGTTTTTCAGGCAGAGGTCATCACAATACGTATGGCAGTGGACTGGTTGAGAAATCAGAAAATTTTCATAGGAGTCTCAATGTTTTCTCTGCCAATCAAGCTGCTATCCAATCATTATTCAGCGTGTATACCTCATTCAAGATTGTAATGGAATGCCGCTCACAACTGAACGTAATGACGTTTCACTGTGAAGTGATTATTTGCTGGGTACTGGGGCATACTGATATACGGGGAAACTGCGAAGCAGATGCCCTAGTGAGAGCTGGCACTGAACTTCAGGTGGATACACTTACCCCCCAAGTCGGCCAACCTCTAGCTTCCATAAAGCAAGGATTTAAGCAGTACTACGTGGGGGCTGCGAATAGGGCCTGGCTGCTTGAAGAAACCTGTAGCACAATCAGGCAAAGTTGGCACGCACTGTGCTCCAAACGCACCAAGCAGCTCCTCGACACAAGCCGTGAAACCCTGAATTCCGCCGTTTCCGTACTGACGGAACACTGTGTGATCGGCAGACACGCAGAAAGATTGGGTGTCCCTTTCAATGATTTCTGCCGAAGTTGCAGATCAGATGAGGAAGAAACAATACAAAACTTTCTGTGCGAACGCCCAGCACGGTCCAGGAATCCCTTCCTGGGCAACCTCACGGAGATAGCTGATTTAGATATTGGCTACTAGCCGGCTTTATACGAGAATCTGGATGGTTCTCGTCATCCCGCAAGTTCTAGTGCCGCCCTTATCTTCTGTGGTACCACAATGGGCCTATCGTGACCTAAGTGAGCCACCTTTGGATAAAGGGGGCTGCCACTACAACCAACCTACCAACGGTAGGTGGCATAAACGGATCTAGAGAACTTGGATTGGTTAGAATTCGGTTGGGTCGAAAATCGATCCAGAAAAAGACAAACGAAGGCTATTTTAGCGAATGAAACTCTAATGAAAGGCTTTTCTTACCGTAGTTTACTAAGCTATTGTTAGAAAATGCTGTGAAACGTTGATTATTATCTTCATTTTACTGCTGGTTAAGAGAAACGACCGGAGGTGTTTCACATGAAGTATTAGGGGTTTATTAGAGGTTGAGATTGCATATTTGTTGTCATAATATTTTAAGTTATCGTGGTGAGAACTAAGTGTTAATTGTTTCCCATAAGTGCATGTAAGGGGAATATTAAATTGATTCAGAAAATAGCACGATTTACTCTAGCAACGTTACAAGATGGCACTGTCTGTCGTCAATTTGATTTTAGATATTGTACCAAGAGAAAAAACTGTTGGAATATGTCCGGAATAGTCTACGGAGAAAATTCTCGGTTTGAATTTCGGATTGCTTATGCAATAATTGACTATCTTGCTAGTTGATTTAGTATAAGTTATCTGCCTTTTCCTAGTTTTTGAAAGTTATTCACTGATATTCCTACATAACCCGTCCCTGGTAGCGTAGCTAGGAAAGACTTTTACGATAAAAGTTGTTATGTCATGTATATGGTCATGATCATCAGCAGCCTCTGCACTATTTTTAGGCGCATTTTTGTTAGCATTGGATTAGTGTATTCGGTTTATACGTCCGCACCATTTATTTTGATTCAAAAAACTACCTAAATAAAAAAATCGAGAGCTATTGATATATAAATTTTTTGGAACTCGCGTTTTTATCCTTGATAGCTTGTGTTTTCTTAATAGGTAATATTGCTTGGTTCATTGTTTTTATCTGATGTATGTTAGCTTTAACTTTTAAAAACTTTAACTCGGAAATATGTATTTCTTATTGTAAGGAGTATCATTTGCAAGCTGTTTATATTTATACGTACTAGCATTTAACAAAGCTATTATATCACTGATTCGTTTCAATGGATGCCAATATTTGGTTCAATTACGCGTACGTTATGTACGTCGACTTCCCTGCTGGATATTGTAGTTACTTCGCTAATATTGTCTTCTCCTGAATTCAGCTTATCGACAAGAGCTTTCAGATGTTTATGGGCTTCACTGACACATGATAATCTGGCAATCAAATCATCGAATCGCCTATTCATTTTGATAAAAAAAATTCCTCGTTAACTATTGTCCGAACACATTGTTTGGAAATTATGCTATTTTTTTGATTATCGTATCTTTATCTGACTAAGAAACACAAAAAGTGTATAGCACTGGAGCTAGTATTGAGCAAACACTTTTGTTAACTTCCCAGTATATGGGAAGTTCTTGTAATCGCCTCGAAAATCGAAATTGAAATTTTCAACATATCTTTACGTTTTGAGGTCTTACGAGTATATTTTAAGTGTTTTTAGAAAGAAGTATGTATGTGTGTGTATGTACGTACGTACGTGCGTGCGTTCGCGGACAGTTTTTCTACGATCATAACTCACGTAAACAAAGTCGTATCGACTTCGTTAAGGTGTCAATCGAAGCGTCTTTGCAATTTTAAGAGCTGATTAGTTTTTGGAAAACTTCGGTCGGGGGGTTTGCTGTCTCCCCTTGAAGGTCTAACCTGTCATGCGCTATATCTCGCGAACCAAACGTACGATCAAGGTGTCAATCGACGCGTATTAACATTTTCGTGATTCTGTAAATTTTTTACAAAAATCGTTGGAGCCGTTTCTTATTTTTTTTAAAAAAGTGCAAAAAATTGGAGTTTTTTTCAAAAACATCAAATTTTTAACTTTATTTTCACGTCGCAGTAATCAATATTTATAAAACTTATATACTCCAAACACTTGTAAAAAAACTACCAAACTTTTTTTTTCATGATTACAAAAATAATTTAATTAAAAATAAAAAATCATTAAAAGTCATCATGTCCTTCATGGTCATTTATGTCAATCATTATATCTCGAGAACCAAATATAATCTTTGCATCATTAGGAAGTCAATTAACACGTATTAACATTTTAATGATGTTTTTAAATTTAAAAAAAATCTTTGTAGTCATTTTTTAAATTTAATAAAAAAATATTGAAAATTAGTGTTTTTTTTCATAAAAAAATTAATTAATAATTAATAAAATTAACATCGTAATAATAAATTTTTATAAAATTTATAAAGTTTTATCAATTTCTGTAGAGACTAGCAAAATATTTACTCATGATTTCAAAACAAATTGAATTAAAAATAAAAAAAATCATTCAAAGTCACCATGTAAAAAGGGTTCATAAGAATTTTTATACCTTAAATCTCTTATTCTGAAGACATTGTTGTAAAGTCAATCAAAGTTTATTATTATTTGCATAATTTGCGGAGATTTTTAATATTCTTCACAGAACCATGTTTTATCTTTAATAAAAAAACTGCTTAAATTTTGAAAACCAATACAAACCAAATCAAATTTGCAATTGTGATAATCAACGTTTTGAATGGTAAAATGTTTTGTAGTCAACACTTTTTGAGATCATATGCTTTGAAAAGCTTTCATCAAATAAAAAATTGTAGTTTTTAGGAGTTTTGTTCTTTAGTATTCGTAAAATTTCAGTTACTTCCGTCATCATTTGTAATACATTTTACTTTTTACATGCAATTGAACCTACTTTTGACTGTATAATCAATGTTTCCCAAAATCAACAGAAAATAAGAAATAATTATTAGTTTCATTTGTAATGTATGTAATGAGATGGAAGGATCGCCATGTAATGTATGTAATGAGATGGAAGGATCGCCATGTAATGTATGTAACGCGTGTAATGTATGCGATGGGATTATTGTTGTCTCATCGTGCAGGCCAAGTGATGAGCGTCTTCTTTTATACTCCTCTAAAGTTATAAACTTCTTCTCTCTAGAAAGAAGTTATACTCAGAAAGGATGACAATATATATGCGAGGAGGACCTACCGGCATTCCGAAGATTGCCACATGTTTGGCGCAGTTCAAAAGAACAGGCGGCCGATATTTCTACTAATCGTAATTGCCGAAATTTAAGGCAACTTGTAATCTGCCGAACTTTCCAAGGCAGACTTTGCTCAAATGTTCCTTTCAAACACTTTGCCGATATGAAGGCAAGGGTTGCTGATTAAAACAAGCAACTTCGTCTGGCTATAGAACAATTCTGTTCAGTGCTAGACTCGTTCCTTCCTTTTATTTACAAATTTTTCTGTACATTGAATTTGCTTATTCTATAAAATTCTTACTCTAGTTTTAAATCTACTTACCATAACCAATCGAACGCGTTTCAAATAGGTTCCCACGGAATTCGTTGCTTGCAATACTGCTTGCTCTGCAATGACCCAAATGTACATTTGCTTACTCTGGGCTCAGTGCTCTACTAGGAGTTTCTCACGATACTTTAGATTGACACGCGCGTTCGAGAATGTGCTTATTAGAGAGCTTACTGAAATTTGCATGGGACATCACAAAAGTTTGAGTAGGACGTCACAAAAGCTCGTTTGGGACATAGTTGTGTATTGGCTAGTTCCAGGTTTGGAACTTGGAATACACTACACATTGATGTAAAATCGTGAAAAAATACAAATTCAGTGATTATGCCGAAGTGCTAGCAGTTTGACCGCAACTATTCAAAATGGCCATCACGCGACAAAATCTCTTCAGTTGTCGTAATAACAAAAACTGCATTCATTTTTGCTAGCGCTGTTCTGTCCTTCAAGCATCGATATGAAAATAACAAATAACGTAGAAAAGGCTTTGTAACCTGTCCCCCCTCCGATTGATCCACGTGAATATTAAATCAAACCACCCACGAAAGTCTTTACGTAATCAATTGACGCTCGTGTAGATGTTACGACTAATATTAAGTCATTCCAATAACTTTTATGAGAGGTACATTTTTATTATTAAAAGTAGTATTATTTCCATAATTATTATTGTGTTTAATATTTTTAATATTCATGTAAATATTACTGGGAAGTTCTACGTGTAGACCTCAAGGGTCGCACCTCACAGCTTGTTTTTTTTTAAATTGCGTTCGATTAATTAAAGCTATCAAGAACTGAGCAAATACTCGACAACGACAAACAAGGTTATACGAAAGAAAAAATAGTAGTATCGTAAAATCGATTCTCTGGACCCACAAAGATTTATGTAGTGTAGGCTGTTAATGTTTATAAATTTTTTTTAAATGTGTACTTACTTCAATTACGTTTATTTCACTTTCTTCACCAGTAAACGTTTCTACCGTATCATATTTGCGTTTCTGTGCACGACTTTCTTCGTATACTCTAGCGGCTTCTGTCAAACTTCGGCTGTCAGTTTCTTTCGCGAGCAAAGTATTTTCGTGCTCATCAGTTCTATTTATCGCGCTGCAAAACAGCATACCCGTTTCAGTTACACTTGATTTCAGAATATCGTCAAAATCTGAAACTTTGTGTTCCTAAAAATAATAAACCAAACCTTTAACAGTTACATCCAAATAATGAACATCCAGTATATACAATAGAAAAATAATAATTATGGGAATTTTCATGTTTAATAATTTTATTTCAAACAGAAGGTATTTATTCACGATTGTCCATTGTAATAAAATGGTTGAAGCATATTTTTCTGTATAATATCTGGAACCCAACCCCAACCTGAACATTATTTTAGAGGGATTTGTGGGTTTATACTTTTTACCATTAGGACGTGGAAATTATAGGTAGATATCGATTAATTCCTGTTTCTCGGTTAATTTTTATCACTCGATATTTCACTTGTAGTTGTGATGTGTTGTGTAATAGGAGATTGTAAATGTTCATATATCTCATGGTGGTTAGTCTTGCTATACCTATCGTAGTGACGAGTGAAATTTTAAAGGAACATTTGTTGGTTTATCTACCACTAGCTAAATCCAAGCTAAATCTAAGGTATACATAGCTAATAACAACGAAACACCTGGTACTTCTGCTAATCGAATTTCCGGATCAGTGAAAATACGTATGGAATTGGGTCATGTGCATAAGCGCATATCACATGGACCTGGATGCGTTACAAACTAGACATGGGTAACGCAGTACTGCGCCGCGCTTTTGCGCTGATACACTGGCTTTGAGACCAATGCGCTGATACCAAACAAAAGTCTCAGTAGCGCAGTAGCGCATGTATCATCACGCTAGCGCAGCAGTTGAAGAGCAAAGTGAATTCGGTGTGTTGGCTTCGGTATTGACGTTGGTGTTGGCGTTAACTCTGCATTGGATATGTTTTGCAAACAAAACCATTCGCACTATATACAGTTGAACAATAAAGTAAACATACCCTATTTTGACATTCCAAATTTGAATTGTTTATTTGTTCTTTATCTGAACAAACAACACTTTGAAATATATTGAATTTTTCCTATTAATCTCTCTTATTTATTCCACCAAAAATAACAAATTTAACCTTGGCTTTCTGTAAACTCAGAAACCTTATTATTATTATTTTATTGTTCAACTGTATGTATCAGCCCCGAGAAAAGTCAGTCCAAACGTTCTAACATATCTTCGAACCCGAACCAAGCTCAAGAATCTGATACCATTATGCAAAATTGTGGCTAGTGAGTCAGTCAAGACATTTCATGGCGCTGTAGCGCAATAGCGCCACATACTGCGCTGATACCGGGACTGGCGTTGGAGTTAAGGTATCAGCGCAGCAAAATTCAATGCGTTACACATGTCTATTACAAACCCAATCATTTCCATGGTAATAACATGTCTTGGAATACGCGGGTTGATTCTACTAGAAAAACGTTGGATTTTTTTGGCCTTTTCATGTCACCCATGTAATGCGCGAACAAACCGCTTACGAAGAATGTTCTTATCTAAAATAAAATTGTACTCAATTCAACTCTGTGGATTATATTTCACGAGATCGCCCTATATTTAGATTTCCCCTTTGGGAAATAACATAGCTATGGCAATGCAATAATTAAAGTTATAAAAATTACAATTGATATGGAACTAAATGAAATCAAAGTTATATGATAGGACTTTTAGATCGCCTCCCGTTGCTCGTCGAGCGTTTTTTGAGCTTCGTCAATAAGTGCTGAGTAGCCTTTTGAGGCCTTAGTGACGCGAACTTTCGTTAGTACTGGAGCTCGTTCACCCTTAAGGGGAGAGTCTGCTTTAGACGCCTCAAAAAATCGATGTTTTTTTGCATAAATGTTTTTCTACACTATCCAAGAATGTGTCCGAAAAAATTTCAGAAGCAAATTCGAAATATTTTCTGAGTTACAGAAGAAATAGTGAGCAAGCGACGAGCAGGTATACGAGCGGCCGAATCGCTCGGAGCGCGCGAGTTACGTCATCAATGCCTCCACCTATTAACAGCATAATACCTCCACCCATTACATTACCAATGTCTCCTTTGGTTTCATCACCCTGTAATAATGTAAATGAGCTTTGTGTAAATTGGTCAGCACAAATTCCATAAATTAAAATTCTTTTTGCCATTTCACTAATAATTCGGATTCATTGTTCGGAATGCCGATAATTGCAACATAGGGCATTCCATTTAAATGTAACACTTTTATTAATTGCCAATATTGCGAATCTAGCAATATGAACTTCTGCCGACCAATAATGTCAACAACATTTGGTGAATGTATGTCAAGTAATGGTGCGTAGGTAATAGGTTAAGTAGAATGTAAGTTTACGATCAGTCTTGTCTTGTCTCGTATTTTATATCGGCACGTTTGAATAAAGAATTCAAAGTAACCAAAGCGTTTTATTTTTTTATTTTTTTTGAAAAGAATTCAAGAACCTACAAATCTCGCGCGCTGCGCCCGTCGATCTATTGTACGTATTATAATGCAAAGGTACTAACGGTCCTTCGAGACCCTATTAACTGTTCGTAGAAGGTCTTTATGGAGTTATGGTAGGGATAAAAGTATGTATTATAACGGTATATATGAGCTGGCTGCGCCGGCTTGAATAAAGCTACATTTAGCATTTAAGTTCAGTTTTAATTTGTCTTTCGGCACGCGAACATCTTGAAATCATGCAGAGCTATCCGAAAGGCCGCAAAACTTCAACTGAACGAACTGGAAAGCCATGGAAGCGCAGATTCCACGGCAATCAGTTTCATAATGTTTCGTTCTCGGACGATGAAGAAGCTAATACTAGCCGCAGTGAAATCAAATTGGCATCAGCGACTACGGGCGATGTTATAATTTATCCGTCTCATTACTATCGGATAATCGATTTTGTCTCTGTGTTTTTAGCAATTTCTAGAATTCAAAATCGTTTTGTCGTGTGAATGCGGTAAACGAGAAATTTAATCCGGACCGTTAATTCACACCGGCTACGAAATCAACAGGAGAATTGTGTTCGTCATGAGGCTTTTTTGTGGCCTTATGGATATATCTCAAGGCTTAGCAAAATCGACGTATGACCAAATCGTGCAACAGCTGTATACAGCATCGAAAGCAATGTTTGAGAGCGTCTGCAAAAAAGCTGTCGTAGAGGAAAAAGAACATAACGTACAAAATGAAAGACCAGCTGATCATTTGAAAGTTTCGGGCGATGGATCGTGGAAGAAACGTGAATATACTTCATTGTACGGTGCAACTACACTTATTGGGTACTATAGTGGAAAAGTGATCGATCTCGACGTTAAAAGCGGATATTGTCATACCTGTGCCATCAAAAACAATACATTGAAAAAAGACGAGTTTGAAAATTGGTATGAAAACCATAAAGAAAATTGTTCTTCGAATCACGCAGGTTCGGCCGGGAAAATGGAAGTTGATTCGATGTTGGAAATGTTCTCAAGGTCTATCGAGAAATTTGGAGTAATGTATAGAAATTACATTGGAGACGGCGACTCAAAAACATTTCTTGGCATCCTGAACAGTGATCCATACGGCGACAAGTGCATAGTAACCAAAAACGAGTGCGTGGGACATGTACAAAAGCGAATAGGTACTCGTCTCCGCAACAAGAGAAAACAAGAGAAGCTCGGTGGAAAGAAGCGGCTCACCAAAACTGTATTAAAAAAATTAACAATTTATTACGGTCTGGCGATTCGAAGAAACCTGAATTCTGCAGAAGGCATTAGAAGGCGACACTCGATCATTATTGCTCTACAGATGTATTACCTCGCCACGACAATTGCCCGGAAGGCGCCGAAAGCTGGTGTGAGTGACGCAAAGCTGAAGCGACAAACACCCTGGCTGCTTTTAAACATCCACCACGTCTAATTGACAAACATGCCGAAAAAAAATTCGTCATGTGTACGAGAAATTATCCAAGGACGAGCTGCTTACGACGTGTTTGGGTGGACACACACGAAACGCGAACGAGTCATTTAATTCCACTGTGTGGCGCATAACACCGAAACATCTTCACTCAGGCATCAAAATCGTCAAGATTACTGCTTATATCACTGGAGGGATGTTTAATGAAGGCTACAGTGCAGCATTGAAAACAATGCAGTTGCTAGATTTAAAAATCGGACAGCAATGCAACAATTTTGCCAACAGCGCCGACGCGGAGCGCGTCACCCGACAAAACAGGCGCACTTCAATTCAATTTTTATTCAGCCAAAATATTTACACGGTTCTTATTTAAATAGGCACTAGTTTAGAGAATTGAGCGGTGGCTCTTACAACTATAAATATAAAAATACGTTGAAAATAGATTGATATAAAATAATATAATTATGGTAGAAGGAAAATGGTAAAAAACCTTCTATAAGTGGCTTTTATCTATGATAAAACTTAATCTATAACTTATAATTTAACTTAATAACTTACTCCTAAATTTAGATAATAATGGCATTCTTACGGAGAATGGTTTGGTTTTTTTAGAAAGTTTCACCAAGTGTATAAATTATAGTTTTAGTTTGCGTATTAGTGCATTGTCAGAAGAAACGCTTGTGTTCAAGAATCGATCAGAGATAGTAATGATGTTATTTGCAATTAAAGGGACTTTCGTAATTTCATGAAGATCATTAGTGGGATAATAGAATGGAAGGGCTAGCATCATTTTTAAAAGTTTATTTTCTTTAACTTGAATTTTTTTAATATGGGATATTGTGGAACTCCTCCACACTACGGCTCCATAAAGTAGTATTGGCTGAAACATAGACTTGTAAATTAATATTTTGTTTTTGATAGAGAGGGAAGACCGTCTATTGATTAATGGATATAGTATTTTTATTAACGCGTTACATTTTTTGATTGAATGTTCAATATTTATTTTGAATATTAGTTTTCTATCCAAGTGAATGCCTAAATATTTTATAGATTCCTTATTCCAGTGCACAACATAGTCTTTTAGATTTAGTGGAGATTGCGGGAGCAGGTCAGGTTTACGGTTCCGTGTGAGGAATAGAGCCTCGGTTTTTGTTGGGTTTATTTTTATCTTCCACTTTTCAAAATAGGTTGCGAGTTGAATAAATCCTTGTTCAAGGTTTGTTTGAATGAATGTGGGGTCTACCGAGGGGCAAAGTAATGCAGTGTCGTCTGCAAAAAGGCTCATATTGCAGTTTTTAATGTCTGGTATGTCATTTGTAAAAATATTGTATAAGATCGGGCTCAAAACAGATCCTTGAGGAAGTCCGGCTGGAATGTCAAAGCTTTGGGAGAGAGAGTCGTTATTCCTCACATAAAATTGACGATTAGAAAGGAAGTCTTTAATAATTTGACATAGAAATGTCGGGAATCCTACACAGAACATTTTATGAAGTAAGCCATCGTGCCAGACACTGTCAAATGCTTTTTCTATATCTAGGGTTAACATTCCGGTTGATTTTCTAGCTTGGAAATTGCTTTGAACCAGGTAAACAGGCGCACTTCATTTTCAACCAAAGAGGCCAGAACAGCCCGTAGACTGGAACGTCTGGGCCAATTTTTCGAAGAATCAGAAGGGCAACTCTATGGACTAGGAATCGCTGATTAGCATATTAATGCGGTAAGTTCGAGAAAATTACGATTTTTTATATACGAAAACTTTGACGCGCGATTTCTCGGCTTTTCATTTTTACGATTTTTCCTAATTGGCGGGAAAAATATAGAAAAGAATAAACGTCCTACCGTAACGGGACAAAGTGCATTGTATTCGGGATTAAATTATCTTCTAGTTGAACTTAAAAAACCTTAAGAAAGTTAAGATCAACCTACTTTTCAAACAATCTAAATTGAATTTTTTTCCCCAAAAAATGATTTTTTTTTCAATTGGCGAAAAAATGGTTGAATTTTTCAGATTTTCTGCAATTTTCTTGGTTTAACTAGAAACTATACTATTGAAAAATAAAAAAAAATGGTTCCTTTGTTTCAGATGGAAATTGCGACCAGGATCTTTCCCGCCACACGAGAAATACATATTCGAGGCGCCTCGGCGAAATGCTTGTACGAAGAATAATATTACATGTTTCTTAATAAAAAAATTTGAGAAGACTCTTCAAATATGTAATAATAAACGCTGAAAGTTTCGTTTTAATCGGATATTTCTTTCCTTCCCCAAAAAATTCTCGAAAATATTGATTTTTTGAAGCGTCTAAAGCAGGCTCCCCCCTTAAAGGGCTTTCTTCAGTTTGGTAAATATCTGAAGACCATCCTCCCTGATGAGCATATGCTCGTGTGGTATCAACATGCAGCCCGGTTATACAGATAGAATATACGTGCTACGGAGGAGAATCTTTTGCCTAAATTTTCCACAAATGAGCTGGAATCCCACGTGGAGCCACGAAAAATCATTCGCGGAAAGTTCTTTCCCAATTGAGGCTAATATCCGAGTCCAAAACGAATGTTGGTGTCGTGCAATGACTTCATACAAATTGAATAGCTCTTTGATCATGCAATGGACGCTATTTCTCAAATCGAATAGGGTGCTGGGCAGTACATTTCGTTAGATAGGCGTTCGCTCTCTCGTAGCTCATCTTCAGAAACTTTGCAGTAGATTTGACCATGAAAGTCTACCATTAGGATATTTGCTGAGATTTCGTATACACCACTTGCAAAAAAGTTGTTCCTGTAAACTTAGACAGCCAATGTTTTACTAACAAGGAGATGGCATGACCTCATCCTCTCAGACCGGGATGGAATTTGGCACATAAGTAGGAGACGAGTGAGTTTTTTTAGTGTAGTGTAGGAGCAACGCGCCTAGCCCACGTTCGAGGGTCGTGTGTTCGACTCCCTATCAGAAGTTTTTTTAAACAAATTATGAATATTATTAATTTTAAGGTAAATCAACAATGTACAACTACAAATATAGTTTTCGCCAGAAATCATCTAGCTGTTCGTTCATTTAGATATGTAGATTAGAATAAAAGCTCATTGTTAAACGGTCGGATAATTAACACCTGTTGTAATCGAAGGAAAATCATAGCTGACGGTAGAATCATTCTTTGTTCCTAGAATCAACCCTGCGTCTTCTTCGTGTCTCATAACCAATTTGTCAAAAACTATTAAACTACGGTTACGCTCATCGTACCAGCCGTAGATACCAGGGCCATTATGGTTTAAGAGTTGTGGTTTTTGGAGGGATGTCAAGTTTTCTTTGCAATGACTTCCTCCCAACACCTACTATTAAATGTGTTCTCGTCAAATTTTCGTCTGTGTCACTGCTTCCACTTTGCGCCTTGCAATTCACCTACCGAAATCCCTTCCTTGGTAAGTTCTTGTCTTATGTTTTCTGTAACAATTCCTCTGATTTGATAATTGCATGTGGTGATTTTAACTCACCCCAGGTTTAATGGCCTAGTATTCCATCATTTTCTCCTGTCTCAGTGAACGGTCCCTCTTTGCTATTTTCTTCCTTTCTGTCACTATGTGATATGATGCAGTTCAATATTTATTTGAATGCTAATGGGCACTTACTCGATCTTATCCTGTCAAACATTCCTACAAACTTTCTCTCGGTAACTCCAGTATTTCCTTACATTTTGTGTTTCTCACCATCCACCTTTATCCTTTACTGTCAATCTTATGGTCTCAATAAGAAATCGAACTGTACAAACTGATATAACTTCGAAAAAGCCAACATTGATGCGATAAATAATAAGTTATCTTCTGTCTATTGATATAACTGTTTCCGGTATTTAAATTGTGATCTGGCGGTCTTCTTCTTTCATAATGTTCGTTCTGATATAATTTCACAATTCATCCCTAGATATCGTCCATCAAAACTGACAGATGCTCCTTAGGTCACATTGTACATTGAAAAACCTGATGAACATGAAACATTATTGCAAGCCCTACAAGCGTTGCACATGCTATGCTCAACTCGGTAAATGGATGAGTATGGATGTTGCAATAAATGGGACTAATAATATTGATTTATGTATCTTTATTACACCTTCCCGTTCAAACGATCTTTCGAAATTCGATTTGCGTCCACTAACTAACACTTCATTCGTCAATGTTTCGACTGCAACGTATAATAAGTTGGACCTTGGTCCTTTCCCTCATTCATTTCTTATTTTTAAGACTAAATTACTGGCTGCGATGAATCGCTAAACTTTTATTTCATTTTACAATTCGTTCTTCCTTTTTCTTATAACTTTTCATTTTCATTTATACTTTGTACATATATAGTAATAATTTAATTAATTATAATTTCTTATAACTTTTCATATCCATTTATAATTTGTGTAATATTTCTTTGCTATCTTGTCTTCATTGTTATCATTTTATTTCTTATGTTTATATGAAGTGTCACTTTTTAATTGGCTTAAACTGTTAACCAAATAACAATAAATAAATAATCTACGTTTTCAACACATGCCTCGAGGCATCACAGTCATGGCAGAACCTCGACCAGTTGAAAAATATGTCCTCGTGTGTTTCGTTCACATTGCTTCACGCTGGACAGTTTGGTGGAAAATTGTGCTTGAAGCGGAAAAGTACTCGCGAAATCCACCATGAACGTTCAAGAATTGGGATAGGTAGAAAATGAATTCGCCTTGGTTCCTACCCACCGTCCTGGAGGTCACTAATAAGTCTGTGCGTCCAGCGGTCCTTTGTTACTTTGGGCAATGGAGGCATCGGTGTTGTGCTGTTAAGCCGTTCGGATTCGTAAATGCGACGCATTTCGTTGGCAAGTACGCCGATTGGGATCACTCCAGCAATGCTGCTTTGTAAGACATTTTTTTGATTAGAGAAAGATGGAGATTAGAATTCTGCGGCTACTAAGATGCCCTCCTATATTGCGCATCATTCTGAAAAAGGCCGCACTCAATTTGGGCGCTTTCACCAGCATATATGAGATGCATCAGTCTAGTATCGAGCATTATTCTTAGATACTTGATCGCTGGTTTTGAGTAGATCTTGTAGCCTCCCACTCTGATACTAGCGATTTTAATTTTCCTTCGGGCTTTTGCTCCGCTTGATGCAGCCCTACTGAATTGAGTCGCATACAGTTCCACGTCTTCAAGCTGTTAAGCGCCAACTACTAACGCAATATCGTCCGCGAAGGACATCTTCGTACATTATGTTCCAAAGAAAGGTGCCAATCACGGAGTCCTGTGAAACGCCCGCGGTGACTAGGTGTTTTTTTTCATAATCAGTCCAGTAGTGGAGGGATCTGTTCGATAAGTCGGTGATGAATGACACATACTAGCATTTTCCCTAATGTAACCAAGAAGCATATGACATGGTATGACAATAGTTCACCTGCTGTTTGTTAGGTTTTGATATCAACACCAATCTTTGCCGCTTCCATTGTCTTGCAAATACGCCTTCGGCTAAGCAAGCCTCGAAAGGTTGTGGCATAGTTTTGCTTCTATGTTTTGTTTGGGATACCATCTGATCCACTCGTTGTCTCCAACCTTTGCGCAAAATTTGCAATATTCCCTCCTTCGTTATTGGTGATATTGTGAAGGATTTGTCGTATCGTAGACACTCTGGTTTCCTTTCGTGATGAGAAAAAAAAGTTGAGATTGTCTTGAAGAGGAGCCCCGAGCAGGATAACTCTAAGGACCTCTGATCCTTCAGCTTTGCCATGACAATCCTGTATGCTGTTCCCCAGGGGTCTACGTTCGCTGCACTGCATAGCTAATCGAAACACGTCTTCTAAGAACCTTTCGAGACTTTTTGTAGACCAACTCCTGCTGTTCATGGTATGCTGGCACGATAACATTTGACTTCAAGTTATGCCATCTCGAGGTTCCACAAGTAATTTACTTTTCTTGTGAACAACTGTCTCTTCTGTGGCATTGAGGCAACACATGCATCCGTTATGTAACGGATTACGTTGCCTTCTCAGATACAGCTTCTTCGAAAGTTCTTTCTTGGAATGTTATTTTGATTAAACATTCAGAGCAGCCCAGTATTTTGCCTCGGGTTCCCGATGTTCGGCTGTTGCTATTACAGTTTCTCATCGTGATGAGTATAGCTTCATTGTCGCTATGAGTATACCTGCCGCTCAAGCACCATGTGACAGTAAATGCCATACGCAAGCTTCCAAACGAGATATGATGAATGATCCTACGCCCCGTTTTTGAAATGTGTTGGCGTTTCTTACATGTACCGTTTCGCTGAGATTTGCTCTCTTAGCCGATAAACTACCCACCTAATTTTTATTTTAGCAACTGCAAGTACTTTTTCAGCTGCTTCTGTCGGGAGGCTGATGGTGGTTATGTGGGTACCACCGTACGCTTTTCGTAGGTGCTTGTTAACTGACTCCCGAAAACCTTGCAACTGGCAATCTCGCTCAATCAACACTGATTTCAGGCGTGGATGTTACTTCATCAAGGTCTCTGCACTTCGCGGTGATCTCGCCGGTCTTTGCTTTGAGATCCGTGATGTTTACTGGCTCTTTATTTGACGTTCAAATTTTGAGGCTCGAGTAAGACGTCACCCTTATCTGCTGTTCTGATTCGGACTATATTTTTATCTAGATCCTTCAGTTCTTTTGAGCAAATAATCAGTGCGTCTGACAGAATTCTGGCTCTGTGTTTCCTAGCCTTCTTCTAGAGCTTTTTTCATTCAAAAAGATCCATTCTGGACCATCTGTAAGGAAATCATGATGCTTGCGAACGAGATCCCGACGGAACTTTGCAGCCGATGTGACTTTTGGTCCCGGGGACACACTTCTAAAATCAGGCGATAATATAAATGCGTCACAATGCTCTTATTTTTCGTATGGTACTAGGCGTTGATTATTGGGTTTGACGATTAAAAAATACACCAACCAAAAGTTTACAAAATTGGAGGACGATAAACCAGGAAACAAATTCTTGTTTTAATACAGACCAAAACTACCTAAATGTTCAACAATGTCGTCGTAGCGCATATTGAAATATATTCTCACTCTTTATCATATACCGCGAATCTTTGATGCTACAGTCACAAAAAGAGAACTCAAAATAGAGCAGTAACGCGAATTGAAAACTGTTCACATTTTACATTGTTTGGAAGCACGAATCAATGTTTGCTAGAATTGATAGCAGAAACCTGCCAGAATGCAATTGGCGCCGGAATAAATTCGTCTCAAGATATGAGCGGCGCAATATCGTACTCCACACACGATTATCGCAATGACAAAGAAAATACTGGGACTGCCATTTTCCCCAATGAAGTTTAGTTTTCATGCTCACGTAGCAGGCAATTGACGGAAGATTTTTAAAGTCGCGTTAAGATACACGTCGATTAGCAGTACTGAGATTGTTTCAAGCAGGGCACAATTTTCAAAAGCACACCCAGCAATGCCCCTATCTTAAAAACCTTTCATGCGGCACGGTTATGACAGATTCTCTCCGCGCTGGCGACCGAATTTGACTTCCCGATCACGACCTTTCTTCTGTTGTTGCCGACGGCATAGCGGTAACAATTGGTCCTATCACCTGATTTCTATGGGTGCCTTTGAAAAAGTCCCATTGAATGTGGCGGTGCAATCGAGTTAGAGGTTAGCTAGGGCTAATGTGGAATGTTATAGCTTCGCTCGAGGAGACAATTAGTGCGCCCAAAAATAAGAAAAAAAGTGAATATGCGGGCTGAAGTAAACATTCGCCAAGCTGATTTATTGCAGATATATCATCTAATAGCTGCTGTAGATGATAGATGAGCAGTACATCGCCCAGATTTCCTGCTAAGCTTTGCACACTATTCAATATCTCGTTCGTAATGTTGAGCATGTGTTTAATGCCACTGGGGCTATTACGACTCGTGCGCTTATCGTCACAAAGTAGCTTCTTTAGTACATTTGCGGCTACACGTTTGTTGTCGTAACGTTTGTACATCAAAGCTCATGCCACTTCGTAATTGCTACCAGTAATGCTCATGTGCCTTATTAGCTACACAGCTTCACCTGACACTGACAAACGAAGATAATGCATCTTTTACACTACACAAAGTTTCTCATTTTTATGCACTACAGGGGAGTAGAAAGGTTGAAACGGCGGCTAATGGGCGTAGTTTCCATGGAAATGAGTAATTTTGACCCTCTCTAACGTCTATTCTGGTTCATTTCCTGTTGGGTTATTGCAGCTTTGTGGCCCATATACTCATTACATAGCGCTTCAGTGACCTCGCTGAGTTTTTTTTCAGCATCGCTAGTTATGCTCACTTTCACCAATCATGAGATAGTTGCCAATCAGAAAGCTGTTAACTACACAATTCTTAACTTGTATCCGTTGAATACATTTAGTATGACAATTCATACTTATTACTTGTTCATATTGGTCACTTATATGCGACTGTTTCTTTTAGTAAAAATATTATCAATACACTAGCCTTTATACTTTGCTATTCTAGTTCGCCGGTTTAAACGTTGTTGGTAATAGTGTCATTGTGTATTTCTTAACTTCCCGATATATAGGAAGTTATTGTAATCGCCCCGAAAATCGAAATTGAAATTTTCAACATATCTTTACGTTTTGACGTCTATAGAGTATGTTTAAAGTGTTTTTGTAAAGAAGACAATATGTGTGTAAGTTTGTCTACAGTTTTTTCTACGAACATAACTCACGTAAACAAAATTGTATCGACTTATGCGAAGTGTCAATCGAAGCGTATTTGCAATTTTAAGAGCTGATAAGATTTTGGGCGTGTGTTTTTTTGGTTTTGACCCCTCGAAGGTCATTTTTGCATGCTCCATATCTCGCGAGCAAAACATTAGATTTGTATTAAGATGTCAATCGAAGCGTATTAACATTTTTATGATTTTATCGAATTTTAAAAAAAATGGTGGAGCCGTTTTTAAATTTATTAATAAGAGTGTAAAAATTAGGGTTTTCCCGTAAAAATAAAATTTCCACCAAATGTCCACAACAATCAATTTTAATCAAAATTAGATACTCTTAACAGTTTTTTGTTGAAAAACCTGTAAAAAAAATTTCATGACTACAAAAAACATTAAAAAAAATTAACATTTTCCAGGATTGGGAAACATATTCATACAAAAACAATAAACCATGAATTTTTATTATGAATATTGGTTGACATCAATAATATTACCTAATTACCCATTTACGCTAAGCAAGTGGTTGCCGTATATTTCATTTCGAATTTTTACTGCATAATACTTGATGTTTCATGATCAGCTTCACAATAAGAAAGTATTATTAGTGTTTTTAAGGTAAAATGATGAAATAATTCAGATTCAGCAGTAGTCAATTTTTCCAAAATAAGATGCCTTAAAAAGTTCTCATCAAATCAAAAATCGTAATTTTTAGTAGTTTAGTTTTAAAATACTCGTAAGATTTCAATTACTTATTCGTCCATCTTTGGTAATATTTTATATTTTTTACATATAATCAATCAGCGATTATTCGCTGCATATTAAATGTTTGTTTCAAGATCGACTGCCATATCTGAAATGATTATCAGTCATTTGAACGTAATATGAGTAAAAAATACAAATTGAATGTCTATGCAGAGTTCATGAAAATTTCGATCGCAGCTATCCAAAATGATCACCACGTGGCAAAATCTAGTTAAGTCGGTGTAGAAAAAAATGCATTTAATAACCCTGAAATCCAAATTTCAACAAAATTTTCACTCACGTTCTTTTACCTTTCAAGCGTCGGTATGAAAATAACCAGAATATCTATCGTTGTTTGTTGGGTCACCTGCCAAAATTGAAATGTCTCGAATAAATTCGTTCCCATCGCGGTTAAGAGATCTATATTCCTGATATACGAATATTCCATCTACATTAATCTCTATATTATGAGTTGTATTGAGTTTTTTTTTTGTTTTAGCAACTCTAATTCATCATATCTCGCGAACGAAACGTATTGTCGTCGTTAAGGTAATTATATATCATTCGTGTGATGCTATTGATGCTATTTTTATATAAATTTAGCATAGCATTTAGCATTTTAATTAAAAAATAAATTCCAAAAAGTCAGGTTTATTTCAAAAAAAATCTCATCTTATTTTCACTTTTGGCAACCCTTTTTTTTTAAACTAGATGTTTAAAAAGTTCTAATCAATTGCTGAAAAATAAAAAAGGGTGATTTTATATGGAGGTCTCGATAACCGAACCGGGCAATACAATAACCAAGGTTGTCAACAAAGGCATTGATACAAATAATATCACCTAATGACGTTTTTGAAATGTGAATCATGAGCTATTAAAATTTGTATGGTTTGGTATACCTGCAAGGTATATAGACTACAAGATATGATCTTCCGTGTTTCCAAAATCATTCGGGCTGCGCATGTACGTAACTGATGTTGAAAAATTCCCAGTGCAAATTTTCATCTCGCTTCGATGAGATTGAAATTCTATTCCACTAGGAAATTTGATGGATATGTTATTTGCATAAGTGAATTTTATATGGAAAGTAACGAAATTCATGCATGATGAATAAACAAATGCCAACAATGACTTTGATGTACTTATATGATTAAGCATCTTCATAATACTGATGTTGGTATCAACGGGTATGTTAGGTTTCTCGGGGAATTGTGGTATAGATTGTGAACACCGCACGATATATAGAAATGAATCCGGCAGAAACGTGACAAACAAAATCAATACCAATAATTGAAAAAAGCGAAGTTTAGTTAACAGTTTTATTATATATGCGTTTTGTTAATTCGACTTTGTCTGATAATTGCTTATTAAGAATTCTTATTTTGAAATACATTCTACACCTAAAAAATAATTCCATAACTAAAACTGATAAAATATCAAAAACATCATTCAATTTTTTGACTTTGTTAACAACCGCGGAAGTTGGCCATCGAAGCCCCCCCCCCCCCCCACCGTGATCTGATCCGTCCAGGTGACGCTGGAAGATGGTTCTGAATCAGAGCACATGCTCATCACATCAGGGTGGCTCTGTGCAAAGCGATGAAGGATGTTTTCTTTATTTACACACAATGCTTCTACTGCATGCTAACACCAATGCGGATTTTTTTTGATTTATTCCTATTACCAGAAGCGGCAGCCCTAATTTTCATGAAATTTGTGCAACAACTCGGCATCAGTTTCGTCATTTTAAGAACGAGCTAGGATGAGAGGATGCGCATGATCATACCAGTAGTCTATATATCTTGGTATACTTGTCCCGCATAATTTTGTGGTTAAGGCAACAAACTAGAACACCTGGTGTTTATTCGCTTCGGAAGCGTCTGCACAAAAAAGCTAACACTCTTGGGTCGTGTTTCACTTACGCCGTTAATACAGACATTGTTGCTTCGCCATTTTCAAGCTTTTACAAGCTTGTTTAGCATTACACCATGTTTTTTTTATCTCAAAACCATCCGATATTGCCTGCACAGCACTAAAATCTGTTTTAAATCATTTTTTAATGCAGCGATTAGTTTATTGTCTGTTTTGTCATCCGCAAATGATCTCGTGTTTTCTGCTATACAGAATTATTACTGCCACCATTAACCACTCACTTGATTTTGAATAGTCGACGCGAACGGACGTGTTTTTCGGAGCTCCGATTTTTCGATTTATAATTTCAAGTTTCTCGACTTTGATTCTGCGGTGTTTTATACGGTGTTATTTTAACGGTTACGATTTCAGCTTTTTTCCACGGATTGATATTGATTGATGTTATAATGTATTTGAAGTGTGCAATAATAAGCGGCAGGGTTCTTTAAAACTTTGTCGCTTTTTTTATTTGCCGTTCAAACTAACGGGACTTTTCAGGACTTAGTAAATTTTTGTGCGTATGGGACAATAAGCAGTGAAGTTTTCTTCACTACTTATTGTCTGCTTTACTGCCTTTTATTGTGCCCAAACTGGCCTAACGGTACTTTTTTGACCTCACTGCTTTTGGAAAGTTTTTCCCTAGTGTTTCGTCGCGTCGGTGCTTGACCCTTGCGGCTGTTTCTCTGGGTGGAATTTTCCACTCCGCGTGTGGGTGATTTTGGTAGCTGACAATCTGCGAGCTACAGTGTTGTTGTTGGCCAGCCTGCTGCTGGCTTTTTATTTAGGGAAAAAACTAACGGTTTCGCGCGTGATCCTTAGCTGGCCCTCGGCTGGTTTTTTTATTTGCCGCTCCGAATAACGGTAATCGCGTATGTGAGCTTTTTGCTGCTGCCTAACTTTTTAACTGCCGGTTTTAACCGGCTTTTTATTTGCCAATTTTCGTGAACGGTGTTTTAGCATATTTGCGGAGTTTATCCCTCCTCTTGTAAGTGAGCGTGAATATGCCGTTAAGTTAGGATCCTGGGGATCTCGCTGATAAGGTGGTGTCTCCTCCCATGAAGAAGAAGCCTCAGGCGGATACTTCTGGAGAAAGTGATGCTATGATGGGTGCTCCTGTCTGTAGGCGCGTTCTGCGATTCTCAATGGAGTCTTTGGACGTTGTAGTAGTTGATGGCACAAATATACCAGGGTCGGCAAGGACGAGAGGGAAACGTAAGGCAGTAACAACTGGAGGGCCAGCCACAGTTGCAACACCAGATTTGTCCGTTTTTAAAACACCCAATGTACCGGTTAATAAGGGCGATGTCCGAAAAGCCATCAGCGTGTTGCCAGGGAGGATCAATGAGATCATCATTGGTCACTCTGGTGTCGCCTTATGGCTGACATCGGCGTCGTCCTAGCTGAGTACGCCGTCATAACTGCACGCCAAGAAGGCAAAATCCAGCGCCTCCAAGAGCGTATTGACGCGCTGAAACGACACGGCACTGCTAACGTACTAGCTGTAAACACTTCGACCGTGCCCTCGTACGCCAGCGTGCTCAATTCCACTGCGGCGAGTTCGGCTAGAAATTTAATGGCCACATCAGCTGCAATACCCGTGGCACCAGTTACCAAACCCACAGTGACGTGGTGGTGAAATCAAAGAAAAATCCGGGTAATTCGAAGCAGTTGGCCGAAAAAGTTAACAAGGAGGTTCTTCCAAAGCTGGGCGTTAGAGTGCATGCTGTGATGCCTCTTAGATGCCTCCAGCTGCCAGCTGGCCATTCGATACGAATTATCTCATGCCCCATATACGATGCTCATTTGGCTAGAGCCATGGCACGTCATTGATGGGGATTAGAATCTTGCAGCTGAACTGTGGGGGAAGTGCTACTGCGATGCATGATCTTGGCGAGCATATGTGTTCGCAGCATACATCCGTTGCACTATTATAGGAGCCCTGGTCAGTTCGAGGCTCCGTTAGGGGCCTACCACATGGTATGCGAGTATTCGCTATCAGTGGGTCTGCAGGAGCTGCTGTCGTAGTCAACGATGTGAATGTCCATAGCATGCCTGTCCTTGTTGATGATTTTGGCGTTTGTGTGCATTTGTCGGGACTTTTTGGTGAATTGTTTGTGGTTAGTGTTACTATGTTTTAGTAAGCCTCTGGATTCTTTTCTGTTATACCTTGACCGAGTTCTGCAGCTGGTTGGCAGTAGGCCTCTGGTCATAGGTTTGGATGCTAATGCTCAGTCCCCGTTATGCCACAGCAAGACCATGGACAGTACGTCTGCTCATCGTGCTGTGCAGCGTGGTCTGGAGCTTGGTAACCTAGTCCTTGTCAACCGGTTGCATGTTTTGAATGAACCATCTGTTTTGTACACGTTTGACGGACCCAGAGGGTGTAGTGATATTGATGTCACTTTAGTAAATGATGCGAATTTTGTTTGAGGATAATCGATTGTTTTTAAAAAAACACGAGGCTTCAATTTAACACCCAACTTTATTTAGCGGGAACCGATTTAGAACTCCCCTCTTTATCTTCTAACACATTGAAATCTCACTTGGTCAATGTTTTAATGATCCAAGGGATTTGCAGATAACGCATCTGCATCCACATTTAGGTGCCCTGGCGTAACTTGCGGTCTTGTCACTTAATTTAAGATGGAATTTGTCTGATTGGGGTGTTAGTGACCATAATCCCACTGAGATCGCCCTGATCAGAAATGGGGAGTTGGTCTCTGACACACATGTTTTAACGAATAAATGGTGCACTCGTCAGTGCAATTGGGCTAATTATGGTACTCTGTTTTGTGGCATTCTAAGTAGAATACCGCTGGCAGAGTTCCAGGCCTCCAGCGCTGATGAGCAGGTGTGTAAGATCATTGAATGTATGAGAAGTGTGAATAATGATGTGCTTAGAAGGTCACGCCCTGTGAACTCTAACCATCTCAAATGATGGACTAGGGAACTCACCGTGAAACGACAGAAAGTCCGTCGTTCGAGAAGAGCTTTTCAAAGTGGACGTTTTTGAAGTGATCCCTCTCTTGATCAGCTTAGGGTAGACCGTCGTCGCACTGTAAGGGACTATCGTTCCCTACTTAGCGAAACGAAAGAAGCTGATTGGAGGCGTTTTGTCAGTGGTAGCACTGATGATCCACGGGGACAAGCCTATAAGGTTTGCCGAGGTAGAAGCCGTAGACATAATATATCAGGTCTAAAAATAGCTGGCGACTTGCTTACTACAAGGGAGGAATGCACTCGTGCGCTTTTAAGCGAGTTCTTTCGCCTGAAATGCAGTTCATACCTCAGGCAGAACTAGTGGTAAATTCTCCACGGATTCAGTTTGAGGAAATTGATTCTAGCATTGCTAGGTTGCGAGCTAGGAAGACACCAGGTTGGGATGGTATGACAGGCGAGATGTGTAAAAGCATCTGGCAGGTTGCGCCAGACTATTTACTGAGTCTGTTTGACAAGTGCGTGAGTGATGTCTACTTTCCAGAAGCCCATAGGGTTGCCAGAGTTGTTGTGCTCTTGAAGTCTCCGAATAAGGACAGGAGTGATCCCAGAGCATATAGAGGCATCTCCCTCTTGCCAGCGCTTGGTAAAGTGCTGGAAAGAGTGATGATTCAGCTATTGGAGGAACTTGTGTCTGGAAGGATGTCGGATAGGCAGTACGATTTCCGAACGGGGTGCTCCACTGAAGACGCCTGGCATTCAGTTAAAAACTGCGTCGCCACCTCTATTCATAAATATGTGTTAGGATTTTTTGTTGATTTTCGGGGCGCATTTGACCATTTGAGTTGGCCTCCTCTAGACTAATGACAAATGTGCATGAATGGGGCAAGAAGATTGGTGTAGAAATTTCGGTTGAAAAGACATGCTGTATGCTCCTTAAGGGCAGACTAGCACACAATAGACCGCCAGTTATACGGCTGGACCGTGAATGTCTCAGGTATGTGACTTCGGTCAGATACTTGCGAATACTAGTTGGTGAGCGTCTTAACTTCTTGCCCCATCTTAAGAGCGTGATGTTCGAGTGGAATGATAGGTGAAGGAACTCTGTAAATGGCCGTGTCCCGTTTGTGTGGCTCCCGAATGTTCAGATTGCACGAGAGAGCCTTAAGCTGAATTTTAGTCTAAGCTTGGGCTACCTTCTCACTGGGCATGGCAATCTAAATGTATTATTGCACATTAGGAACCTGGTAGATAGCACTAGTTGTCCTTCATGTCAGGCCGCTGTGGATGACTGAAAGCATGTATTATTCTACTATCCGGTATACTCCAGCATGTGCGGTAGAATTGGCCTTCCTGCTGTGCAAGATTTGGATGCCTTTCTTGTATGTGGTGATGGTTTGATGAGGTTGGACGCATATCCTCGCGGAATTTTTGCATTGTGGAGACACCTGCTGCTGTCTGCAGAGTAGTTCCCATTTATGATGTGTTCTGGTCGTGCCGCATGGTAGCGATATGTGGGGCCTATACGCAAGGACGTGGTGTAGGGACATCAATACTGGCAGACAGTCATATGCGATTCTAGTGTAGCCTTCGGAGAGGGCCGTCCTCGCGTACCTGAGGATAGTGGTCGGTCCAGTGTCTGCAGTCGGACACAACCGGAGTGAGCTTGAGAGAAGCTCAAGTCCATGAAGCCTTACCTGGGGTCAATCTCGTATCACGGGGCCCGAGAAGGTCAATCCTCCCTCCGGTCGCGATGAGGATGCCTATAGCGGGGTGCGAACGATGTAGCTGTGCTTAAGACCTATATGCGGGTAGAGCTCACTTAGATGCGCCTTGAAGTCGTCATGCTTCTGAGCATGGGGACTTCTACAGAATCTCTGGGGAATCGACGTGGAGTTACAAGGTAACGCGGTGCCAAGACCGAGATATCGGCAGAGGATTAGATAGACCTCGCTTCCACCAGTAAGGTCACTATGACTGTACTCAGTAGGCAAACTGGTACCCCCAAATGGTTGTGGGAGGGCGTTGGCAGCCACATTATTGCTGCCCGTTATCCAATCGTGGACCGTGGAGTAAAACACAGGTACATTTCTATCACATTTCACGTAAAACACAGGTACATTTCTATCACCATTAACCAATAAATAATAAAGTAAAACTTTGCGAATAACATTTGGCTATTCATTAAATGAAAAAGATCACATGTAATGTATTTACTGTGGGTACTAAAAAACGAATGAAGAAACATAGTAAATTCGTCTGACAGTTTCCTTACCTGCTTGCTGTTAATAGTTTAAGCAGGAAAGGAAAGTGATCAATCATTAACAATGCCACAACCCCACCATTACTTTTACTACTATTACATTTAAAAGTTTCATTTTTATCCTGATCTTTTCTCTTCCCATGTTTTATCAATTTGGTTTCACTTTTTCACTTCGTGTACCTTGGAGAATTATATCAGGAATATATTTTTACAAATCCAACAGGATCCACAAGAAATATGCAGAAACTTAAATTTGCTCCTCACTGGCTAAGAAGCACGAACTATACACATCCGCTAGCATCCACAGCCAACTTCCAATTCAAAAGATAATTGGTCCATGTCTTTTATTCTGCTGTTAAGTATCTCGCGATTTCTAAAACAGTAATTAAACTAGCTTTTTTGGAATTTGAAATTATGTGGGATGAATTTGAACGATACTGCTATGTTTTAATGATAGGACATTGAAAAGATTCTAGGCTTTCTAAAGTCACCGTAATACCTTGCTGAAATAAGTCTTTTATAATCAATTAAGTTCGATAAGTAAAAAGAACAAGCTTTGCTTCTTTGTATGCCTTTGAAAAATTTTGGTTCTTGAATTTTATTATATTCGTAAACCATAAACGTCCAAAGAAAAATATATTATAAGTATCTTCCTTATGACCATGGAAATCAGAATTTTCAGATCAATCAAATCATCGACGGTATGAAAAAAATAATGGAGTTGATATCAATCCTTACTTACGCCAATTACACGTTCGTGTATATTTTGTCCAAATACATACTTAGAGTCTTCACAAATGGGAGTATTAGTAGCGACATTAGGGCAATTTTTCTTCAGCATGTCCGTCGAAAACTGAAAAATGAACGGGACGATTTATTATATTTATATTATATTGTTTATAATGTTTGCATTGTTGATTACACAAAAATATTTTACCATCACTTGTATTTTATAAATAATATTTTACTGTTATTTGTTTGATTTTTTTCAGGTGTAATTAGTTTTTGAGTCTGGTTATTAGTATATTCAGTCTACTAAATTTATTACTTTTCGATGACTTTTTTTAAAAAGCATAAACTAATATAGGACATTAATATGGTGGATATTTTTTGATATGAAAAATCAAACTAGCTTCTTTTGCAATATAGATTTCATGGTTTATGTTGTTGCTACAAATTCCTTAATTTAAAGGCATCAAATTGATTTACTCCATTTATGCTTTCAGTGAAATCCAATCAAATTGATTTTTATCTTCCCAAGGCGGCAGGCAGTGGATAATATAAAAATTGTCACCTTCACCAATTTGATAAGAGATTCAAACCACATACAGGCTCAGTTTAAGGAAAAAGGAAATTGGAGAATATATACAAAGGAGTAAGTAAACAGTAAGAAATATAATAAAACGACAGGAAATAGAAAACAGAATTAAAAACAAGACAAGAACGGGCCGGCCCCAAATTTTAACCGACAACGACAAACGGATTATAATGCGCAAAGTCAAGGTTAATCCGAAAATATTTGCAAGTGAACCAAGCCAGGCTGCTTCAGTTGAATTGGGAAAGAAAATTTCTCCAAGGAGTATTCAAAGAGTCATACGAAGTAATGGACTTAGAAGCCATGTCGTTCGCAAAAAAACGTTCACAAGCAATGCAAATAAAAAAAACGTCTCGAATTCGCCAGAAAATACTTAAATGCACCAGCTAACTTCTGGAACAAGGTAATTTTTTCCGATGAATCGAAATTCAATATTTTTATAAGTGAGGGTCGCATAAGAGTGTGTCGTCGACAAGGCGAAAGTTTACTGCCGAAACATTTATATCCTACAGTGAAACATGGTAGCGGTGACGTTATGATATGGGAATGCATGTCTGAAAACGGTGTGGGAAATATGGAGTTTACAGAAAGCACAATGGATCGTTTCGGATATCTACACATTTTGAAGAAACATTTGCAAAATAGTGCGGAAAAATTGGGTATGAGTGGGGATTACTATTTTCAACAAGATAATGATCCCAAGTATACAAAATCCATTGTGAAACAATGGATAATCTATAACACTAATCATATGCTGGCTACACATCCTCAGTCACCAGATCTCAATCCGATTGAGAATCTTTGAAGTGAATTGGAAAAAACTTGAGTAAACATGACATAACATCGAAAGCACAACTGAAGGACATCATACGGCAAGAATGGGCTAATATCAATAATTCATATACGCTAAAAATTAGTCCAATCAATGCAAAGGCACTTGAAAGCGGTAATACAATCCAAAGGATAGCCAACTAAATATTTATTTCAATATACTGCTACTAAAAAATACAATTTTCTAATCAAGTGCCATAACTTTTTCGCGGCAAAAGTAGAATTTTTGTATAAACGAAATTGTTTTCTTTTATTAGTTTTGTGAAGTTTGATTTGTTTTTATATATTCATAATCTATATTAACATATATTTATTATTACTAAAACACAACGGAATGGCTTTAATATTTTAGAAGATATGTATCTGCAAAACAATAAGTGCACTAAGGTGCCATGACTTTTGCCGCTGACTGTATATATATATATATATATATATATATATATATATATATATATATATATATATATATATAATCTTTTTTAAGAACGCTAATATTTTTTTTCCTGCTACAAATGTGAAACAAAATTAGATATATTGAACTTGAATAAAACTTTTGAGATACTGGTACTATCCCTTATACCGATATACATCGTCTGGGAAGTACTATTTAAATGAACAAGCTTTCAAGAAATAAATTGCACACGGACAGTGCAAGCAATGAGTTATGGAGTAAAGATTTTTTGGAGGAAACGGAGGTGGTTTTAGTCGGTAGAAATCCGACATGCCGAGAAGCAGGAGCAACTCGGTATCTTTTGAAGATTTCCACCTCTCAACGACGAAAAAACAACAGCGTCTAATATTAGGTTAAGATTTGCAAAGTAGCATGTTAGAGCTAACACTAGCTGATTCATGTATACAATCATAAGATCTTGGGGGAAAATAATGGATTGGATTAATTTGTGTTAAGTATAGTGGATTTGATACATAAGTAGAAGTAATATTGTTTTGGAGGGTTTCGAACTGTGCCGTGCTGTCATATCTAGTTACGACTCAATTGTAATTCCTTTCAAATGATAGTTCCAAATAACGTGTAAATTGTGTTCAGTATCTAAGCTGGATATAAATTCATTAAATGTGTTGTTAGCTTGTACGTCGCAAATCCAAAACTTAAGGTCGCACTGTAAGCATTTTGTCAATGGTGAGTCGTTTCAAATCGCCCACGTATGCTTAAAAATGCTGAATTCGCCGTTAATCTCCACTGCCAGCCTCACAATGTGTCTAATTAAACCCCCCTCCTATACACACACAACAGCCACAGTATCCGCCAAGGTACAACGCCCAATCAGGGAGACCGAACGCGGAGAATAAAAATCCGCCGATATCAGCGAACATAAGTGAAGCCAGTGGAAGCTCTTTTTAGCTCTTTATTCTGCTGTTGGTTGAATTGAAGTCATCGTTGACTGAGGTTGGAATCCAGGCATCGTGGACGGAGCGTTTTTTGGTAAGGCAGGAGGAACTTGGGACTGGGAGTTTTTTGGAGTGCGGACGGTGTGACTGATCAATGACCATCCCACCGAGATTTGAGGTAGACCAAAAAACTTTTAAGTAGACATAAGTACATCGTGGGGCCAGTTAAGCATTTTTAGAAAAAAGCGTATTTGAAATAAAGTAGTTGAATTGAATCAAATTGTTTTGTCTTACTATTCGAATTAGGTAATTGACTTGTATGTGAAACGATCGGTTGTCTGTAGATGGTTTTGCGGCTCCTTTTTTGTTGCGCTCGGTGGTTTTATGTTGACATGGATCAAGTTCTCATTTCGGGAATCCGCGAGTAGGGCAGTCCTGGCGTAGAAAAGGGTGATGCCCTTTTTATCATGCGCCTCTCTTTGCGGGTGAAAGCCGGGTGATATTGCCCGACACGACACTTTCGCAATCGGAACGATTGGAACCGTATCACCTACCTTTATGTAAATCAATCAAGGGAATAAGTGCGCCGTTTTGGACAGGTCGTGCGGGTAAGAAAAGCAAGTGATAAGAACGTGAAGGGCCGCTTTTGGTGATACATTCGTAACTGTTGTTCATATGTTAACTTGAAGACCTTCCACACGTACAAATTTACTGAGCACGTCCAAACAATGTTGGCAAACACGCACAAACCTCAGCCCAGATTTTTAACGATTCGCATCAGACCCAGATCATACACTAAACTGAAGGCGCGACTTGAAGGTCTTTCACCCGTACATATTATGCCTTGCATGCCAACTGCACAAGCCAAATTTTTGATATGGCGAAAATACCCAGGCTGCGCTTCAAGGCCTACATGGTATATAGTTTTTCCGTCCACATGCATGGTTTTGCCTGCGCAAACTGTGGTTAAGCATGTGCGTCGCGTGAGGCCGATATATCGATGAATAACATGATCATGATAGGTTTAGGAAAGAATTTCTGAAAAACTGGAAATCACGAATTTACCTTAAAGACCTTATCCTTCGTATAATCGTGTTGCTGATTAATATCAGCCGAGGTAGATGGGGATATATTTTCAGAGTGCGCTGTTGATACTTCAGATATGAGTTTTTTACTAATTGTAGACATTAATCCGGCTTGTAGTGTAGATGGTCTAAGCACTGTACTTTTGGTAATGTATTTTCCTTCGAGATTATTGACCATTTTTGCCCTTGTTTCACAACAATCGGATTCCAAACGATCTATAATAATAATGGTTAGGCATAGCAACATCAGTTTCATTGTAAAGTTACCACCATACGCTTCAGCCATTAGATTGAAAAATATGCTTTGGTTATAAGTGTCGCCAGCCAACTTTACCTAAAATTATGCCCCTCTGACAGTAGAGCCTATTCTCGAGTAAAGAGGAAAATCAAAAAAAATACCGCGATTGAATGCCAAGCGCAACTATCGACAAAATAGTGAACGAAAATCTTACAAGCGTAGATATTGCTTATTAAAGTAAAAACCATGTCTGCCCTGCAATTTCATATGCATACAACTCAAATTAATAAATGCGGACTTTTAAGAAAAAATAATATATTTAATGTTTTCTGCTACAATTCTGTCTATCAACTAACTAATTACTACAGTACATCGGCCTTTTAAAGCTTCTGGTCGATAAGCAACCATGAGAACTCACCCACAGATGCTTGTACATTCGATGTCGATCAGATGAAAAGATTGTTTGGAAAAATGGCACGTTCAGTGTTTAAATGTTTACAAAAATCTTTACGAGGATGCTAGAAGCTTCATGGGAACAAAAATAATTAATTTTCAGGATAGAAACGTGCATTTTTCAATAATAGAGGTTTGGGTGTTGGACAGAATATGTAACCTCTCCCACCTTTAATGGAAAATTCTCAGTAATTGTGTCAGCTTCTGGCATCGTTTTATTACAGTATTTAATTGAAATTTACATTTTTATCTTATTCAACTTTATGGTAAGTATTACTAAGCTAACGAATACGATGAACATAACAAACATAGTTGTACTAAGAATATGATTCATTTTTTTGGTGAAATTTTAAGGTATTGATATAATTCAAATTATCTACATTATCCAAAATGATATTTTCAAAATTTAATTGTTTTGTAGAGTTTTACGTTATTTCTTCTGTTTGAAAAATCTTATCAACATATTTTGTAATATGGTTGCTTAGTGTTTTATTTAAAACATTTACTGTGCAGTTATTAACTATTACTAAATAACTACCACTAAACTTAATTTATCTTTCATCGCATTCATTTAATAATTCTTCTTCTTTTATATTTTTTAAAATAGTAGTATTTTCGTCGATTCTATAACTTTTTGGTAAAGTATTTTCTTGAAGTTTATAGTTATTTTGAGTAAAACAATTGTTCAACGGTTGTATTTCATTTTCGTATTCTATAGATTTATCATAAAAATATTTAGTTCTGTTTATCTTTAAAGGTACATGTCTTCATATAAAATTTCTAAATTTTCTGTTGTCGGTATACTGGTATTTATTTGATATTTTACAAATATATAGGACTTTTGAATTTTTATAGCTAAAACCAAAGTATATTCGTCGTAGTTCATGAGTCCTACTCTTATATTTTTAAGTTTGTAAAAGTCGAATTTTGTGTCGTTACTTTCAGTTGCTGTCAGTCTTTAGCTTATATTAAACCGTGTCTTATCAAGGTTCTTGGATTAGTATCAGTGTGAGAAATACTGATATCATCGTCTGAAAATTTACGAGGGCGTTTGATATTAATGGGTTGTTAGCCTTGCATGATTTTTAATCTATACCTAGGTTCATTTTTGTAATAATTTCGCTTGTAGTTTTTCACTGGAATAATATTTCTAGTTTCCCTATAATCTTCCCTATCTTTGCTTAACTTATTAATTTGTTTTTCTTTAAATAGACGGATTCGTTCTGCCAATACTGTAGTATCATTTCGCATCCCATCTTCAGGAGTCATTTGTATAGTGGAGTTATATCTGTTATTATAGTTGGACACCGCCCTATGCATTTTCTGAATCAGAGTCAAGTCTAATTTTCTCATAGATACCAGTTTTTCTTGAATAGTAGAATGAAACCTATTTATGTCGCTGTTACCGGTATGTGTGTTGAGTTTAGTCAAGTGTAAATCAACATTTTGTTCCCTTAGAAACTCTTTGAAATTTTCTGCTTTAAACTCATTCTCTGCTACTAACTTTTGAGGTTTTCCGAATTTCGAGAAGTGCTCTTCCAGCGCTTCCACTTTTTTGGTCCAGTTTTTATTAGGTAGATGGTACACGTATGCCTTTTTGATAATTTATCTATTAGAGTTAGGAATGGTTGTTTAGCGAAGAAGTACACATCCATGTGGAGTATTTGATTTACTGCAGTAGGCGTTTCACGTATTTTATATTTCAGCTTAATTGGCTTGCGCTCATATTTTGTTTCGAGACAAGTTTTACAATTATTAACGATTTTAATGATTTCTTGAATTAACTTGGGATAGTAAATTTTATTCTTTAAGCTATGGTAAGTTTCAATAATTTCGCTATGAATGCTTCCTTCTGTATGGTATAGTGATATCTGTTTATGGGCTTCTTCCAAAGTGATAATTTCTCTAGCTCTTAGAGTAGCCTTGATGAACTTGATTTTCCTATCATCGCTGAAAAGTTCTATAAGAATTTGTTGAATTTTGTTGAATTCAGAATATGATAGCTCAGTGTAGATTCCTGTAAGACCTGGCTTGATATACCTTCGTAGTACATCTATCCAATTTTCTCTATCTCTTATTTATTTATTTATTTATTTATTTATTTATTTCATCTTACAGACTAGAAGTCCAATTACAAAACAAAAAAAAGAAAATAAAACAGAAGAAAGTTAATTAAATAAAATGCGCTTTAACTGTAGCTTAAAAGTATAAAGCGAGTGAGGAAACGGACCAAGCTGCAAATTATTATGATTACGGGGGAGCCGCAACATAGGTGAATGGTAAAAAGTTTCTGTCCTCGCATATGGAACTGCATGTCCAGATAAATAATCCTCCTATTGTGGACTATCTCAATATCCTTGTCCACGTCGTAAGTTAATATTAATTGAGTCTTATACTTATTCACAATAGTTTCCTTGATCGGTATATGGTCAAGTTGCTGTTCTTCCTGCGAGTGAACAGTGGCGTTGCCAGAAACATCGTTGATGGATTGTTGTTCTTCACTTTCGTCCTTGTTATCGGCATTAGGTATCCTCCTTAGAAAATCTGCTATTTTATTTTCTTTGCCCTTCAGGTATTCGATTTCGAAATGGTACTCTTGTAGCTTAAGCAGCGATCGTTGAGTGCTTTGGCTGAATTATTTTCCCGTATACTTCTTGTTTAGATATTTTATTGGTAGGTGATCGGTAACAATTTTAAATTTATTCTCCCATAAGTATGACCTAAAGTACCCAACGGCCCATACTATCGCTAAAAATTCTTTATCAGTCACGGAGTAATTCTTTTCATGGTCATTCAATGACCTTGAAGCGTAACATATCGGCTGATTATGCTGCGTTAAAACTGCTCCCAGTGCATAGTTACTTGCATCGGTAAATAACGTAAAAGGTTCACCGAAGTCGGGAAATTTGAGAATCGGGTGGTTGATAAGGTTGAGCTTAGGGTCTCGAAAGCCTGAATGTATTCCGGATCATTTAAATTGATTCTTTTATCCTTCTTTAGATACTTTATCATCGGAGTAGCGATTTTCGCGTAATCTTTGACAAACTTTCGATAATAACCCGTAGCACCTAGGAATCCCTTCAATTGCTTCTCTGGTTTTGGAAGGAGGTACTCTTGAATGCACTGAATTTTATTAGGGTTTGGCTTCATTCCATCAGAAGTTAAAATATGTCCCAAAAATTCCGTGTTATTTTTCATTAAAGAACACTTGTCAAATTGGATCTTAAGGTTATGCTCTTCGAGTCGCTTGAATATTAACTTCAAAGAGTGAATATGTTCCTGCAGACTTGTTGAGAAGATTAAAATGTCATCCAGATAAACGACGCAAATCGTATTAATATATTCTCGCAATATTTCGTTCATCAGCCTTTGAAAAGTAGCTGGTGCGTTCTTCAAACCAAATGGCATCCGAATATACTCATACAGTCCGTTAGGAGTGACGAAAGCTGTTTTTAAGATGTCGTTCGGATGTACTTTAATTTGGTGATATCCCTTAGCTAAATCTAAAGTAGTAAAGTACTGGGCTCTTCCGAGCTTATCCAGTTTACTGGTTATGTTTAGCAGGGGATATTTGTCGTCAATGGTTATCTCGTTTAGTTTGCGATAGTCGACACACAATCTGAATTTTTGTTTTCCCAAATTATCCAGCTTCTTTGCAACTATTACTATAGGTGACGCGTAGCGACTATTAGACTTCCTAATAATACCTTGTTGTTCCATTTCTTGTATTTGACGCCTTACTTCTTCCTCGTGCCTTGGTGGTAGTCGATATAATTTTTCGTTAATTGGTTGATCGGTAGTTGCCCTTATTTCGTGAGCTATCGAATCAGTCAGTCAGTTAACTGATCCCCATCCTTGTATATCAAATTTTCAACTTTCTCCAACAACGTTTTAATTGATTTCCTTTCTTCTTCGTTTAAGTGACTTAGATCTATTCCGTTTGAATTAGAACTGAGTTCGAAACAATCGAAAGTTGCTTCGTTTTCAGCTGAAAACATGGGAATTCTGGTCCCATTATTGAGAATCATGTATTTATTGTTGAAATCTAACACTTGGACAATTTTGCCTAATATGTCCATACCAATTAGAACATCGTATGGTTTATCTCCTAAATCCCTCTTATACCATTTAATTGCCCCTCGGAGGTCGTAGTTGAACTCTTTGGGTATAGTTGTTATCACTCTTTCCACCAATTCTGTAGTCACGTTATTGATAGTTTGGTGTTTCATTTTATTTTTCTCAAATACCCTGAATTTATGACAAATAATCTTGCTGGAATTAATTATACTCATTGTGGAACCTGTGTCAATCAACTCTCCACATCTAATATCATCAATTGTTAAAGTTACAAATAGTTTATTCCTGAGGCCTAGTTAAGAAAAAAAACAGGCTCAATATTATGAACCTCTTCACTGAGTCCCTGTTCTTGGCTGTGACTAATTTGGCCTATTTCCATAGGTTCAGGATGCTGAGCTGCATTTCGTACTTGGCCTGATGGATTGAATATTGGCCTTCGAAACTGACCAGAGTAGGGTCTTTGTTCATTTCTGAACCCATTATGATTTGATGGAAAATTTCAATTTTGCCTAAATGTCTCGGAATTTGTGTTTTGGCGATTAAATCTGGGATTATTAAATTGAGGTGGTTTAGGGTGGAAGTTATATTGATTATTTCGAGTATTGGTGTGTTGTTTAGGTAGTGCCTGTCTGAGGTCAGGAATTCTTTGTCTAAATTTGTGTCGTCTTAAACGTTTTTAATTTTATGGACATCAAATTCATTTCTTATTTCTCTAGATAAGTTTCCCGAAACAATCTGTTTTATTCGATTCACAAGCAGTGCGTAAAATGTTTCTTTAGTTTCTCGCGAATTACATTCGTAAGTCGAAAATGTGTTAATATCGTAAATAATTTTTTCGATTTGAAAGTTTATATCAAAGATTGAACTTACTTTTAAGTTTCCAATTTTTCTTGAAATATCCTTATAATTACCCGTTGGACTGTAGTGTTGTTTAAGAAGGTCTCTAGCTTCCTCCCACGATTGAGGTGCATTATTTAGTAGTAGTTCCTTTGCTCGTCCCACAATTTGGGTATTGTAGATTGCCTGGAATAGCACCGCTTTTCTTGCTTGATCTTCAACATTTATTAGATGCGTTCCAACACAGTTTAAAAATTGTGTAAGTTGTTGCCTGTCTCCGTCGAATGGATTGATGTATTCAATTTCTTTGAAAACATGAATTAATCTGTTGGCGACCGTTTGTCGGTTCATCGTCGGAAGGTTTTCTAGTGCGATGACTAGTCTTTCCATTACGGCTGCCTCCATTTCTTCCTTCCGAATAACTGTCGACCAAAGTTTGGTAATTCTGTCCTTTGACGGAATGTTTGGTAGATATTTTAACACTATCACGGGAGTTGAAGACAAAAGATGTGGATAGGGCCCGAAATTTCACAGATTTATCGGTGCGCAATTCTCTTGTAACAGTATTTACAGGTGCTATTTTTCACTTATTTTTAGTGGTTTCACAGCACTTATATTATTCAGTTGCAATTTTCGCGCTACGCGTTTCGCGTATTTTTAGTCCGTTCTCATATGGATCCTTTCTGTTTAAAAGAATCCTACCGACTGCGCCCCTCAAATTAATAAATGCGGACTTTTAAGAAAAAATAATATATTTAATGTTTTCTGCTACAATTCTGTCAATCAACTAACTAATTACTACAGTACATAGGCCTTTTAAAGCTTCTGATCGATAAGCAACCATGAGAACTTACCCACAGATGCTTGTACATTCGATGTCGATCAGATGAAAAGATTGTTTGGAAAAATGGCACGTTCAGTGTTTAAATGTTTACAAAAATCTTTACGAGGATGCTAGAAGCTTCATGGGAACAAAAATAATTAATTTTAAGAATAGAAACGTGCATTTTTCAATAATAGAGGTTTGGGTGTTGGACAGAATATGTAACCTACATAACATGGAACACCATGCGAGAATACTGTTTTGATAATGCAACTGATTTTTTTAACGTTGCAAGGTAGACATTTTCAAAAGATGCCGATTAGCTCCTTCTCTCGGCATGGCGGATCTTTACCGAGTAAAACCACCTCCGTTTTGTTCAAACCACTCTCTCGATCAATTTTCAGTAATTGTACGTATTTAGATTTCAGAACATAGTAGTTTCCAGATGGTATAAGGAAAAGTTCCAAATTTGAGGTATTTCGCATCCTTTTAGTTCGATTATTAATATACAGTAGAACCTCGCTCTTCGTACACAATTCGTTCTAGCAGGCAGTTCGAATGGCGATTTGTACTAATGGCGAATCATTTTTTCGCATAAGATGTAACGTAAATTGCATTAATCGGTTCCATACTCTTTATTTAAACTAATGAGTTGAACAGTAGAAGTAATAAATGTACAATTGTATAATTTTTTAATACGATTTTTATTATTTAAACTCTACTTACATATGTATTACAATTTCTCATCACTTTCTATATTAAAAACGTTAGATGATTTTTGGTCCTTTACATATTAAAAAGGTATCCAATGTTGATTGTTTTTGTCTTTTTTTAGGATCTTCCTAAAATGCTCCATCACATTGTCGTTAAATAAGTTAACGCTCCTATTCGCCACAGCTGTGTTTGGATGCCATTTTTGGACAATGTGAAGACCCATCTTCAATCGCTTCCTGCTATTCTCTCTGTAGTTCTTGAAGTTCTTCAGTATTCAACTCATTTTGATAATCTTCAATCAACTCCTCCACATCATCACTGTCTACATCCAAACCCATGGATTTCCGTGGCAGTGTCTTCTAAATCTTTGAATTTTCTTTTAAATTCACCAACAAACTTTTCAGCAGCATCTTTATTTGAACTAGCAGCCTCCCCGTGCCGAACGATGCTATGAATTCCACTTCGCTTCTTAAATCGGTCAAACCATCCCCTACTTGCTTTGAATTCATCACTTTTTGTACCACTTGTTCCGGGAGTGTCTTGTTTTAGGTCGTCATACAATCTTTTCGCTTTTTCGCAAATCATTGCTTCAGAAATGCTGTCACCTGCAAGTTGCTTCTCGTTGATCCAAACTAACAAAAGTTTTTCCACTTGTTCAATTACAGGTGGTCTATTGACGGCAAGAACTGTCACTCCTTTTACTACATTAGCCTATTTTAATACGTTTTTATTTTTTAATATAGATGATATTGTTGACTTCGCCATTCCATAGTGAGTAGCTTAGTCTGTCACACGAGTCCCACCTTCAAACTTTGAAATGACTTCTTTTTTAACTTCAATCGTTCATCTGACTGCTTTCCGTTTGGATGAATCACTCTTTATTTTTGGACCCAAAGCAACACTATTATTATCTAAAAAAAAACAGCACAAAGGGTAGTGAGTACATACAAGACTGAACAAGTGTTGAAGTGAACAGAAAGCGGCCAGCACAGCGTGGAGCGGGGAGTGGCCGGTGCGGTGCAAAATTGCGCGTGAATGTAGTCCGAATCGCGAAAAAGCGTACGAATGGCGATTTAAATTTTACTTGAACAAGTTGTACGAATAATGAGTTGTACGAGTAGAGAGGCGGACGAATAGCGAGGTTCCACTGTATATGTTTATTATATTATTTCATATTAACTTCAACTTTGCCTTTGATTTTTGTGGAGCTGGTTGTAATTGTTATTTACTCCGGATGTTAGTCTTGCAGGAGGTATTTTTTAAGTGTTTTTTTAGTATTTTTGTAAAGGATTTGGGTTCGTCATGTTTTTCTTTTGCTCTTAAAAAAATTAAGCTGCTTTGTTGAATGGGTTTCTTTTAGTCATTTTGTTCTGGCAACTGTAATAGCAACATTATTGATGTTTCTCATGCTGTAAATTTTCTTCCCGCCAATCTATCTAATTTCACAGTGAATACTGCATTACGGTGTAAATTTTTATACATAATATTAGCTTTTTCCATAGAAATTACACCTTGCAAATTTAATTCATGGGCTATTCTGTAATCCTCCGCCGTTGGAGTTAGCACAGGGAGATTTCAAATGGTTTTATACGGCTTGGTTACTAGTCTGGAGATGATCGTGAGGCTATCTTTAGAAGTTTGGCTCCAATTCAAAACGCCTTAGGAAATTTGAGAAAGGAGGTGCGCATACATAATTTCGATTTTTTTATTGGAAAGAAGTAGAAGCGACGTAGAAGAAAAACGAATACAACCAGCTTTTTCCTTAAATCATTTATATGTGATGCCCATGTTAGTTTATCGTCCATTAAAAGTCCTAAATATTTTATTTGTTCTTCTCTCTGAATGGTTGTGTGGTTGTATGTCCATCTTTTTTTTGTTTGAAAATAATATATTTTGTTTTCTCAGAACTTGCTGTTAACCTGCTATGGAGTAGCCAATACCTGTACAGGTTAGTATTCACTTTTTGTTCAATTTCAAGATTAGTTTTGCCTGAGTACAAGAGCACAATGTCTTCTGCGTACATAACTACTCCCGCAATAAGAACAAAATTTTCAGCGTAAATTTCTCGTCCGTTCAAAACACATTTTCGTGACTTATATGCAAAACAAACATATCTACTTCGTTACAAATATTGCGAGCTAGAAAATAACAACTCTTATTGCAGCAAAATTTTGAGCATCCGATAACATCAGCAATTGTTATGTTAACGCTTCAGCTACGCATTTATAGTATGTAGAGATGCATCCAGTGACCGCAAATCACTGGACAGTACTTTAATACAGGTACCTTTAATCCCGACGAAATTTGCTGCAAAACAGGATCGTCATCAGCGACAATCAAGGGTGATATAGACTCCGATAAAAGATTTACAGTACATTCTTAATAATTTGTTCTGAAAAAATATGTCAGGGTATACCAGGTATGGCCCACAAGAAAAAACACAGTGTGCGAAGAGACAGACCGTGCGATTTGCATTGACAGTGTTTTCAGTAAATTTTTTTAGATTATTGCCGTAGGGTTTTTGTCAAGTTTTAACTGCCAATCAGATCAAACAAATTGACCTCGAGAATGAATGTTGGTGTGTGTAGATTAATCGGCATTCATTTGCGGAAGAAACCCTGAGAAAACTGTATCGGAGAAAAGTTGGACCTGATCGCGGAGACTCGCCACGTTTTCGTCACCCGTCGAGAATCGTTAGGTGAAATCTTTTTTGCATGGATAAATGGACATGCTATAGAAATCGCGATAACAATATATCGCAGTTTTCTGATAATTACATAAGATTTCGCGGAAGGGATGCAAGAAATTTGTGAAAGCGCAAGTAAATCTTCGTGAAAAGTTAGTGCTTTCGAGTCTATAATTTTTTTGGTGATCTGGCAAAATGATCATCCCTAGTCCTAAACTTTCTGTCATGTTGGAGTGCACTTAATTTTTTAAAGGAAGTTTGAAGACGAGGGATGTAGCCAACGAAAGTTTTAGTTATCTTACAGATCCGTTCGAGTGCTCCCGCTATTGTCCCATAAAACAAGACAAGTTAGAAAATGTTGGTGACTTGAATGTGCTATCTTTTGGATTTCTGTGACATTTGCAGCAATTAGCTATTCTCTACAAAAGTGCAACAAACAAAAATGGTTGGTTAACTGTTCGAGGCTACGTGGGTTACAAATTGTCATGTTTATGGTGGATATTTCACAACAAAGGCTCGATTATTTTCACCAGCATGTGTACGCAGATTTCGTTGCATATTTTCTGCCAAACCCTAATAAAAATTAAAGGCTAATGTCCCAAAAAGATTATTATTTCTTATTTTGAAAACTGCGTACGTTCAAAATAAGTATCTAAGCCACAAAAAGAACTGTTAGCACCGGCATACAAGTTGAAAGATTGGAAAGATAAATTGAAGGGTGATGGCGTATAATACGACTACAAGATAAATCATCCATTTTGGTGAAAACTCATGAAGAACGAAATAAATGAAGTTTCCTAGCTTTGGCATGTATCTTTTAGCTATTTACATCACTTTAGCATTTATTTCTTGGATTGTATTATTGACATCCTTGAATATCAAGTTTTTAGTTTTAAAATGCACGTATTTCATCTACCTTTGGGCAAGTAAAGGGCTAGCCTCGACTGAGGAAAATAAGTATTAGTTGGTTTTATGCGCTGACTATATGCGGATACAAATGTGCTGGGCAATAATAAGACGAACCGAGAAAGCAACATTTGTGCCTTGCAATCTCCATTGAGGCCGTTTCCTTTTCGGAAGTAGCACGGCTACCAGCGAGGTTGTTTGCTCGAATGGTAGTATTGTCGAATTTCACTCGTAATTGCAGGAGAATCACTTTTGTCTAATGAAGTAGTTAATTTTTTGTTGTCGGGTAGACTTTGATCGCAATCTTGTTTCAGTACAGACACGAAAGTTTGGAGTAAGTAGAGTAGAAGATATTGTTTCATTTTTATTCAGAATTCTTCCGAATCTCTGGATATGAGATTAAGTGGCCTACCAGCGATAATCGTACCTAAAACATTGAAAAGTTCAAACCCAAATTAGTCTGCATATCAGAAAAAGTTCGTTGAAACGTCCCTGAGACTTACATCTCAGTCGCGCATTTGCACGCAAACCACACTTTTTATATATAAATTGTTCTGTTGTTTGATAAAAAGCTCTTCTTAGCTTTTTTTAATCCAAGATAAATGTACTGGATATTCTACCAAATTGAGAACATATGCGCAAAATGACTGCTTCCACTAGAATCTCGAAAAATAAAAGCGTAATTTACTAAAATTAGTCGAATTATACATGCATACAACAAAAATGGAGCGAAAGGTCAGCTATGGGTTTTAATTTAAACAGCTAGACTTAAGACTCGCCTCTCGATTCTTCGAATCTCAACGCAACAGCAAAATTTATTATCAAGAACTCTAGGTATCTTTACTGACAGTCAAGTCGCCGCTCATTCACTACCAAACCCGTTACTTCATTTCAAATAGTTACGCAATGTTGAAGCTTTCTAAATTTGATATCTGCAGACTTTCAAGTGACCCTACTTTGAGTTCCAAGCTACATTGATATAATGGCAAAGAGTAGACGCTTTAGCGAAATGTTGGAATTCTTTAAGTTTTTATTAATCCAGAGGCTTGAAACAAAACCTGTCTTTGGGGAAGTAGTTACAAGACAACCAGATAAACGTGGCCAACCTTGAGTTCAAAAACATCAAGCAGCTCATCAATATGAGTCAAGAGATCTTGAAGCTAGGCACCATAGCATAAAGAATATATAGCACTGACACTCTAAGATGTCAAAACAGACTTGGGGCAATACATGCCAAATTTACCCCTCCATCAGAAAGAGCGCTCTGGCTTCCATTTTCAAGCTCGCGCGAGAAATAGTAGGTTGAAATACGTATTCAAATTTCTTCAGGCCAGGTTGTGCATATGTAAAAATTAGCTGACTTAACGCTAGTGTGCGTGAAATCAACGAATGAGGCGAGTACCCGATGCGAATACGCGACTGATCGAAGCATTTCAGGCTGCCCGATCAACAACGAAAATACGCGGCATTGCAATTTTCAATAGCAATAAATTTTATTGGAATATTTCACATAAGAGTATTGAAAAACTTTCCATTAAATAAATAAGGTGTTTTAGCAGATAAATAAACTGCCAAATTGTTAATTTTCCTTTACTTTACTTTTTCACTTTATTTAGTTTTTCAAAGTTCAAAGATGAAACTCCATTTCCTTTCTTCAATAAAATTCACTGAGTTGGATTTTTTTGATTTCTTACGCGCTTTACCCGTAACTCTGAGCTGATAATTGAAAAACGAACGTGAAAACCGGTCAAATTTGACGTTACCGCAGAGTGTTCCACTATCATTTCACTCAATTGCGAATACTTGCTGACGTTCACTGGCAGAAAGTAGTCACCGATTCAGTGTTGCAGTGTCAGGGAAATGTAATCCCTTCTTCGTTGCTCTATATGCCTTAATAAACAGAGCACCGAAGAAGGAACTTTTTTTACTTTTCGTAGAGCTCCGCCACTTTTCCACACTGTTCGAAGTCGTAGCCATAAAACACTTTTCCGATTAAAACACGTTGCCTAGTGGTGCACCGATGCACAAAGATTGCGAACGCATTTCTCTGACGCACTTGTAACTATTATGTGTTTCGATTTTCATTCAAAAAATCTAAAATCATATTACACGCGATATTCCGACCGCGAATCGTCACACAAATACATTTCTCGCTGACAGTTACCATTTAACGAATTAACGAAACTAGCTTCTATGTACATCTCTGTCTTTCGTGCACGAGCCATTCACATGCAATTTGCTTACTCTGTACCCATGCTAGGGTACACGGATATGCGTTTACCTATACTTAGGCACAGCCTAGCCACTTTGATTGTATAACAGATATGTGAGAAATTGACTGAAGTGTCAGTGCTATAGGTTCTTCATGATATGCTAGGCACACACGGGCAACAATCTGCAGTGAAGTTCCAGTGGGCATGAATGTTCATCAGATGTTTCAATAAAACCGCGCACACGACCGACAGAAAAGTCAGTCGAAGAATGAAGATAGAACATGCTCTATTTAGTCACCAAAAACTTTGTACGCGTACACGACAAACAGGCGTGCACGTTTTTCTTGCTTTGATTTGATTTCAAGTGTTACGGGCTCTCATCAATGAAGCTCTTCAAGGAATATCTGCATGTTTCCAAATAAAGTTGAAATTTGGGACACTTGGTGTCGTGTCGATGAGTTTTGTTAATAAAACATTTTATTTACATAAATTTAAATATACGTCTATTGTGTTCGTTTAGATTTTTCGGACTGATCTTATCTCTTTGTTGTCTCTTTCCAGACTTAAGTGTTATCCTTCTCTTCGGTCGTAGCAGCAATGGTGGCATCTTTTTCAAAAGCTGTTTATAAGTGGTTTTTGACCGTCAAACACCGTCGATCATTGCAGGCTATGCTTGAGTTTCTCTTTGGAAATGATGAAATGATGCAAACAATGGTTCCTGCCGATTGCGTTGCGTTTGTTGCGGTGGAGTATTGAAAACTTTATTTTGAATATCGTTGCTTCTTTTCACAAGGACGTCTTGTATTTGGTTCTTCAAAGCAAGATGATCATTCTTGTTATTTAATAAATAGGCTGGCATAAGTCTTTCCATCAATACGTTCACTTTTTTTTCACTTTTGATGGTTACAACGTAGTCTGTCGACATACTCATTATTTCATATGGCCCAGTATATGGTGATTCCAGAGGTTTCTGTATTGCCATCTGGGCATGGATATTCTGTCGTGGGAATGCCATCTGATGAAGAGAAAATCTATCTAAAATGTTGAAGCAGCAGAGTTGTTAGCTACTGGTTGAGTGATTATTTTCAATTGGTATGCTCGTACCGTAAACTTGAAAAGTTTGTGTCATTTGAAATGTTCTTTGCGAGCTTTTGAATTTTGCCCAAAAATTTAATGATAGAAACATTTTTCTTGTTGTTATTGATTCATTCAATTAATTTCTGATACATTTGTTGCTATCATGTTTTAGGAACTGTTTCTTGTAATCAAAGTTTGGATGCTTTCTTTGATTCATTCCTATAAGGTTGGAATAATGGTCGAGAGCGCGCAGTCATTCTGCTGACCAATAATGACAATTTGCTGCAATGATACGTTGAATACACTAAAACCCATGTTTATGGTAAATGTCTGTAAGGATCAATATAAGAATATTCGGCAACTATTTTCAAAGCTCGTAAGCTGCCCTTAATAAATGAAATATTTTTAAATATGGTTGACTATCTTTGAAAATTGCTAACAATCTTTGAGAACCCTTACATTTTATTTACAGTTGTTCACCATCGGTAAAAATCTTAACCTTACATTAAAATTTGCAAAATTACACTCCGAGTCACATTTCAAAATACCAATTATGCGAAAAATTGAAAATGTTTTGGAAATCAAAACATGTACAGCTTGATTGTAATGGACAAAAACTAAAGTCGATTAACAGCTCTGAATTTCAAAAATGACATTAGGCATTTGAATAATAATCTGGGCGTGAAATTCAAATTCCAAATAACAAGGCTTTGTTTGGGTTAACTGTTACATATTAAAGCAGCTTTTTCAAATAAAATATGTACATTTATCTCGACTTTTCATAAGCTACTAATTTTTGCGGAAACAATGAAATAAGCGCCACTCATAATTTCCAAAAAAATGCGGATTCAAACTGCTACAACTCCAAAACTTTTTTATTTTAGTTTAACTGTAAATTAAACTACTTACTGTTTACACTGTGTGTGACGCTGTGCAGTCTGGACAGCTTCTATTTAGAGCGAAAACATAATAGTTCATAAGAAACGCTTAAAAGTTCAAAAACTTTTTTCTCGAAATCATGCAAAATTCTTAATGTCCTACTTATAAGTAAAATTTCATCCCAATCAAAGAGTACGAGGTCATGCCTTCTACTAATTAATTGAGTTTGATTTAGCTAAAAGAACTTTTAAAGAAACTTGAAATACACCACTAGTGACTTTTATTCTTGTGGAAGGACCATTTTACAATAAGGATTTCATTAACTACCTCCTTTGTCTTGAGTTCGTCCGGTTCATAAAGATACTTAACAAATCGCAAGTAGTTATAAATTTCAAAAAATAAATTAAGGGAAATCAAACGCATGTCATGCAAGACACAAGATAAAAAAGCACTATTTTTATCTTTCCAGTATAAAGAGACGTTATTGTAATTGTTACGCAGATTGAAATTGAAATTTTCCACATATCTTTTAGTTGCAAGGATTATTCGTGAAGTATTTTTGTAAAGAATTTTATTTTGTATATGTATGCTTGTGTGCCTACGTTCATGATTATGATTTTCTAAAACTACTTATAACGATAACAAAGTCACATCCACTTTGATGAGATAGTAATCGAAGTGTATCAGCAATTTGGAATTGAATTTAGATAAGATTCGGTTCACCAGTTGTTTCGTTTCCAAACATCGTAGGTAGGCATGGGTAAAACCATCTCATTTTAGTGAATCGTTTCATTGATTCTCATTCAGTAAAAAGAAACTATTGTAAAAGATTTGCATTTAATTGATAGTTCGTCGCAGTAGATGCCTTCTCGGTGTTGGACGCCGAACGCCGGATCTTGTATTCCTCAAGTGTGATCCGGGATTTAGCGCTGTATAGGAATAGCGCACTTTTATTGAGGGAACAGGGTTAAATTGAAGTACCTACCGGCAAGTTAATTGCCACATATCTGGCGCAGGATTCAAGATCCAAGCTAGCCGATATTTTTATTCTGTTTTACTTTTAGCGACTGCTTACGCTTTAATTGTAGCGCTTCTAAAGCCAAGTTACGGCTCGAGCGTATTGCCAAACTACGGCAATAGTAGATAATTAAAAACGAGTCAAAAGTAAGACTATGACTGTATTTTCTTTTGTACACTTTCCTTTTATACACTTTTTACAACTTAACATATAATCCCTACTCTAATATTTTATTCTACTTAATACATAATCCCTACTCTAAAACTGGAAGAATTGAATATGGTAAATTCATTCTACCAATCAAAATATCGATCAGCACTTTTCCATATGACCCAATTTAAAAATGCAACACTCATAATAGTCCATGAGTGAAATGTAACACTCATAATAGTCCATGAGTAATATGCAACACTCATAATAGTCCATGAGTAATGACTACTCAGGTTTCGTACTTTGTGTGTACATTACACATGCCAATGCTAGGCGCCGCTTCGTCTAGAGCGATCGCAATGGGTTAGTATAAACATTCGTTCATATGTCTATTTTTAGTGACAACATGAATTGACTTTCGTGTGAGTGTAATGCGAAACGAGTATGCAAAGTGAGCATTACAAAGTGATCGTAAGTTATGCATTTGTATATTCTACGATTGCTCATTGATTATTAATTTGTGGGTTTAGTTTATAGTAAAATGCTGATTGATTGTGTAGATATGTGTAGATCCACTACACCCTTAACCTTTTGAGGTGAGAGTTTGGGTACAAACTCGAGACTTATTTTAGGTATTTTTACATGTCTTATATTATATTTTCATTCATGTTATTCCCCTTTTTTTTTTTTTTTTTTTTTTTTTTTTTGAAAATCTTAAGTCTATTATTGTGTATCCATTTTTTCTTATTATCTATTTCCAATAGTGTATTTACATTATTTTTACTTAGTACTTTAAATGGACCTTTATACGGTTTCTCATGTTTTCTTCTGTTCTCTACTTTTAATAAAACAAGATCGTCTATTTCTATGTTTAATGGTTTTGAATAACATTCTTTATTTGTTCTAATCATTTTAGCTTTTTCAATTAAGTCCTTTGCTTTTGTTAGAGACATTTTTAATCTAATTTTTAATTCATTTCTGTAATTCTCTAAATTGTATATTTCTTCTGAATCGCTTAAAATGTCATTTGGTGAATAGGATAGTTTGCCGAATACTAGTTCGTAAGGTGTATAATTTGTGTCAATGTGTGGAGTTGTATTGTATGAAAATGTATAGAAAGGTATCCATTCGTCCCAGTTGTTGTTATCAACGAAGGACAGTAAGTATTCGTTTAATACGCGGTGGTTCCTTTCTATTACACCTAACGACTCATGATGGTAAGGGGTTGAAAATATTTGTTTTATATGTAGTAACTCGCATACTTCTTTCATTAGACTGTTTGTAAATTCTGTCCCTAAGTCCGTTTTTAGAATCTTGAAATGACCGTATAATAAGATAAATTTATTTACTATAGCTTTTGCTACTGTGGTAGCATCCTTAGTCTCTATGGGTATGGCAGTTATAAATTTCGTTAATTCGCACTGAATAGTGAGAATGTATCTGTAGTTGTTGGAAATTCTCAACGGGCCAACAATGTCTGCACTTACGATCTCGAAGCTAGTAGATGGAGTCTCGGTTTTTATCATTTTCTCTTTGGTGTGCTTAGTTATTTTATTCATTTTGCACTTTTCACATTGGTTTATATGTTTTTTGACCATTTTCTTCATATCCTTCCAACAGTATCTCTGTTTCAATTTTAGCAATGTTTTATGTACTCCTATGTGTCCTCCATGTGGCGAATTGTGGTACTCAATAATTAATTCATTTTGCTTTTTGACGTCTTGAATTCTTATGGGCGGTCTGTATATTAATATTTTTAACTTATAAATTTCTTCTCGTTGCAACGCATTAAATAATTTCTTGAATTCATTTCTCGGTACGTACCTGAATATATCATCATTAGAGGATAAAGATAGTGCATTTATGCTATTGTTCTTTGAATATATTAACAACTTCTTCATGACAGAAACTAATTTCGTGTATGAATTATCGTTGTTGTTATCATGAACTTTCAGCTTATCGTTGAAGGAAACTGGTTTCTCAACAACTTTATCACTGTAGCGCACTACTATAAAATCTTTCTCTTTAGTTATAGATATATCATCTCTCTTGTATTTCTTGCTAGCTAGCATATAAAATTTCAGTTTCATCGCCCCTTTAATATCTGACAAAGAAGTGCAATCAAACGCATGGAGGTGATCAATCTCTTCGTTTTGGTTGCCACTTTGCTTGTCGATTTCTGTATTTTTATTTTCACTTTGTACCTTTTTCGTTTTACTTCTTGTTATCGCCAATAATTTTTTGCTAATATTTTCATCGTTTGTCGGAGGTATCATGGATTTTAGCATTTCAGTGTTCATTTGTATTCTTGACAGCGCATCCGCATTTGTATTTATATTACCCTTTTTGTATATGATCTCGAAATCGTAGTCCGATAAATCTAGACGTATTCTAGTAAGTTTTGAAGATGGATTTTTATGTGTAAACAATGATACCAAAGGTCTGTGGTCTGATACGACTATAAACTTCCGATCTGTCTACGTCTATGGGTATTATCGCTTCTGTTCTTGCGGGAATAGTTATGTGTGCCATGTTAGCTTTTGTAGTGTACATTGGTAACACTATATCTCTGTCTTGTGTACTGAAGGATATGGTATACGTTTCGTAGTCAATTTTGCACATATACTTGATTAGCATGTCTCGTCCTATAATGCCATCAGTTTCGATAGGGAATTTCTCATCTACCGCATGAAATGTATTTGATATAATGATATCTTCAATGTTGAAATTTAGTTTGATAGTTCCGAGTGACATTGTAGTTTCGTTTGTTATGCCCGTGAGTTTGCACCTGTTTTGTGCTTGTATATCATATGAACTTAAATTATTACTCTTGTATATGGAGATGTCGGCTCCAGTATCTATTAATAGTTGTAGATATCTATGTTCATTTTTGTTAAATATTTTTATATAGTTTGTGCTCATACCCGTTATTCTGTATACCTTATTCTCTAGAGTGTATTTATTACTGTTTTTTGTTTCGGCTTCAAAAACTATGCTTCTTCCGGGAGGTTGCCTAATTCCTCTCGGGAACTTGTCACGTTTCCCTGGTTGTTTATCAATTTTACCCTTCTAGTGTTGTATCTGTTATTATTGTTATTATATCTTCCTGTATTATTATCAAATTTATTTCTATTAAAATTTCTGGTAGGATTAGAATTCCTATCATTGTATCTATTATATGTCCTATAGGAGTTATTATTAAAATTATTGCGTGGGTGATTGGAACTTCCACGATTGTCATTTCTATTATAATAACCATTGTGGTTATTATGTCTTCTGGCATTAAAATTATTGTACTTGTTATTTTTATTTACGTACATAATTGTTGAAGGTTGAGATTCATTGTTCTCAATTTCAGTGGCCAATGTGATAGCTTCACTGAAAGTCTGTGGTCATGCTGCGAACACAGTGTCCCTAATTTGATCGTTTAGACCATTCTTGAATATAGTAAGAGCATATGTGTCGTTTATGCTCTGTATTGCTTGTCTAGCAGCTTGGTTTACATCTGCACCTAACGTGCCAATTTGTAATTGGTTTAAATCACTTATTAAAGATAATATTTTGTCTTTGTATGCCGTTATGGGCATGCGTTTCTGGGTTATGCCTGCGAGCTGTGTATGTATTTGGGGTACCGTTTTATTATTTTTGTACCTGAGTCGTAGCTCTGTTTCTAAATTATTGATACTAGTAATTGATGAAATGTTTATTGCTGTTCTCACATTTGTGTTGAGTTTAATGTGTAGAACTAGATTCAGCAACTCTATTTTACCTTCTGCCGATAATTTTTTTTCTATTAATTTGATTATAGTTAAAAATGTCTCTAGTTCAGCGAACTTCCCATCAAATGTGGGTATAATCTTGATTGCACTTTCTATGTTAAATTCTGCCATCTCTGTGTAGATGATATTGTCTTCAATTTTTACCAATATGTTTGCAGCGTTCAGCCGTTGTATCAGGTTTGTAATTAGGTTTCTACAAACTGATGAAAATGTCGATTTTAGTTCTATCTCATTGCCTTCCTTAATGTCGTTAAAAAGGTTTTTACCTACAGTTTCTGCATCGATTGCGTATTCTAATTTCTCTTTAAGAGTTTTGACCGTATAGGTCTTTGTTTTCTTTAAATTTATTAAATTATTTTGTAATTCAGACAATATCTGTTTTATCTTCTCCACCGACATCTGTGAGGACAATTAGAATTTCTTTCAGCTATACATTGTTTCGTCCTAATCCGATATTCCTATCTACTATCTTCCTTGCATACCTTTTTTGACTATTATTATAAAGATATGGGCACGCCATTATTATTAAGAAAACAATTGTTGTACTTATTGTTTGTTTGTATTCAATAAAAATATTAGCCTGAGTACTGCAATTATTTCCCATAGTTTAAAGTAGTTAATATATATATGATACAATTTAATTATTTATACAAATTTTTTTTTTTTCTTTAAGTTTGTTTAGCCGCTCCGTAAATTGCCTCCTTTGTTCCTTGGCCGAAATATGTATTAGCCTGTGAAGTATAGCTTTTTCACGCCTTTCTTTGTATCTGCGTCCTCCACGTTGTCGACGTTTTATTTTATTTATACGTGGCTCATCTATTCCACTTCGTTTCACGAAGTCCTCTATTTTCCTTGGACGTGGACCAGGTAGCGATGATGGCTTATATGGTGGAGCTCGTAGATTTGGACTAAGCTCATACTCCTCGTGTAAGGTTGCCGCTGGTGTTTTTTGTGCTCGTATCAGACATCTTTCAAATGCCTTGTGGAACTCTTCATCTGTTGTTATATTGGCTATTTCACCGTCTTCAAGGTCTTCCGTATGCTGTGGTATATCATCCTTCAGATGTTCGAAGTTTACTGGATCGTCGGTTGCAGGATCGTCGGTTGCAGGATCGCCATGTAAAAGATTTGCATTTAATTGATAGTTCGTCGCAGTAGATGCCTTCTCGGTGTTGGACGCCGAACGCCGGATCTTGTATTCCTCAAGTGTGATCCGGGATTTAGCGCTGTATAGGAATAGCGCACTTTTATTGAGGGAACAGGGTTAAATTGAAGTACCTACCGGCAAGTTAATTGCCACATATCTGGCGCAGGATTCAAGATCCAAGCTAGCCGATATTTTTATTCTGTTTTACTTTTAGCGACTGCTTACGCTTTAATTGTAGCGCTTCTAAAGCCAAGTTACGGCTCGAGCGTATTGCCAAACTACGGCAATAGTAGATAATTAAAAACGAGTCAAAAGTAAGACTATGACTGTATTTTCTTTTGTACACTTTCCTTTTATACACTTTTTACAACTTAACATATAATCCCTACTCTAATATTTTATTCTACTTAATACATAATCCCTACTCTAAAACTGGAAGAATTGAATATGGTAAATTCATTCTACCAATCAAAATATCGATCAGCACTTTTCCATATGACCCAATTTAAAAATGCAACACTCATAATAGTCCATGAGTGAAATGTAACACTCATAATAGTCCATGAGTAATATGCAACACTCATAATAGTCCATGAGTAATGACTACTCAGGTTTCGTACTTTGTGTGTACATTACACATGCCAATGCTAGGCGCCGCTTCGTCTAGAGCGATCGCAATGGGTTAGTATAAACATTCGTTCATATGTCTATTTTTAGTGACAACATGAATTGACTTTCGTGTGAGTGTAATGCGAAACGAGTATGCAAAGTGAGCATTACAAAGTGATCGTAAGTTATGCATTTGTATATTCTACGATTGCTCATTGATTATTAATTTGTGGGTTTAGTTTATAGTAAAATGCTGATTGATTGTGTAGATATGTGTAGATCCACTACACTATTCCCTTAATGTTTCAGAAAGAGATATTAACTGAAGCGTTAAAAAAATCATTCTGTTTTTGATTGGGTATATTAGCTCAATTCAAGTGGCATGGAGCAAAGTTTATGATATGTTATATGTTTATGTTATAGATAACCATGGGGTCTCAGAGGAACTGCACAACGAGTGGTGATAGCGGCTGTGAGGGGGGACCCAAATTTCAATGAATCTAGAAAAAACTAAAAAGGAAGATCCATTCGGCCCGGAAGGGAAGTGGACGAAGGTGACGCGTCCTTCTAGTGGGAAGATAACCGCGATACTCAGCCAACCCCCTACTTCTTCGAGGGATGCATGCTCCAAAGCAGCTATGCCAGGGGCAAGTACCCCCTCAGTCAAGCCTATTGGCGCTAGCGGTAACACCAAGGTAACGGCGAACAAGCCGACCCGCACTGTTTCCGGAGTGCCCTCCAACACCGCTTCCACTTCAGGTGTTAAGAAGCAACAAAACCCCTCAGTTACGGCTTACAGAGACAGAAGGTCTGCCTTCAAAGTCCTGAAAAGGCTGGAAGATTTAGCTCCGGATGGTCTTTCCCAGAAGGATAAAATCTCCCTGAAATGGGCAACCACCACAGTAGAGGCGTAAAAAGCCTCCATTCCAAAGAAAGAGGCCAATCATAAAAGATGCAGATCTAATTAGTCTGCCCCAATTCAACCGAGCGTCCAACTGCCGGATAGTAAAATACCAAAACTGGTCACACCCAATCCTGTTAAGGGCAGGAGTTTCAGTGAAGCTGCCAAGAACAGCCTGGTACGGGCTGTTATCGACAGAAGCAGCAGCGATGGTACCATCTCACCGTCAAATTGGAAGATGGTGAAAGTCGCACTTCTTCGGGTGTACAAACCCATACTGGAGGCAAATCCTGGCCCTTCACCAAGTTGTCGTGACGCTGGCTGGTACCAGGGTCACGTAAAACTGATAGCCGGATCAACGTTCAGCGGATCTTTACAAGCAGGCTATGGGTAGATTGGGAGAAGTCTGGCCCGAACTAAAGCTGGATCCTGTCTGCAGGGAAGACATCCCGAATCGGCCTAGGTCCAGGGCGTTGATACCAGCGGAGCGATCCACAACGGAGGAAATTGTTGAGCTAATCAAGCTCAGCAATGCTGACCTCTCGGTGGAAAATTGGAAGGTAGTTAAGGTTAGCGAGCCCAGCTATGGACAGCGAGAGGCCCTAATAATCCTGAACGAGGAGTCGCTAGCTCCATTGGAGTCGAAGAGCGGGGTGATCGGCTACGGTTTCTCGGCTATCACCCTGCGAGTATATCGCAAGGACCGTACTGTGAAAGCAGTACGGGAACCGAGCAAGGAGAGCGGAAGCGAGGGAACTGTGGAAGCATCAGTAGACCTGACCGTGGACCTCTCTGAGTCAGATCTTCTCTCCGATGACGGAAGAAGCACCACCTCCACTCTGTGGTTGGCTGGGGACCTTCTCAGGTCCCTCGACCTGGTCGAGGAGGAGGAGATGTCCTTATCTGATGAGGAGGCGGATAAAACATTGTCGCGGCGCTGAGGTTTCTGCAGATTAACCTCCAGCACTCCAAGGCGGCATCCTCCGCACAAAGGAGAGGAGCTAATACTGGCCCGAAAACCTTGGGTTGTTGAAAACCGGGTTTGCGGGCTCAACATGAAGGGATACAACACAGTATCTTCCAACACAGCTGGTAAACCGAGAGCTTGCATAATTTTAAAGGAAGGCTTGCAGTTTTTAACCTTGTATAATTTCAGTGACCAGGACACCAATGCCATAGCAGTGGAAAGACAGTCCAAACCCCTTTGGACTGTCTTCTGCTACATGGCGCATGATGTTCTGCCACCTCCAACTAGCCTGCAGAGGATCACAAGGGAAGCCACTGCAAGAGGCATTCCTTTAATAGTCGGAGCGGACGCCAATGCCCACCATCGCATCTGGGGTAGCACCGACACGAACAAACGGGGTGAGTCACTATTCAAATTCATCTTATTACATGACTTAGTCCTAGCTAACAAAGGTGAGGATCCTTCCTTCATTACGGCAAGCCGTAGAGGGGTTCTAGATATCACTCTGATGAATGAGCACTTGAACCACGCCATCAAGGGATGGCACGTATCACAAGAGTGCTCGTTCTCCGATCACTTATACATAAGGTTCGATTTGCATCTGACCCTCCGACAAATCCAATCTTCATAAACAAAAGGAGGATGGATTGGGTAAAATACCAATCGGTATTCGAGTCTGCGCTAGAAGGCGGACCTCCAGAGATTGTAGACATTCCCGATCTTGAGGAAGCCGTTGGGACCCTTACATTGGCCTTCAATGACGCGGCGAGGTCTGCATGTAGTCCAACGAAGCCTAGGTGGAAGTACAAACTCCCATTGTGGAATAGTGACATTGAGGAGCTGCGGAAGGAATGTAGGAAGTCCTCCAATCGGGCGAAAGAATATAATGACAGGTGTTCCTATAAAACAAAACTGAGGGAGTTCAAATCCAGATCCAGCAGGGTATCAATATAGCGCTGCCATGGCTGAACGCCATTTTCAAAGCATGTGTACGGATGGCTTACATTCCACAGCAGTGGAGAGAAGCAAAAATAGTTTTCATACCTAAAGCGGGTAAAACATTCCACTCCTCACCTAAGGATTACAGACCTATCAGTCTCACCTCTTTTCTGCTAAAAACTCTGGAGCGACTGATAGAAATCCATCTGAGAGCTATTCTGAAACCACTCTCTAATGCGCAGCACGCATACACAAAAGGGAGATCGGTTGAAACAGCTCTTCACTCGCTCACCAGCTACATCGAAAAATCTCTAAGCGTCAAAGAATACACGCAAGCAGTTTTTATAGATATCAAAGGGGCTTTCAACAATATCAGCCATAAGGCTATTGATAAAGCACTCGGCGAAAGCAATGCCGATAACAACCTGATATCGTTCATCGGTCAATTGCTTAGCAGAAGGAACATCAACTCCACGCTAGGAAACAGTATCTTAAGAAGGACTTGCATAGGCACACCATAAGGTGGAGTGCTATCACCCTTTCTATGGAACCTAGTGGTGGATGAACTGTTGTCAAAAATAGAAGCGACTGGCTGGAAAGTTGTAGCTTATGCTGACGAAGTTGCAACAGCAATATCGGGAAAATGTGTTATCACCCCATCTGAAAGACTAAGCCCTAGGTATTCTTACCAAATGGAGCAAAGAGTGTGGTCTAAAGATAAATCCGCAAAAAACGGAATTTGTGCTCTTCACAAGAGGGTATAAAATTCCACGATTTATCCTACCTAAACTTGATGAGACAAGTCTAAATTCATCTCTTCATGTCAAATATTTAGGCTTAATTTTGGACTCCAAACTCGCATGGAAAGGGAACATAGCAGAAAGAGCACACAAAGCGGCTGCGCAACCTACTGCTGCAAAAGAGCTATTGGGAAAAGATGGGGACTGAAACCCAAAATTGTATCATGGCTCTATATGGAGATAGCGGAACCAATCCTTCTGTATGGCGCAGTTATTTGGTGACCTGCTATAGCGAAAGCATCCTGCTAAACAAGGTCAGAAGGGGTGCGGCTATTGCAATCACCAGGGCTCTACGGACTTCCCCGACAAAGGCATTATTTATGCTATTAAACTGGCTTCCGACAGAGCTACTTACGAGATAACAGGCCAAGTGCACTGCAGTTCGATTAAAAGCCCTGCGACTCTGGCGTGAGGAAAACTTTGGTCACTCCACAATACTACGGAGAGATGGACCAACGTCAGGGAAAGTGTACCTTGCATCTCCGATTTCCTGCTTCACCATGGTTTCAGGTCAGTCATTCCAAGTAGGGAGGACTGGACCATAGAAAGAGATGGGATACAGGAATCGGTCAACATCTACACTGATGGATCAAAAATCGAGGGAAGAGTTGGCTGTGGCGTGTCCTCAGAATAGGTAGGCCTGAAACAATCCTTCCGATTACCAGACTACTGCAGCGTTTTTCAGGCAGAGGCCATTGCGATTTATAAGGCAGGCAATTTAAACATTCTTTTCTGATAGTCAAGCTGCTATCCAATCATTATGCAGCGTGCATCCTTCATCTAAAATAGCTATTGAATGCCGCTCACAACTGAACGTGATGACGTTTCACTGTGAAGTGATTATTTGCTGGGTACTGGGGCATACTGATATACGGGGAAACTGCGAAGCAGATGCCCTAGTGAGAGCTGGCACTGAACTTCAGGTGGATACACTTACCCCTAAGTCGGCCAAACTCTAGCTTCCATAAACCTAGGATTTAAGCAGTACTACGTGGGGGCTGCAAATAGGGCCCTGCTTGAAGACACCTGTAGCACAATCAGGCAAAGTTGGCACGCACTGTGCTCCAAACGCACCAAGCAGCTCCTCGACACAAGCCGTGAAACCCTGAGTTCCGTCGTTTCCGTACTGACGGGACACTGTCATGGTAGCCTCGTTCGTTTTTCGGTTAAAATTCCTCCAGCTCTTGAGGAAATTCTTTCGCATGGAACTGATGTCTCCATTATTGACGATTTTTTCAACATATACGAATAAAGGATTGAATACAATTTTCTTCTTTCCTCCCACTAATCCAAAGGATTTTTTTCCTATAACAAAGGTCTTCTTGCATATATTTGTCGATTTTGCGAGCACCAGCAGTAATAGAACTGGTAGGAACTAAATTGGCTACCTCCTTATCAAAGTCATCCGAAAATGATGATTTAATAATTGTTTGTTCCTTTTCCCTATAAAAGGTTTCTTGGATTGGGGTTTGCGTGGAAGTAACTTTCCCTATTTTGTTTTTCAATTTTAAAAATGCGGCTCTAAAATTATGCTCTTCACAGAATCCCCTGTCCTTGAAGCGTGGGGTCTAGGATTGTTGCTTCCGCATAAAACTCATTTGCTTCTATACTCTGGAACCTGCACTGAAGTTCTTGTAACTTGTTGGGCAATTTTTGTATCTCAGCTGGATGCCCGACAAGGTTCATTTGGTTCCTGATGTGATTCCACATGATGCGATAATAAATTGGAATTTTGGAAAAAGTGACATACCTTTCACCGCTTACTTCTTTTGTTATATCATTCGAAACACTTAATATCGGTAGACTTTCACGAATATCATCCAATCATGCTCAGAGAGGGCTAACTCATTTCGCATTAAAGCTTGCTGCTTGCTTTAACTGAAATGAATCGATCCAACATATCAAACGTAGAGTTCCACCTATTGGCAACATCTTGCTTCAATTTCAATTACGTTATTCCCAAATTCCTCTGCATTCAGTTTCCCATTGCTTGCGGACTTCTTTTAAAAAACTCTACTATTGACTTAACTTGTACTTAAAATTTGCGTGACTCCCATTGTTGAAATTTTTTCTTTGCACCTAATGAGGTCCAATAGACTTCCATCCTCCAAGTCGAACCGCTGCAATGATATTTCTCGCATTATCAGAAACAACTGCGGAAATTTTGTTTCAAATACCAAATTCCTCGAATATACTGTTCAATGAATCTTTTAGATTTCGGGCGGTATGGCTACGCTTAAATTCTGTGCACGCTAGCGGGCAGGACTGATGTTTCGTATCTCCGTCAATGAAATGCGCAGTAATAGCGATGAACGGTTAGTTATTTACTGACGTCCAGCAATCAGTTGTTATGGAAACGGAGTTCGAAATTTTTACCCATTCTTTCACGACTTCGTAAGTTTCATTATATAGCGTAGAAATTAAACTGATAAGAAGGATTCAGCATCTGCACGAAATTCCGAAATTCTACATCTTCCACTAAACGTAAGGGCTGAAACTCCTTTGTCATAATTTAAATGAGTTGTAGATTTCCGCACAGGAAGTGGTTTATTAGATTCAAAATAATGTGCTAGAGTAGTTGTTTGCTGCCTCTGCAAACAAGGTAAAAAGTTGGAACTACTTAGAAGATTCTGCAATAAAACAGAATCAGATTGTTCGATTGATCCAACTAGTATATCAGAACTGGAGGTTGCTATCTGTCTTTCACATACCACCAATATGGTTGGATGTTTAGATTTTAAATGACGAGATAAGTTACCAACCGATCCCATTGCGATACTCAATGTTTGTGAACAATAGCAGCATTTAGTTTTTTTGTTTTCAACCTCTGTGAAATGATCCCAAAGTGGGCTTCTCTTCTTCCTCAACATCATTTTTGCAATCATAAATAGTTTTTAAAAAACCAATTACCGTATTTCTCTGATTTATTTATATATGGATTAACTTTTAATGTTTATGTTTAGATATGTAACAGGAAGTAGCACACAATTTCACTTTAAATAACGGCCGCTTAAAAATTCACACTAAGGTTCCGAGACACTCAACGACAGTAAAAAATTTTTACAATACCCACTTTCAAAACAAATGAGACTAATCCACACATACCTTCCTACATATGTGCATCATAAACGCATAAAGTCCATGGTTCTTCTACATATTGATACTCATCACCGCTTAAAAAATTCCTCCCACCGAAACAGAATCATTCTCGACACAACAACTCATTTCGCTTGTCCGAGACGATAAATTTCGGGCGCTAGCAATGCGACGTGAGAAAAACAACTCTGCAAGGGCTGAATGAATCACCGAGCTACTGAGACAATAATGTCGAAGTGAGACGGTAAGCTTAACGTCTCACTTTGCTGAAACGTTTCATTTTTATCATTCATTCAGGAGATACCCATCTCTAATCCTAGGTCATATCTTTCAGCTGCCGTTAAAATGACAATCAAAGCAGAACAAACATTTTATGATTCTTTCTTATGAAATTTTTAAATAAATTTAATGCGGCCGGGTTTTTCATTTACTTACTTTACTTACTTACTTAGTACTTTAAAAATGAAAGGCTGCAAGGATTTTTCATTGCAATAAAAAGTTTACAGGATGGTCGCGTGTTATCAATTTGGCCTACTGTAATTTTCTTCCACGATCTTCTATTCTAACCTACTTCTTTTTCACAACCTTTTTGACTGTTCGATGATAGCTCACTCCGGATCAGCGAGATATCATAAGGCATTGCGGCGAAGCGTTCTACTTAAATTTCACAGCTCAGCCAAGCTGGTATATGGTCAATTGTGACCATTTTGCGAACCATTAACAGCATTGGTACAGTTCACATCTCCACAGCGGGACATATGTACAAAATCAATGACAGAATACTAGTATCGAGTCAATAATAAATATACAACAGAAAGCTACTTTTTTACTTATAGTTATGGCAACCGTTGCTCCTGTTTTGGTTCGTCACGTCTCTTTCTTAGGAGCCAGTGTTTCAATTGGGTGGCTTCGGGCACCCCGTCATATAGGATTTGCGTCAGTTGGCTATTTTATATGTCACAGATGACATAGCCATCCTTATGTACAACAAAGGGGCCGCGATATTTCGAAATAAGCTTCTTATTCATGCTAACAGTGGTATCAACATTTTTTTATGACTACGTAGTCACCCTCATTGAATGTTTTTGCATGTGCAAGGTGCTTCTGGAATTGAAGGAGGTTGCGGTTCTGTATTTAAATTCTAATGATGCTTAAGTCACAAACAGGTTTTTCTGGTTGTTTAGCTTCTAAAAATTTGGTGAACTCATGGAGGGTTTTCCTTCCCTGTTCAATATCTGTTGACCTCAATGTTCATAGCATGCTCAGCAATCTATAGTTTCTGAGACCAATCGGCATGGCGTGCCACCCAGTTTCCCGGGCAAGCTTTCAGTCAACTCTTTAGACTTTCTCATTTGCTTGAGGAATGACTGTGGTAACTTGAAATTGGGTGATGTTGCATTTGACCAAATAATGACATAGTTTTGCTGAAGTGAAACAGAGGCCGCGGTAAAAATAGTGCGCTTAGAACGGCTATAATAATTGCAGTATCCTTTGAGGCTTCAAATCACTTCTCGAGTACTTGCCGTTCTCACGGAATATAGTTTGACAAATTTGTGAATTCGTCCACCACCACAAGTATGTGCTTTCTTTTGGAGTTATTTGATGATGAGAGGTCCAAGAGTATAAAAGAGCTGCTGTTCCTCCAGGATGATATGCAGTTTAGTCTGATTAGACAGAGATATAGAATGCATAATGCACTTGATGCAGTTGTTTATAAAATTGGCCACTTTATTCCTCATATGAGAAAGTCAGTAGTGCTTCCTTAGGTTTTCACGGTTTTTTTCGGTTCCATAGCTGATTTGGTCTTCTATCGCACGAGGAACATACAAATGCAGGTGTCCGTTGTAGTTTTCCTGAAAAACTCATCCGTCAATCAATTATTATCTAGGGACTGGGATTAATCAAGTTGGTCTGGGAAGGTTTTTGATTTCAATGTTGGGAGGTAGAAATCTTCAAAAGATACCAATCAGCTCCTGCCTCTCGGCATGCCGGATTTCTACCGACTTAAACCACTTCCGTTGCCTTCAATCACTCTCTCCATCAAAATTTAGTAATTCTCCGTATTTAAAATTTTAGGACATAGTACTTCCCAGACGATAAGACCGAATACGAATGCCGATGTATAAGGGATAGTACCAAATCTGTAAGTTTTAGTGTCCTTTTAGTTAGATTAATAGTTCAGACTATATGTTTATGAATTATTTCCTGTTGATTACATGTTTGGTTTTGAGTTTAGTGGAGCTGATTGTACTTGTAACTCACTTCGAAAGTTGGTCCTGAAGGAGATATTTTTTTAGTATCGTTTTGAAGGAAGTTGGGTTCGCTATGTTTTTAATTTTGACCGGTAGTGTATTGTAAAACATAGCTGCTTTGTTGAAGGGGTCTTCTTTTAGCTGATCAGTTCTGACAAATGCTATAGCTATATTATTCATGTTTCTCATTCTGTAAGTGGCTTCCCCCTGAATTCTATCTAATTTCACAGCGGTTTACTCATTACGGTGTAAATTCTCATGCATGAATTCAGCTCTTTCTATGGAAATCATCCCTAGCAAATTCAATTCCCATCGTTTGCACGTAATTCTTGGAAGGCTTCCATACACTCGTTAGTGGAACTGCGTAAGAAGCTCCTTTTCAGGTAAGTGACAGCAGTGATCTACCTATTCTAGAAAAGGACGGAATGAACTTCCTAAAATACGTAATGAAGCCTAAGCATTCTTCAAATTCCCTAAGGTTCATCGGTATAATGTATATAATGGCTCTAAGACTTCACTTATCAACTTGAGATGTTCCTAATAGGTAACAGAAGCGATCAAACTATTGTCCATATATATAACAATCTTCCCATTTTCGACGATGCAAATATACCTCTGCAACACCAAATTGGTGTTGTTAGGACCAAATGATTCTTTTAGACATAAAGTCATCTACAATTTTCCGCACTTCGACCGGCCATAATAGGATAAACTCCAAAATGGACAGTGGAAAGGGGCATCATTGGTGAGGCAGATCTTTATTTCATATTACGCAGCGGTTCACAGACGAGTTAATTCGCAATGAAGCTAACGGAGCTACCAGTATCAGAAAGGGAAAGACACGTGGTAATTTGTGGGCGTCGGCCATGAACGGAAGCATGAACAACAGCTAATTAGTTATAGACGTTGCTGGCGTCAGGTCTTAATCGTAATCGGAGTCCTGGCTGGTCGTGGCGTCTTAGACTAGGTATAGGTGGGTGTTTCTTCATTCGGTTGGCGGAAGTGTTTGGTGAGCAGTAACTCTCTATGGATTCGGGCATTCGCTGTGTTAGTGTCATATCTGAACACTTAAAAAACGACCTGAGAGTCCCTTTTCATCAGGATGCTGTGACTAGTAGTGGCTCATATGCGAGAAATTCTAGCAAATTTTAAACAGGAGGCGTCTGTTGTTGGTAAGGCAGTGGACATTGGTGGCGCAGGCTTAGTGGCAACTGTCAGTAACTTCAATGGAACTTTGGGGCTCAGACAATCCCGAAGGGCAGAAAAGGGTGTTTGGATGTGTTTTTCGTGCAACTTCAACGACTTCTTTGGGTCTTTCGGAGTTGAAGCAGTCAGACCAGCCATGTTTCGGCAGCGGGAAACTTCATACCGCTGATGACGAAGACTTTTAGCTCAATCTTCATCACCCAGCTACAACTGACAATCATTTGCATTTCGAAAGCCTAAGGCTGCAATGTTACTGTCTGAGAGTCGCAGTGTCTCTGATGGAGTTGCCAGTAAGCTTCTTGGGTTAGACAGCTACGGCCACATTCGACAGCGGGGGTGTCTATTTTGCTAATCGTTTGGCAGTGATTGCGTCTGTTTTGCAAATCGGTTGTCTGTGGCATCGTCTGTTTTGCTCATTGATTGGTGGCAGCTGTGTCTGTTTTTTTGGTTGGTCGGCTACGGTGTCGTCTGTTTCACTTATTGGTTGGCGTCAGTAGCGTCTGATTTTTATTCGATCCTCTGATTTTTTTTGCTTTAAGCGTACTCCACATCTGTACTGTAATTTTCAAGTTCACAAGATGGTCACGTGCTACCTTCGAGACCTGCTGTAATTCTCTTCCAAGTTCTTCTGTTCTAACTAACTACTTTTGTCACAGACTTTTTAACACACAGTGTCCGGTGGTTTCCTCCACTCAATGCTGTCAACTGATAAAAGCTAGTTTTGGTGCGGGTTTTAAGCGGGAGCAAAAAAATAGTTTGACAACCCACCGTGAACTTATTCCGAAATTAAATAAACAAAGCAAAATAAAAATTAACAGAAACTTTTTTTTTGAATCGACAAGACCTATGATTACGATATAAATCATTGTCGTTTTTCTCGCGAATTCCGGAATGAGACCGGGGAGCGGTTACGTTTAGCATATACTTATCGCTTCGCACTTTGCTGCTTTTGTGTCTTTGATTGTTGCTGATTTTACTTAGTTGAGGAGGTCGCGGGGTCAGACCAGACGGAATCGGATTTTTGGGACTGTGTATTATTGCACATATTAAATAGGGAGGGGGTCGAATACGAATACTATTATTTGAATCTACTTATTCTAATTGCGTTTTTGCGGCATGTTAACATTTGTATGATCCTATCAAATTGTTAATAATCTTAGTACCAACTTTCTCAATTTTATAGAAACACTAAAAAATTATAGATAAATTTATTGAATCTAATATGCACCTGTGATTTTCGATCTAATTTGCATCCATGGCAATCAACGTGTTGAAAAGTAAGATGCTTCATATAGTTTTTGTCGAATAAAAAACAAAATCATCGATAAATTTGGAAAATATTCGTATGCTATAATGAAAATTGAATATTAACTGTAAATAACGAGATAATACGAATATTATTTCCTTATTTTGCTTGTTCCAAAATAACTTCCATTTACTATTTGTATACAAAAATAAATTGCCCTCTAGAACAAGTTCCAATGTGAATCTGAAACTCTTCATGACTGAACATTGTATAGTATGTACATAGAACTCAAACTTTGTGGCTCAATATACATCAATTTTATTTCGTTACTAATTTTGAAAACACTTTTACGTACATTAAACTTAGATAATTGCAGTCAATGCGTGTCTCCTGAGACAGTTCATTTGTGATGATGATCTGGTTTCCATGAATGTATGTAATGTAAGTTCAATGTATTTCACGCAAACAAATATATTTGTTCACTCTTCTAAGTTCTAGATATTTGCAACCATCATAGCTTTAAGAATTTGAACAAAAGATATATAAGTAGCAAATCATTGCAATCAGAACCCAAACTAAACTGATTCCTTTCATTGCATATCGCTCTCTTACTCAATTTTCTGCAACTACAACCATTGTCGCAAGACGGTTTCTTTAAATACAAGATTGTCGTCTTGTATGGACGGAAGATTTGAATTCGCAAAGCCAAGTGGCGTAGCGTGGCTTTGCGTTTATTTCCTCCTATTTTGACAATCGTGTGGTTTGCGGGCTTGTTCATTGGTTAGATATTATCGAATCGTTCCCTTTCCGGTTTCGGTGACCAGGTAATTGCAGCACATGAATTGACTGGAGCCCAAAAATATTTACCTCTCTTTGAGAGCAAGTGTTGCGCAAGCGGGATGACTATCCAGGGCCAGTGACGGCTTCAAAATTTTGCGCCAGTTTGTGTCACTCGAAAATTTCTTTAATGTGCATATAAATGTTTGTTCCTTTCGACGTCTTACGTTCCGTACTTCACGAACGTAAGATAAATTTTAAAGAAGTATCGCGTACATTAAAGCAAGCAAAACTATGGACGTTAATGAACTAATCTCTGTTAATTTACTTTTCCCTTGAGTTAACACATAACAGAAGTTATTGCGTTCTCAAAGGGAACAAAAACACTGAAAAATTTCAAAATTTCGCGTGAAATGTCTCTCTTTGGTACTCAAAAACTCCTACAAATTTCCATTGATTTTAACAAACAATACTGCTAGGCCTACAACAAAATATTTTATGGTAAATTTTAAATGTATTTTGCGGGGAAAAATTTCCGTCGTTTTTTGGTTATAATTTTTTTGTTGATACAGCCACATGAGCTTTTTGGATAATTGTCGTAGGGTAACGACCTCATTGCATTTGGGACCCGCGACTATCTCTGCTTGGTGTGAAGATTTTTAAGGACCCCATGATTGTAGAGAGGCTTTGTGAAGGTCGATACATACCGTTATAAAAATGTCAGCATAGAGGCAGATCTTCCTCTGCTGGTGGTGCCCCAAAATTACTCCTCCGCGGCTTATAAGAACAGAAGTGCTATCTTCAAGGTCCTTAAGAGACTAATGAATTAGCCCCTAAAGGTGGGCCATCTCAGGTGGACAAAACAATTATAAAATGGGCAAAAAAATACCGAGGCCTATGAATGAATCAGCGTAGCGGCTAATCACAGGCTTCTAAACAATCCAAACTACCTAGGGCAAACCCTGCATAAGAGAAGACATACAGCGAGATTTGTCAGGAAATCTTGGTGTTTGCTCTCATCGAACAGAGCGGTACCGACGGAACCATTTCACTGAGTGATTGGAAGATGGTAGAAGTTGCTTTGGCGTGGGTGATCAAGCCCGCACTCATGAAAAATTTTGGGCCTCCACTTGAATGTCGGGATACTGGCTAGTTTCAGGGTCTCATCAAGCTGGAAGCATTCTTCGGGGACAAAAACACAAACCAAACTTTATGGTGAATAAATTCAACGTTGTGAAATTGACGCGCTCAACAATGAACAGCTGATTATCCGCAACGACGAATCGCTAGCTCTATTGGGGTTAGTAGTGGGGTAGTCGGGCTACAGATTTTTGGAAATCACTCTGAATATCAACAATTATAACACTGATTATAAAGAAAAACAAGCTGAAAGTGAATGAGGAGTGTGAGACTTGGGAGGCCTCAGCAAGTCAGAGTTGGATCTAAGCACCGATGACGGACAAAGGAACACATTGACTACGTAGCTGGCTATCATGATCAGTATCCACATGTCTAAAGCGGCCTTGGCTGCGCTTCTTCTACGTCTGGCTCAAAAAGAGAAGAGCTGATAAAGATCAAAGTTTGTGGGCTCAACATGAGTGGATACAATACTGTATCCCTAAACAATTCAGGTAGGCTAAGAGCTTGTATATTGATAAAAGATGGTATAAAGCCTCTAACTCTGTTCTATTTCATTGATATAGATATCATTGCGGTATCACAATCCAAACCTCAGTTGTTTGTCTCCAGATGTATTGCACATGAAGTTCTATCACTATCAAGCAGTGGTACACTTATCATAGTTTGAGAGATCCTAATGCACTTCGTCGCATTTGGGACAGCACCAACAAGAACAAACGGGCTGATTCACTCTTAAAGTTTATTTTAATAGATAACCTATCCCTAGTCAACATCAATGAGGAACCAACTTTCATTGTGGCTAACCGTAGGGAAGAACTTTTTATCCCCTTATTGAGGGTTCGTTCTTTCACCACGTGTTCATAATGCTTTGTCTGGATGAAAATAATCCAAAAAATCAATCCTTCATGAACAAAAGGAAGATAGATTGGGTTCAAAACCAGTGTTCGCCTGCATCTGCCAAAGAGCGTCCACCTCGCGATCGAAGACATAAGGGACCCAAAAGAGACTGTTGGAACCCTTACGTGTGCCTTTAACGAAGCAACTAGATCACCAGGCAACACAATGAACGGTGATATTGCGCGGCTGCGAAGGGAGCGTAGGAAATTTTTCAATCAACCCAATATGTGCAATAATTGGTCTTCATTCAAAGTAAAACTAAACGAAATCAAAAATTCCATCAGAAAAAAACACAAATGCAACTCGTGGAAAAACTTTTGTTATGAAATTAAAACCTCCAACAATGTCAAATGTTTGCACAAAAATTTAACAAGCTCACCTTCATATGGGTTCAGTTAAAGGCTCGAATGTAGCATGTACAAAATTCAGCTCTAGCATGTTTCGGGTCCTTATGAACACACATTTTCCCGAGTGTGGAAGTGACTAGTACAGCCAGTACATGGACACTTTGGATATTTAAAAGGCTGAAATGAGTTGATAGTCTTGACAGGTGGCTCCCAAAACTGTAAGCGACAGGCTGCTACGCTAGACTATCATTTCGTGTGAGCATTATAAATCGCCTGGCATGGGCAATATTTCACTTGTTGAGATCCAACAGGGGTTGAACATAGCACTGTCTTGGCTTTATATTATATGCAGGGAATGCTCGAGGATTATTTTCATTGGAAAGTGTTGAAAAAAGCCAAAATAGTCTGTAAACTCAAAGCATATAAGACCTTTTACTCTTCGCCCAGAGATTACAGACATATTAGCCTCATCTATTTTTTTCTGCAGACACTGCAGACGAGGATTAATATCCAATTATTAACCTTTTACAAAGCACAACTTGCATATATGAAAAGAGATCGATAAAAACAGTTCTTCATTTTTTTCTTGGTCACATTGAAAAATTGCTAGACTTCAAAAATGTTAACCATGAAGCAATTGAAAGAGCATTCAAAGACAACAACATTCATGACAACCTTATAAGGCTCGTCAGATAACTTCTAAGCGACAGGATCATCAACCCCTAGTAGGTAAACATCTCCATGAGAGAAGTACATGCAAAGGCACTCATATGATGGTGAACTATCACCCATTCTTTGCAACTTAATGATGGAAGCTTCTGTCAGTCATACAACCGAAAAGCTGCTAGGTCGTAGCCTATTCTGATGACGTTGCAAAAGCCGCACCTGGTAAATTTGTCTGGACTTACTCTAGAGATTCTCTCCAATTGGAATAATGACTGAGGATGAACACGCAGAAGTAGTGCTTATTATAAGAAGGCACAAAACCTCGAAAATCATCCCACCAAAACTGAAGAATATAAGCTTAGTTCTTGCTCATAAAGTCTAATACCTTGGTTAATTTTTCACTCCAAACTCGCGTGGAGAGTGATAATTGAAGATAGGGCATGGAAAGCATTGTTTGCAATCTACTGCTTCAAGAAAACCGTTTGAAAAAGATGGGGACTGATTTCCGAAATTGCATCATGCTACTAAATAGCGGTAGACAAATCAAATCTATTTTATGATGCAATCATCTAGTAGTCAGTTATTGAAAAGCAAATCCAAATCAGATAAACAAGATGAGAAGAATCGCAGCTATTATAATCACTGGGGCCCTACGACTGGTCCGAGAAAAACACCTTACATACTACCATGTTGCCTCCCGACCGAAGTCCTTACGAGAAATCAGGCTTAAAGTTCCGTAATCCAATTGAAAGCCCTACACATCTGGTACTATGGAAATAATAGTAGCGTCAACATCTTAAGGATAAATGGGTCATAAGAAGAAGTGGACTTTTCTTACCTGATTCTTTGCTTCCATTGCAACTTCCATCATCCCAAGCAAGGAGGACCGCGGGAACAACAAAGGCGAATTAGAGGAATTGATCGAAATTTATATGGATGAATCAAAAATGGATTGAACGGTTAGTTGTAATGTGTTCTCAAAACAGTGATGCTTAGAACTATCCTTCCAATTCCTTGAACCCGGTGACGTTTTTTAGGGTGAGGTCATAGCAATACTTAAGGAAGCAAAATTGTGAGCCAGCGTCTGACTACGAGACAAATAGTCAACCAGGCTTGGTTCAACATAAGCATTAACGAACCAAGCAGCTCTTCTGTTTAAGTTGTGAAACAAATAGGTTGGAATTTTATTGATGGGGCACTGCTTGACAGGCAGACCCGTAGAAAAACTAGGCGTTTCCTTCAATGACTTCTGTCACAGATGCAGATCAGATGAAGAAATATACTAGCATTTCTCATGCAAATGCCATGGACTCTCCGCGATTATGCAGAATGTCAAGGTTAACAGCTGATTCGGACCTTTTACAGTAGTAGGTACGTAGTGCCGTAGGAAATATGTTGCAGTACTGGATAAGAAGTTTCTGTGCGTTCCATCTCTGCTGTGTCTATTGTGATCAGCATTGCTATTCCATTTCTTCTAGATAAAGGAACTATGACACTGTTATTCAAACCATCGATGTTAACTTCCTCCACAATGTCTCGCGATATAAAGCGTTTCAACAGCATATGTCACAAAATTATGGTCTGTCTTTACCAAGAAGACGCGCGATTCCAAGACCATGGTGTAGCCTCCCCTATGTATTGGCTTCACATTGCCCTCCATGCTTGTCTATTTTTTGCTGTACGTGTCCAGATGATGCCGGCTAGCTTCCTTATGTCGTGGTCCCATCTAAAGTTTTGACGGTCTTTTGACTGCCCTTGGGTACCACTGCATGATTTTCGCGGTTCAGTTTTTGTCTGATATCGTCAAAAGATGTCCTGCCCATTGCCACTTAATCACATCAATTTCTTAAGTTCTCGCTCTTATCCAGGGTAATCCTTTTCTGGGTCCCCTTGTGATGCCCAGCATACATCTCTTCATTGCTTTTTGGACAACTTGGAGCTTCCTTATGATGCCTATTGTTAGAGTCTATGCTTCACGGCCATAGGTCATGACTGGCAGGATGCATTGATCAAAGGCCTTCTTTTTCAGGTGGCATTATATTCTCCACTTGAATATTATGGAGTTCTTTTCGAAGGCACTCCACTTGATCCTTCTGTTAATTTTCGGTAATAGCGATCCCGAGTTGTGTCCTGATTGGCCCAGATACACATACTCGTCTACAATTTCCAGTTCAGTGTTGTTAGCTATAGTTCACCCTGGCTTCTCGTTACGAACTCATTGTACATAACTTTAGTTTTACTAAGGTTCATTTTTAGGCCTGCTATCTCGCTAGCTGCATTTAGATCTTCGAACAGCGTCTGTAGCTCATGTTGGTTTTGGGCGATAAGGACTATGTCATCTGCGAACAGTAGGTGATTTAGTCGCCCTTCATCTATGATAAGTCCTTTATTGTCCCACTTCAGGTCTCGGAAGATTTCCTTTAAGGATGCGTTGAACAATCTTGGCGATATTGTATCCCCCTGTCTGACCCCTCTTTTCGTGTGGATTTCCGGCGTGTCATCAAACACTTTCACTTTGGCTTTAGCATTCTTGTAGATGTTGGCTAGTGCTTCTATATAGGGTTTCTCAATACCCTGACTTATGAGCGCTCTTATTATTGCTTCGACGATTGAGTCGACGGCCTTCTCAAAGTCGATGTACGCTAACGCTAGGGGGAGTCCTATTTCCTTGCTCTGCTCATGACCTTTCTTAATGTTTGGATGTCGTCAGCAGTACTTAATCCACTCCTGACGCCTGCTTGTTCTCGTGGCTGTTCTACATCCAGGGCCGATTGAATTCTATAATTTAGGATCTTGGTGAACGATTTGTAGAACACTGGGAACATACTTATTGGTTTACAGTTTCTAATGTCTTCCCTGCTGCCTTTCTTGCTGATCAGAATTATGTTGGCGCTGTTCCACTGGTCCTGAATTTGCCTGGTTCGGATGCAGCTTCTAAATACGGATACCAGGATCTTCCATATATGGCTGCCCGCATGTTTTAGCAGTTCCGCTGCGATTCCGTCATAACCATGTGATTTATTGTTTTTCATTTGCTTAAGCGCCAGTTCCACTTCGCCAATGAGAACTTCTGGGACATCTTGTTCGAGTTCTGCTGGTGTAGTCGTTGTAAATGTGTAGCTTGTTTCGGGAGCTTTGCAGAGGTCTTGATAGAAGTCGGTTATAATTTCCAATATTCCTTTCTTATCGGTTATTCTTATGTCTTCATGTTGCATAGCAATTACTTGCCTTCCACCAATCATCAGTGCCGATAGTCTCGATAGCGTTCTGTAACAGTTTTAAGTTGTATATCGTATTATTTTCTGATATTCTCCTTCTGATTGTTTTGCAGGTTTCGGCGTATTCAATCCTTTGGATGTTCGAAGATAATTACATTTCCCTGCGTTTGCTGAGTAGAGTTTTTTTCATTTGAGAGTTTGTGGTATGTGCTGACTACTCGTGGCCCGCCAATGATTAAGATAGCGTATGCGAGATTTGACGCGTCCTCGTTCCGCATTTTAGATTCCAACTTTTCTTGGTGGAGGCTGGCGTTGTCTCTGATATAGGCAGTATTAATACCTGGCCTTGTTGTTGGCTTTCTTACTAATCTTACCTTTCTACTTTTAGATCTAGGGAGAGCTTTGCTTTAGCCAGACGATGATCGCTTCCTGTCTTGAAGTTGTTAATTATTGATACGTCCCTGACAGTATTCACTCTGTTCGTTAGGATGAGTTCAATTTCATTCTTGGTGGTTGCATTTGAAGCTTGCCATGTTAATTTACTGTTTGGTTTTTTCTTGAAGAAGGAGTTTGCTATGTGTATGTTTTAGTGGGCGATTTGGATCAGTATTTCTCCCCTATATATATATATATATATATATATATATGTATATATATATATATATATATATATATATATATATATATATATATATGTATATGTATATGAATATATGGGGCGGATTCACACAAATTGCACCGACATACACTGAGGGTATCGCGGAATAAACTAGTGATGTTTGACAGCATTCGCCGTGGAAAGCGCGTATGTGCAACATGGAACATGTGGTTGCATCGCGTAAGAAACTTCATGAACTTACTATTTAATGATACCTTTTAGTTTTATAACACAGAACGATCATGGTTTGAAATTAAAAGTATAAAGGGACAAAGAATGGGGAGGTTGAGACTCCCCCCTTTCGTTAATTTTACATATTTTAAGCATATTTTTAAAATTATTTTCCTGAAAATACTGTAAATATAAATTTACTTCTGGACAAATTATGTAACTATAATTTTTATTCAAGATATAATAATTTAATTAATCAAGAGTATTCTCTAAAATTTTGCTCCAAAAATATTGATTATTGAGCTACCGAAAAAAAGGAATTTTGCGGTGCACATAATAACTCATCACCCGATAATCTGATGAAAAACCCAGAAGATTTTGTTGGTTTATGGGTTTTCCGAAGTAATCACGTCAAGATATATTATTTTAAATATTTTTCAATTTTTGGTATCAATTATAAGTAAAAAAACGATTGTTTTTTTTGAATCGATAAATTTGTTATTATAGAACAAATTTAAATCATTGAAATTAAAATACCTCAACGTGGTTCCCTCGTGATTTATGAAAAAAATAAGGGTGCAAAATTTAAAACGGATCGGATAAATTGCTTTTGAGTTTGAGCGTTCACCGACTTTGAAAAAGCTAAGTGTTGGAAAAACGCGTTTAAAAAAAGAGAAACTGCCGACTTACAGTTTATAACGGGGTGAAGAGCAGAGTTTTAAAATCTTGCAGCTTCATCAGTTTTGCTCCAATCGACCGAAAGTTTTACCTAAATACTCTCCTACTCTCTACTATCGAATAAAAAAATAAAAACAAATGCAAAAACTAAAATAAAATACCATACTCCCCCTTACTGAAGTGGAAATTTTATCCGCTACATCTAATGCTATAGAACCCAGGCTCCTTTTTCGGAAAGCAGCAGCTATATATATACGAAGTCAATACACAAACACCAAAAAGTCCAATAACTAAACTTCGCAAATCTAAAGTATCCGGAAGTGATAGTACTTCTTTTCACTCAAAATTTTCATCAGGTCAAGTGTTTACTGCTGAAGAAGATGATTTTTTAAAAAGGGATATTTGAGATGTTTCTGAAATGCATTTTGATCTGATATTTTCTCAAATTAGAAGACTCGCCTATGAACTTGGCATTGCCAACAATACTAAACATCATCAAAACCAATAGTTGGGTCACGAATTAAATGGGTATCAAGTTTCCGCAAACATAATAGTGATTAAGCTTGCGAAAATCTGAAAGCATGAGAACTGCCAGATCATTTGGTTGTAACAAAGCGGCGGTCAATGAATTCTTTCATAGTCTTGAAACTGTTTACAGCAGATACAATTTTACTGCTAACCAAATTTTTAATTTTGAAGAATCTTGCAAATCAACTGTTCTCAACATACCTAAAGTGTTCGCTGACAAAAGTCAACGCTCTGAAGCACATCCAAAAATTGGCTCTTTGTGCGAAACCAAACCGTATATTAATTCTAGGCAAAAGTCACGAAAGTCTCAAATCTATCAAAGAAAATTTACTTATTGCGGGACAATGGTATTGTATACTTCTTTTCTCATGCTTTCATACCATAAATATAAATAAAATGTATAATATTTCAAAACTTGAAAAAGGTCGTTATTTCGAAACATTTAATGCCAAAAATATAACCAGAACTTTTGGAAAAATCGGAATATGCCGCTTTAATAAATAGATTTTCAATGATTTCGCTCCTGTCCAAGTATATAACCCAAATCCTGCCACAGCATCGAATGAGAAAACAGGTGCTGATGAGCTTGTTGAAATTTTTGCTTTGACTCCAACAACTTTCTCGAGAGAAATGTCAATTTCATTACTTTCACCACAACTAACAAAAGCGTTGATTGTTAATGATGATTGCTTACTTTTAACTGCAAAATATTGAAGACACCAGAAATTATAAGGCCTCTCCCAAAATTTAATAAAGTAAAAATCTGCTTGCCATTTTTCCAAGTTCAAAAGCTGCAGTTTGTCATTTTGTCCATTTGGACCAAAAATCTGCTGGCCAGTTTTCCCTCAATCCTCTTGTTTTTTGTTTTCTACCGAATAAGCATCAAAGAGGAATACGAAAGCCGGATTATTTTGCATTCGAAACTTCCACCCTCGGTAACCTGTTTCTCGATTTGGCTCCACAGCTTTTATAAATTTGTACAACGCTCTCTTTCTTGATTAAAAAGCTTCAACTACAGGCTGTGAAAACACTCTTGAAAAGCGGAATCATAATAACCTGGTGATTTTACCTTGGTCAACCCTGACGCTTCCTGACAATTTTTGACTTGAGATGTCGAATTGCCTGTTACTTTATGTTTTGTCTATTTTTTTGGTGAGCGTCTCACATACAAAAGTGTTGCTTACAACTTAATGAAGTTTTATGGTGGCTTATTTTCCAAGAATCAAATCAGTTGTGGCCATCGCTTCTTTCAATGGATTTGACTTGCGGAACAACTATCTCGATGGCGGTTTTGATGTGCGTATGAACGGGTACGTTAGGTTTCTCGGGAAATTATGGGGTAGATTTTGAACACCGCACGGTATATAGAAATGAATCCTGGAGAAATGTGACAAACGAAATGCATACCAATAATTAAGAAAAGCGAATTTTAGTTCTTTTATCGTTATTGCTTTTACATCCCATCACGGCACAATTCACCATTTTCACTTGTTTCGCGTTTGCCTTATAATTTCGAATTGTAAACTGCACGCGACGGTCCCACAGCAAACAATACCTGCTAATGCAATAACATGTTCGTGATGAACCATGTCGCACTTCTTTTATTTTTTCATTTGCACACAATGCTTCTACTGCATGGTAACACCAATGCGTAAATTGCATGTTTTATTCCCACTACCAGAAGCGGCAGCCCTAATTTTCATAAAATTTGTGCGACGATTCGGCATCAGTTTCGTCATTTTTTAGAGCGAGATAGGACGAGAGCATGCGCATGGTCTTACCTTCTAGTCTATATACCTTGATGAGAAACCAACAGCAAGCACTTATTTAGTGGGAAACATATTCATCCAACAACAAACAATTGCTTGTTCCCATGAAAACATAGTCCAGACCTAAACGAGTGCAATTCAACACTACATTGTGAAACAAATAAAATTTGACAGCTGTGAACCATGCAAGTTAAGAGAAATATTGTCGTGTTCGCTTTGTAGACACTACACCTAGTTCACTTCATATATTCCCAGTAGCAATATATTTCATGGAAACAGTAAAACAATAAATATGAAAAAGTTACATAGCATAGAGGTTACAATTAACGTTCCTTTGGTGATTTCTACGGAACAAAGCAGCCATGTAACATGGAAGTTTTTTGTAACGTCACAATTTTGTTTTCATATTTCGTACTATTTGTGTAACAGTTTTACCTTAATTCAACAAGACAGGTGTGACTCTAAAGTAAGATAATAATTACGCATCAATGTACCATCAATTTAACATCGGAAGTGTGACTTTTATGTTTTGTACTCGCCACGTATCTGTGGTACCTAAGCTCAAACCCTTTATAGTAATATTAGTTTTTGCCGTCAAGGTAAGCCGGGTTGCTTGTTTGTGTGCTCTACACAGAACACAGAAATATGTATACGAGATATTGTATCGCTCATGCTGTTTTACACATTTTTATAGATATTCTTATAATAAATAAATAAATCAAAAAAGGTAGATAGAATTTCTGTGATTTCAACTGAAATTCACGCTACATAGTCTTTGTTTGACTGTTTTACTTGTTGGAATCATTGCTACGTTGTAGAATAACAGCTCTGAAATATTTAAAAAAGTCTAGCAACTTTAGTCGCATAAAGTTTTTGGATGGGGTACTGATTGTTAAACAAATAGTATGAACACACATCCAAGTTCAAAATAAGATGCATTCACAATCAAAAATAACATCAATATAGGCGATGAGTTTTTGTGTTGTAAATAATGTCTAACCAAATTTTCGAATTCCAACCCAAAAATCTGGACAACGAAACTGTATTCTAAATGAAAACCAAAGAATCTCTCGCTCATCAGTGGATTCCATGACTTTTTCCCGAGATAAGCTTTCTTTGAATTCAGATTTCAACCAAGAATGGATCGATTTCGTTCGACCTGAAATATGTTTGGACAAGCTTGAGCTTTGAAGCATTCGGGTAGGTTTTGATTTGCAATTTTCATTTGGTATGCGAGGAAGGTTATACTATATGATTATGATTGGATTTGGCCTTTGTGCATTTCAAAGCCGCTCGTATTTTTGAATTCAGGCATAAAGTGAATATTAGGCAATAAGAGTCTGGCCAAAGACTATAGAAAAAGCCCATGGCAATATGTGCCAAACACGGCTGGACTGCCAGTTGACTTCAATTTTCATCGAGATATTTGTTTAGCACTTGGCATAAAATTCTAAGCTTCCAAAAGACACAATAATTTCGTAAGGAATACCTTTCTTTCAAAAAGGTTCAAACTTAACCTAGGTGTTGATCTAGCTTCATTTACTGGCGGCATCACGGGTGCTTTATTGCAACTGAGGAAAAGTAGATAGATTGGTGTCTACAACTTATGAAACAACGTTCTGTGAAAAAGAATGCAGCAAAATTTGCACTGCCGTTGAATCAACATTTAGATTTTTGATAGTCTGAGGGTCAGGCAAACGCTCCCACACTGCAACAAGAGACAAAATTAAAAGCTAAGAAATCATATTGGCAAGCAAGCAACTTAGGACAACTAAAGTGACTTGGGGTCCAATTTCGAAGAGGATGAAAATGTTAAAGATGATAAAAAAAGCTAACGATCACGAAAAAAACTGTCGCTAAGCCATTACAGAATGAAATTTTTTCACATTTAAGCAGAGTGGAAGTGAATCATGATATTTTCATGCATTGCTGATTAGCCCTGAGATAATTGAAGCACATTTTTAGTTTCCGTGGAGTCACGGTGCGTACCACAGTATATAGAATAGACAATAGACAAACTCGACCTTCGGGAGCAAATTTTACCCGAAGCATCTGCCGAATACTTCCAAAAATTGACGTATCTTACGTACTGCCAGCTGTATAGAGGATAAAGTATTTTGACGGACTTTTTCAAAATCGTTAATTCAGAATCATGTTAGAGGAAGGCAGTGTTAAGCAATGGTCCATTTGAGAGGAATCTTCAACTAAATAACTTAGATGTAGTTGGTAGTTGTTAAATGTAGTTGGTTTGTGCCTTGTTCCAACCTTATTTTAGGTTCACCAATACCACATTAATGTATTGGCGACCCTAAAATTAGGTTGAAACAAGGCAAAGGAAAAAACACAAATATATATATATATATACGCCAGTTTTCCGTGCTAAGGTACTCTCGTCGATTTTTTAAATGGATGGTTTCCCCATTACAACTATATTTCCAACATTCCATCATTAAATTCGGAGACCCATGTATTTTCCCACACGATAAACTAAAATAATATCCATAAACTATGGCAGTACCCAGTGCGTAAATCTCCACCACATATGACGTATGAAAGAAATCATATGGAAAACCATGCGCGTTTCGTCCGTGGTACCACGGATTGTATGGAACGCTTGTTCATAGGAAGCTAACATATGAAGGTTTATCTACTGGGTCTCCATATACTGTGGTGCGTACTTTCCCTAAGAAGAGCTGTTTTGTATTGATAATATACTCCATGCTTTTAATGCAAATCAAAGTTTTTCACTTCCATCTGAAAAACCGTGTAGACCTATCATATTCATCAAGAAAGTTTTCATATTTTTGATGATGTTAAGATACTTCATGAATGTTTTTCTTGATCGAAAAGAGCGTCTTCAAAGTTGAGCATGATCAAAAATAAACTTAAAATAATCCTTTAAAAGTTCAGAAAAAATTGATTGATGACATACCCATTTTCACAGTGCTGAAATATGCAAAAATGAAAGTTAAGGACTGATGAAATGAAGGAATCTTGAGTCTTTCTAAAGATCACATGGAACAAGAGATATAATTTGCCTTAAGGTTGATTTATGGAATCCATAAATCTTACAAACAAAAGAGACCTGTAAGTCTCAGATCGGGACAAAATTTGGCATGAAAAAATAAGTCATTTAGAATATCAATCACTTAAATAATAGAGCTCCACACCTCCTGCCTTTGAGAAAAAAGCTTGCGAAGTTTTCCACACCTCATAAGCATTATTAAGTTTTTACTCCAATCATAAGCATTGTAGTTTAGGCATCAGCGCAATAAGTGTGAATCGTATGATCATCTGTTCAATTCTGGTTTGCTGCAAATTGTTTTTGCGAACCACACTTTTAAAGTTATAGATGCAAGGCAAATTAACAATGTTCAACATTAAAACATATTATTCCAATAAACAACTGTTCGTTTATTTAAATTGGTCAGTTATAAAGGGTATTTTAATGAGGCACATAACTTTTTAAAATAATAAAAGACAGATAAATTAATCATTGGGTTGAGTTATTGGCATCATTAGCTTGCAGGTTTTTTGGAATTTAGAGTTTTAAAATCTTTTTTGGCATATGACTACCACGACTGCGTCTTAAACTGTTAAGCCAGACAACGAGTCTGTGATCTGTTTTGATGTCGAACTTGGTACCAAAAGGTATGGTCTAAAATACTGCGTTGCCCAAACGATAGCTAGTAGTTCTTTTTCTACGTTGAGTAGTTTCGTTCGTGTTCGTTCAAGGTTCTACTAGCGAACGACACTGGATGTCCTTGTTGTGAGAGGACTGCACCTATTGCTTTTTCAGAGGCATCCGTTGTTAATACAAACTTTTGTTATAGTTATAAGTTGCTTTAACTTTTCAAAAGCAGAAACGAGTTTCGGGTCGTCTATGTCTATTTTTCTTTCCTTTTTTAATGCATCAGTTAGAGGTGATGCGATTTTTGCGTAATTTTGTATAAATTTACGGTAATATCCAGTGATTCCTAAAAATGATTTGATTCTTTTTGTAGTCTCGGGGACTTTAAAGTTTTTTATCGTTTCGATTTTGTCAGGTTTGGTTTTGTTTTATCCCATCGATGAATAATATATGTCATAGGTATTCTGTATGTTTAGTGAAAAACTTGCATTTATCAATTTTCACTTTTAGTTTGCACTGACGTAGGGCTTGGAATATTTTTGTAATATTGACGAGCATTTTCTGCAGTGAATTAGCGAATATTAGGATATCATCAAGGTAAACGTCAGCAATTTTGTTAATGTGTTCTCGGAAAACTTCATTCATCATCCTCTGAAAAGTAGCTGGAGCATTTTTCAACCCGAAGGGCATACGATTGAATTTGTAATGTCCTTGGGGTGTGGAAAAATCCGTTTTGTGACGGTCGTGCTCTTCAATTTCAATTTGATGAAATCCTTTCGCTAAATCGAGGGTAGTGAAATACTGGCTCTTTCCTAATTTATCGAAGATGCTTTCGATATTTGCTATTGGATACTTGTCTTCTATCGTTTCTTCGTTTAGTTTTCGATATTCGATGACGATTCTCCACTTTGTTTTACCCGAGTTATCCATTTTCTTTGGAACAACCCAAATAGGGGCATTATATGGAAACGTCGAGTGCCTTATTATTTTTTCCTCTTGCATATCCTGCATTTGAACTTCTACTTCCTGTTCATGGATTTCGGGGAACCGATATATTTTAGAATATGGAGGTCTGTTTGATTTTGTAACAATTTGGTGTTTAGTTTGACTTGTTCACGTTAGATTAGTTTTTTCTTTATAAAATATCTCTTCAAATTCTTTTTAGAGTTTTTGTAGGGCTCTGCTTTCTTCGTTGTTTAAATGTTCGTATAGTTTTGACATTGTTTGGTTGTTACTCGTTAGTTCGTTTTGGAAGTTTATTTCTTTTGGTATAGCATAATTGAAGCTAATAACTTTGTTGTTGATTTCCATATTACCTTCTCCTAGGTTTAGTTTTGCGTTTAATGGATAGAGTATATTTTGACCTATGATAGCTTTAAATTGTTTTTGGAAAAAGTCCATTGAGTTCCAAATAACTTTGTGGGAATTTGGGAGTCCAAATTCGGTAGGCATTCCAGTTTTAAGTTTTCGAGTAACAAAGGAAGTTCCACCTAAGTCGTTAATTGGAATTGGATTATCTAGTTTAATTCTCTGTTTGTTCAAAAAGCTGTATAAATCTAAGCTGGACGTTGAGGCGACTGTATCTATTAAGACAGGGACTTTTTCGTTTTCTATGGTCTTGTACAAAATATTGTATCCATGGGCTCAGGTTCTGGATAGTTACGGTTTTGGCGATAGATATTTTAATTATCTACCTGCATTGGTTTTGCTCGGTTTTGTTCTCTATAGCGGTGGTAATTTTTGCCTATTATAGAACAGGGGCCTATTACGATTATTTTGGTTATTTCTGTAATTGTTATTTCCGAGTGTGCCTCTGTTAAATGGTCTCCAATTTTGATTGTTTGGATTATTGCTTAACTGACGATTATTTATGTGTCTGCTATTATATTGGTTATTATTATTTTTAGGATGTTTCTCGCTATGATAAGCGTCATAATTAGTATTTCGCTGTATTTCTGACAACAGATTATATGCCTGATCCAAAGTTACAACATTTCGCGTTTCGAAAAGGAATACTTTGTATTCAGGTAGTATAGCTAAGGCCAAACCAACGCGTCCAGGCCGCGTCCGCGGTGACGTGCACGGTGGCGATCAGATGTTGTGTATGGACTTGTAGCAACGTGTTCACATCGACGCGTTCTCTGGTTGGCCGCGGCGTCCGTTGCAGCATCTGCACGCGGCGGTGGCGATCAGATCGCGCTTGTTACGTTAGGACGCTGCACGCGGCTATTGTTTTCAGGGTAAACTGTGTTTTTAAATTTAAGTATGGTGGAAACGGAAAAAATTATATATGAGGTCCATAAATACCCATTGTTGTATGACACGTCTCATTGAAGAAGAATAATAGGAAAAAGGACCATGTGTGGGACGAAATAGGAAGTAAGTTTTATTATTATATTTATTTAGTAAAAGTATTATTAAAAATACACTTTATAATAAAATGATATTTATTTGTTACCTACATAAAGTAACACAATATACGAGTATCTATACAATGGTTTATGGATTGAAATATCTCACATATTGTTCACAAATATTGAAAGCATAGTTACTACTTCTATGATTTACATTGTGCATTGCTGTGAAGGCATTTGGCTGTTCGTTTGTTGGTGCCAACAGAGTGTTGTCATGCTGGATCTAAAATAATTGTGCAAAACGCATGCAGCTTTTGCAGTTATCGTAAGCGTCGATCTTTTTGCCTCCATGGGTCTGCGAAAAATTTGCCATTTTTGAGCTGGTATTCCGAAAGCATTTTCGACAACTCGCCTTGCTCTACAGAGTCGTTTATTATAATTAGTCAATCTGAGGTCGTCTCTTGATTAACGATATGGAAAAGGGCGCATCAAATATGGGCTTAAAGCAAATGCTTAATCTCCTATCAGTACACAAGGAGATAATTCCTGGCAACCAGGCAATGGTCTGTTTGCTGGTACATTCATTCTTCTTTGTTCTAAGCGACGTCCTACAGCTGATTCTTTGAAAATACGGCCATCACTGTTTTTTCCGTATGCTCCAACATCGGTTGTAATAAATTTATAATGTGGGTCCACTATTGCCATCAGAACTATTGAAAACTTCTTTAAATATGAAAAATGGTCAAAACCACTGTTTTTTTGGACATTTTATTGTAACATGCTTGCCATAAATGGCGCCCAAGCAATTTGGAAATCCCCAAAGAATGTTGTAGTCTCGTACAGAAGCTTCCCACATTTCTTCTGTTGGCTCAGGCTGGTATACTGGTTGTAATTTGTCCCAAATAACTGTGCACACTTCTCTTACAATAGAACTAACAGTAGAAAATTCGACTCAAAAACTGTGTCCGATAGTTTTGTAAGTGTCTCCAGTAGCAAGGTACCTGTAGCAAACATTTAATTTTAAATCTTCTTTTTAGGTGGAAATTTGAAAAAAAGAGGAAAAGCGTAAAAAACTGTTACACCAAGCACCTAAGATCCAAACAAACTCACACAGGGCAAAAAGCAAAGCAACTGGATCGGTACAGAGCTTGGCCATGGGCAAATCAGATGTCTATATTTAAGCGTTTTCTTCAATTGACTCCCACCGATTCAAATGTCTCCTACTTAGGTGGTACACAAACAAATTCGTCCCTAATGCTCGAGGTTTTGCTTGAGTCAACAATAGGAACCACTAAGCCTGCATTTATTGTTTTGTCTCCAAACTTGGATGCACCTTCTACATCACGTCGACGCTCATCAGAAACTGATGTAGGTTTTGAAAATCAAATAACTACTGACACTGCTCTCACGTTCAGATCTACAGAACCTCAAAACTCTACTGCAACTATTATAGAGAATGATATGTCAGGTACTCCAGTATACTTGAATGAGCCTTGCACATCACGTCGTACATCAGAATGTGTAACAAATTCTAATACTCGTTCTACTTCTACTGTTCGTTCACGAACCAAGTCCAGAAATTCAACACAACATGTTTCTGCAAATGCTGAATCATCCACGAATGCAGTATTAAATTACCTTCAAACCCGTAATGCTACGAGACCAAACTATGATGATATAGACCTCATCAGTCTCGAATATACTAAGACCATAAAAAAATTCTAGGCAGAAAGATAAGCGTTAGTCAAGTTTGAAATGGCAAAACTATTAATGGAACAAGAAGTAGTACACATTCGTGAACATTCTCCTCTCTCTGATAGGTCTACACGAGATGTTGCGGAATATTACAGAAATTTTGCAAATGACGAAAGTAATACTAATAAATAATTATTGTTCCTAATTATGAGAATAAGATTCTTAGGTCCGTACCTATTACAGAACGATTTTCAGCATTGGTCTCTATTTAAAGTTTAATAATAATAACAATAATAATCCTCAATAAGTCTAGAGCATTAAATTTATTTTGCTTTCCAATTATCTAGACCTAAACAGAAATCAATGCTGAAAATTGTTTTGTTAATACGGACCTTAAGACTGAATTTTAATTAGTGTTTTATTAAAATTTACCTTAAAGTTATGCACTGTCGTTCTTTTGGTGATATTGGATTACGATAATTTGTGTACTCTTTCTCTAATTGAGTCTTTAATGGTGTTCAAACGCTCATCGAAGCATTCAATAGACATTCTATAATAAATGGAAAATCGCTTTTCATGTTCACGTAACTTACAGTGCAAGGTATGGAATTCACCTTCCCTTTCTCTGGTTTCGTTAATACTGTGAACCCATACTTTTGTTTTTCTGGAAAAAAAATTCAATGCCGCGTTAGCAAGCGTAGGTTATTTACTACCCGATCACAATATGTCATATTGTGATGGTTTTTTCACACATTACTAGAAAAACGCTGTTTTCATACCGATCTCAAGTATACTGTGATTGTGTGCACTTACCTCTCTTGCTTCTCTTCGTCTTCAATAATAGCTGGCAGAAGTAAAACTTCTTCAATTTCACTATCTGTATCAGACAACAATGTAGTGACGCCAACCTGGTGAACGCCTAGCGAACGCGACAGTGTGTACAACTTTTGCACGCACAGTGATCGCCACTGTGCACGCCACCGCGGACGCGGCCTGGACGCGTTGGTTTGGCCTTAGATTAAGGACTTAAACATGTTTAGCACCAAGTTTTCGTTTCGCACTGGATTAAACTCACTATCAAGGGCACGTTGGGGGTCTTGTAGGAACTAAGTATTTAAGTTAATCAAATGGTTATTTAATTTCTGAAAAATGTAATCAATATTCCTACTAGTAGAACTCACCCCGTGAATTTTATTTACTGTCGAGTTGTATGATTCGTTGACTCCGTAGGTTGATGTGAGGATCGTCTTTACATTTTGCCAGGTTGGCTCAGGAATCTTTTGGATGGTGTTTCGCGCTGTTCCTTGAAGCTTGTTCACGATGAGCCGGAAAAGATACGTCCTTTGATCTCCTGGTTGCGAAAAATTCAGGATGATGTTTGCTTCGTCCATCCAAGCGTTCAGTGCGTACTTCTTATTGTTTCCTGTGTAGATCGGTAGTCGTCTTGCTTCTTTTAGAAAGTCTTCGAAGATTATTTCCAAGGGGACTAGTGCTTTAGGTATTTGTTGGTCGTTTTGCTCCGCCATTATGGTGTCTGATTCCTTTTACTGGGATGCAACAGTTTTCACCTTTCACTTTTGTTTTGTTTTTTAGTTTTTTAAAACAGGTTCCCTTGCAGCCTCTCAAGTAACTTGCGAGATCGTAAAGGCTTTTGATCTCCTGTTAGATACCATTAACGATGAACACTTCGTTAATGTTTTTTATAAGTTTTATATTTATTTCGCGATTTATCAATTTATATCCGATTCTTTCCGTACCGGTATTTTCGATAAATCTGCTTCTTGTACAAATGTACTTAGTGAAGCCGCGTTACGTATTAGTTGACTAATTTAGAGATTTCCTACCTTTTTAGAATAAAGACTGCGCCAGTTATGTTGGGGCTATTTCCTAGCTCCAAAAATATTAAATAGTTTCTTACGCGGAACTTGAAAAATTTCACACAAAAGTATCTATTTAAATGACCTTTATTAACCTCGACCAAACCGAAGTGATACTGAACTACAAGTACTTCGCCCGGGATGCGCGTTCGTTCTTATATACTAAAAAGATGCCAATGCTGCATTAATACCAAGTCTTTATTATGCTGACTTTAGATTCTTACGATCGGCTTATCTTCGATATTGAATTTGGTACACAGGATGTTTTGTCTGTGCGAATTTTAATTAAGTTTCGTTTAAGCAACATTGTATCTTGTGCAACATTGCATCTTGTACGACATTGTATCTTATGCCTCGGATAAAGACTTAGAGAATTTAGTGGTAGTTAGGGTATCTTTACCATGTGTAACTCGTGTGAAAAGCATCACGACTGTCCAAGATATTCTTCGGACGTAAGTAATAAAAAAAATAACTAGAAGCATAAATAGGAAAATTGTCCGCACATTGAGCCCAATTAGACCAGCTGTGGAACTTATACCTGATTTTCAGGAAAAAATGGAATACTTTAGTAAAAACAGTCAAACGACGTCTTGTGGAAGCTTAAATACATGATCAGATAGTCAGAAAGAAGCCTTAGGTAACGGCAACTAATTGGAAACCAACAATGGACTTCGCACGAAAATATGTAACCTGAAAAAATGAGTAAAAATTCATCTTCTGGAGTGACGAAACAAAAATAAGTCATGTTGGCCCTAGTAGAAGGAGATATATAAGACGTCCAAGTAGTAAGGAGCTCCATCCTCGATATATTTCTTCTGTTATAAAGCATGAAGATGACTCCATCAATGTTTGGGTATAATTTTCGCGATTACTTTCCTTCAATTATGTAACGAAAATACATTAAACAAGCTGCGAGGTGCGACCCTTAAGATCAACACGGTCAACTTCAAAGTAATTTTCACATGAATATTAAAAATATTAAACACAAATAAATAATGAACAAATATGCTACTTTAAATAATAATAATAGTAATTGGAATGTGTTAATATTAATCGTAGCATCTACAGAAGCGTCGATTACGTAATGATTGGGTTGAATGAAAATTCACGCGCATCAATCGAAAAGAGGACATGTTCCAGAGCCTTTTTTACGTTATTTGCTATTTTCATGTCGCCGCTTGGAGGACAAAAGGGCGCAATCGAAAATGAAATCAGTTTTTGTTATTACGCCGACTGCAGAGGTTTTGTCGCGTGATGGCTATTTTGAACAGTTGCGTTCAAAATTTTCATGACTGAGTTTGTATTTTTTCACCATTTTACATCAGGCCGAAGATTATTTCTTCTTTTCAGTTGCTTTTGAAAACATTTAATATGCACTCAATAATCTGTTTAATTGTATGTAAAAAAAAGTATAACACATGATGATGGAGGAAGTAATTAAAATTTCAGGAACACTAACCAACAAAACCACTATTTTTTAAGGATACCTTCTAAAGCATATGATCTTGCAAAGTGTTGACTACAAAAGATTTCACCATTCAAAACTTTGATTACCGTAAATGCAAAATAAATTGATATTTCAAACTTTCCAGTACATGGGAAGTAAATGATTTTTTATTTTTTATTTAATGTTTTTGGTAATCTTGAGAAAAATATTTTATAAAAATTGATTACTGTTCTCCGTAAATCAGGTTAAAAATTTATTGTTTTTGAAAGAAAACTCCTTTTCGCCGTTTTTTTAAATTCATCACAATTTAAAATATTCACGAAAATGTTAATACGCGTCGATTGCTATCTTGATTTTGCACATTGTATGTTTGGTTCGCGACATAAAACGAATGACAGAAATGTCCTTGAAGATTATGATGATTTTGAATGATTTTTAATTTTTAACTTAATGTTTTCTGTAATCATGAGAAAAAGGGTTTAAGATTTTTTTATAGGCACTGTTTGGAGTATTTTATAAAAATTGATTACTGTGTTCCGTAAATAAGGGTGAAAATTTATTGTTTTTGAGGAAACCTAATTTTTTGCACTTTTTTTTACATAAATTGAAAAGCGGCCCTACCGATTTTTTCCAAAATTCGACAGATTCATACAAATTTCAATACGCGTCGATTGACACCTTAATAATGCAAGCCGTATGTTTGGTTCGCGAGATAAACAGCATGACAGAAATGACCTTCAAAGGGGCAAAACATCAAACCCCTCGACCGAAGTTTCTCAAAAACTAATCAGCTCTTGACATTGCAAAGACGCTTCGATTGAATCCTTAACGAAGTCGATACGACTTTGTTTATGTGAGTTTTGCTCGAAGAAAAAACTGTCCACGTACGTACGTACGTTCGTACACACACACACATCTCCCGTTCTGAAAACACTCGTAGAAAAACTGTCCACGAACGTACGTACATGCACACATACATAACTCTTTTTAAAAACACTTTATACATACTCTATAGACCTGAAAATTTCAATTTCGATTTTCGAGGCGATTACAAGAACCTCCGATATACTGGGAAGTTAATGACATTAAAAAATAAAAACCATTAAAAGTCACCATGATTTTCAAGGTCAATTTTGTCATTCACTATATCTCACGAGCCAAATATGATATTAGCATGCTTAAGGTGACAAACGGCGTTTCTTAACATTTTTGCTATGTTTTCAACTTTATAAAAATATCTTTGACCATTTTTTTAATTTAATAAAAGAAAATGCGCAAAAGTAGGGTTTTTCATCAAAATAAATTTTTAACCTGATTTGCAAACGACAGTAATAAATGTTTATAAAATTTATAAATTATTATGGTTTTAAGTAGGAAAATCAGCGAACCTTCTTTCCTTGAATTTGAAAAAAAAAATTAAAACTAAAAACTCATTCAAAGTCACCATGTAAAAAGGGATCATACGAATGATATTACTTTATATCTCTTATTATAAAGACCTTGATGTCATCTCAATCAAAGTTTATTCATATTTGCATAATTTAAACAGATGTTTAATAGTTTTCAGAGTATATTAATTTTGTTAAAAGAATTGATTAATTTTTGAAGAAAAAGATTCAACGAAAATTGCATTTGTTGTAATCAACGCTTGCAATGGTAAAATGTTTTGTAGTCAATGCTTTGTAAGATCATATGCTTGAAAAAGCTTCAATCAAATTAAAAATTGTGATTTTCAGTAGTTTTGTTCTTTAGTATTAGTAAGATTTCAATTACTCCCTCCAACATCATTTGTAACACAGTTTACTGTTTTTACTTTCTACATGCAACTAAACCGACTATTGACTCCATATGCCATATGTTTCAAGACAAAGTGAAAATAGGAAATAAATATTAGTCTCATTGATTTAAAATCGTGAAAAAATACAAATTCAGTGAATATGCGAAGTGATGGCAATTTTGAACGCAACTATTCAGAATGGCCACCATGCGACAAAATTTCTTCAGTGGGCGTAATAACAAAAACTGCATTCATTTTTGCTAGCGCTCTTTTCTCCTTCAAGAATCGATATGAAAATAACAGATAATGTGGAAAAGGCTTTGTAACCTGTCCCCCTCCCGATTGATCCGCGTGAATATTCAATCAACCAAAATCTTTACGTAATCAATGCACGCTCCCGTACATGTTATGATTAATAATAAGCTATAAGATGTTATGAGAGGTACATTATTATTATTTAAAGCACTATTATTTTCATAATTATTATTGTGTTTTATCATTTTAATATTTATGTAGATATTACTGGGAAGTTGACCGTGTGGACCTCGCACCTTGCCTTTTTTTTTGTTTTCAACATTTGAGCATTTTTTTTATTAAAATAAAATCACGGTATTGTGGAAACTATTGACAACCTACTGTTGCGACCTCAACGTATTGACACTGCGGTCACGGAAAATTTATATGACCTAGCCTTCCACCCCCCTGTATAGCGCAACAATGCCGGCTAAAGCTCAGCGCGTGGATGTGGTTCTTTAGGAGTTTAGGCTAGGCCTGTGTCGATTCAAATAACATGGACAAGGCCTGAAGAAAAAAACAAACTTAGGTCAAAATACGGTTAAAAGGAATATATATATTTCAAATAATTCAAAAAATAAAAAAAACATTATAATAAACTTATAAAATTACAAAAATATAATTCGAAATAATAACAAAAATTAAGGTTTTAAAGAAAACGATAATAAAGAAATAATAATTATGATAAAAAGGAAATTATGCCAACTAAATAATAATAATAATAATAAATAATTATGATTGAAAGAAAATTATAAAAACCGAATAGTAATCAAAAAATACTAATTATGATTAAAAAAAGAAACTATAATAACACAAGAAAAATAGGAAAAGAGAAAAAAAAGGAAAATTTAAGTGAAGTCAACACACAAAAAAAATATCAAATAGTTATTGATACTCAACTTACCCTGGCTGATGATTAGCGCTCTTCACTGCAGCAGCTAAAAACTTTGGTTATTCAAAAAAAAAATTCAAAATAATGATGCATTTATCATTATACATTTCTGTTATGTTGCCTCTACTTTCACTTTATCATTAATGCTTTCCTCTTAATTGTTAATTAACGAGATTTTCATGAGGCATTGTCACTAATAGTGCACCAATCGTCTACTCTCGGTGACTCGGATCAAATTGGCTACAAAAAACCTGCGTGTCTAGCAAGAATTGCGATCCCAAGTAATACACGCAACAAAAACTCTTACTTGGGATTATTAACCCAAAGTTCCGTTGATCACGAACTGCTTGCTTGAATACATAGCAGACAAGATGCTCCAACCCTTGGTTCTGCACTCCATGCAGCCACACCATCCTTGGCTTGATCGACACCTCCTTGATACCACGTTGCGAGCTCTCATCCGAAATCATCCAACCAACGACATGTGACACGACACAGAATGATCAATCAAACTCCGAAACAGCGATCACGAACGACACGAACATCGGACTTCTCAATTTTAGCAATAACCCACACGCCTTCTTCAACTCCTCTCGTTCGACCCCTCTTGGTTCAAGCTCCGACCACTTTTCAAAATGTTCCGTCCATGTTGAAGAAATTGTTTGTTATTAAAAATAAAGTTTAAATATCTGAAGGAATTGCACCAGATATTCCGCCACGAAAACAGACACGAAAAAAAATTCCACCACTCAAGTCACAAAGAAATTTCTTCTCCACAAATCGAAACTCGCCTTGCTTCATCCTCCTTCCACAACCAACTCCCGGTAGTTCAGTTTTTTTTCACTGCCTTCCCTTCTTTTTGGGGCCGGGTGAAAAAGGTCCCGCTGGCTTCCAGTTGGATGCGGATTCCAGATTTTTTCCTGATTGCCAGATCGCATCAACCCGCTACTTGGCATTGACCTTTCATCCGCATTCCAGCTGAAAGCAGCAGCCCGAGCAGGGAAAAGATGGAGTTTAAAAAAAATTCGAGACCGCTCTGGGGATCGAGCCGACCTCCTCACGGTTCCGAGGCAGCGACGCTCCCTGAAGGCTGCGGTCTGGTGGTACAGAATAGGTGCATTTGTTCGACCTAAAATTAAAGCGGCTTGTTGCAAGTTATTTGCACCATTCGTGGGGACGACCTCGACCCAGGAGATACGTCTCATTGCCGGGCAGAAATTAGATCTTAAGCACGAATATCTTGTGCGTGGTAAATGGCTAGTGAACGTCCCTGGTCGTCTTCCAACTCATATGCCACTGAGCCTACCCTTCGTGCAATTTTTGTTGCCACGAATTTTGGAGCTAACTTGATTAAATGTCAAGTTTGCCTTCCGCAATAATTTTGACACTGTAGAAAGTAATTCCATGTGTTCATCAAAGGTGGAACTTGTTATGAGCAAGTCATCGAGATATACAAATATCTTGTCATGTAGTTGGTGAGGGATGACCTTGTGCATCAATCTACACATTGTCTGAGGAGCATTAAAAAGGCCAAAAGGCATGACCTTAAACTGGTATAACGGCCTGCCGGGAACGGTGAACGCTGTTTTCTCCCGAGAGCTTGTGTTCAAGGGTATCTGCCAGAATGCGTCTTTCAAGTCTAAGCTCGTGATGTATCGGGTAGCTTGAAGACGTGCTAAGAGTCCTTCGATTAATGGTAATGGATAGGCGTCTTTGACCGTAACTTTATTAAGTCGTCGGACATCAAGATATAGTCTCACCTTTTCAGGCTTCCGAACTACTGTCACCGGGGAGCTCCATGCCCTATGACTTTCTTCTATTACGCCCAAGGACAGCATTCGATCTAGCTCATCGTTTATCAGAGCTTGAACGACAGGAGATACGGCATAATGTCTCTGTTTTATAGGCTGGGCAGTGCCAGTGTCTATGTAATGTAACAAAAAATTCGTTTTGCCCAATCTTAAGATGTTAAAGGACGGAAAATCTTTCTTTACAAGGTCAAGTTTAGTGGATTCCTGGGGAAGCAACTCAAGAAACGCATCTTTTGAGGATTCCGTCACCGCATTGATGATAGGCAGTGATATGGGCGAAATGTTGGAGGCGTCCCAAAAGTCTACTCCGAGGTATAAAGAGTTTGTAAGAGCAGGTATGACTAAGAAGCGGATCATATGCGTGTGATTGTTAAAACGCACTAGGCATTAATGAGTACTAGAACGGCAACGCCATCTCCTGATGCAGTTTTGACCGTTGCTTTCAGAGGGTGCGTGCGTAAGCCAAGCTCGTCAATTAATTGCAGCCCTGTAGAACCAAAGATACTAACACTGGCCCCGCTATCTAACAGGCCTAATAGTTTTCGCCCTTTTATGTCTATCTCAGCAAAAGGTCGATTGTCTCCCGCAGGGGTAATTATCGACTCAAGGCAGGATTTTTGTAAGAAACTTCGGGTTTTCAGATAATTATACGACCGCTTGAATCGTGAAGCGTGAGGTTCGGTGGTTGTACTTGTGGTTGGGACTGCGTTACTGTTCGATGTTTGGACAGCAACGTCACAGAATGAACGGTCCGCAATTGCTGTCGGCGCCGTAGTTCCGGGTCGGTATCCGAGGCGGTCTCCGTGGTAGAAATTTGTTGAAGCCTGCGATGTGGTGGAGTGTACAGAGTCCCCATATTCTGTACACTCCAACCAGCGTTTCCCGTACACTTGGTGCATCTTGGTTTGACCACCCCCGAAGTTCCACATCCAAAGCAAAATTGTCTCTGCACTGGCTGAGAACATTCCATGAATGAATGCCGTATATCCTGGCAGTTCCAACATACCCGCAAATCCATACTCGGGCGTGCGCGAAGTGTATTTGTTGATGTTTAGAGTGATGCCATCGCTGGATGATTTTCAGTCTGTCGGTATCTACTTGATATGGGAGCCGGATAACGGCTCTGAGGCACGATTTCAGCCTGGTGTCTGACGATAGCATTTACTTCTTCATTGGAATCGTCATAGCCACTGCAGATTTCCGCTACTGCATTAGAGCGTTTATATTAATTCCTTTCCAAGGTCTTACCATTTGGGTACCATACCGCTTCTATTGCGACACACCGACGAACCAAGGCCTGACTTGAATGGAACTCCACCCCAGCCAAATGGTTTTTTAATCGGAGATCCATATTCCGAAGTAGGATGCATTGCAAATCAGTGTCAGGTAATGTGTGCCTAAGTCGTAACGCTAACGCCTCCAAAACATCATGAAAATTTTGGAGAAGTTCACCTGGACGCTGTATAGCATCTATAGCGCGTCTCACGTCCACGTCCGACTGTTGAGTCGCAAAACGCTCTTTTAGGGCACTCACTAAGTGGACCCACACCAGGATTGGCGTTTGCTCTAAATTACGCCAATACCATTCTTCGGCTTGTCCTGCCAGCAACAAATGAAAATCTACGGCGAGGGTCTCTCTTGACACGTCGTAGTTATCGGCTAGAGTAGTGGCGCAGAAAAGGAAACGGTTAACGTCTGCACCGCGTTAAGATCTATCAAATCTTAAATTCCATTCAGATGGTGGGAGCGAAATGGATCTATTCACCGTAGGAGCTTGTGACATTTTCAAACGACGATAATTCCTTCTATCACCAGCATTGTCCCCAGGAGGTGTGCATTGAGCAGAAAATTCTTCAAGATGAACCTCCTCTCCTAGATGATCTCTAGCTGGAGATGTATGTAAGCTACGTGGTTGAGTTTCAGTTTCTGTGGGTGACAGGGTCATACGGCCTAACTTCGGGTTAGACGTTCGAGGCCAGAGTCGTCTGACCTACGTACCGTATTTGGCATTGCGCCTGTGAGAAATATCCACAAAGATTACTATATAATCCAATCTACTCGATATATGCGAAGGAACCAAAAAAACTAGAAGTCGCGTATCAAATCCAAAAATTATGATCTTATACTACTCCAAAAATTCCAATATCAAAAAATTCCAAAATCTCAAAAAAATTCAATAATTGTAGAATATGTATGATTAATGATTATTTTCGTCAATATTTTTTTTTCAGGCTCAGTACCAACATTTACATTGATTGGATGTAATGAAAGGGAAAAGGGTATTAAACGACAAGGGGGAAAAGAAAACTTGGATATTTATACAAATTAATTGAAGACAGAGCTCTTTCCATATAAACCTGGGTGAAGAGGAGCTCGCCTAGAACTATACTTCACTCGCAAAGCCCCCTCATGGGCGGACACGTCTGTGTTGAGATCTGCTAAGGATCTAACCACACACCGGATAAAAGACGCTAGGAGCTTACCTCAAAACCACGAAAGGTGAACGAGAAATCCGGAATGCCCTCTGATTCGAAGTGCTTAGTCTTCGCTAAGCTATCCCGTGAAAGGAGATACAGTAGACACATACCTGTTAATAGCAATCGTCACCAGATTATATGTTATGGTTCACCCGTCTGATCAAGCCCTAATATCGGGGCTATCAAATCATTTCGACACAATGGGCGCCACCGCGACCGCCGTGACCAATATTATAAAAATGATTTTTGAGAGAAAAAGAAAGTGTAACAAAATTTAAATAGGAATTGACAAAATTTAATAAAAATGAAAGAAATTTCAATAACTAAGCTAAAACAAATGCAAGATAAGGAGAAAATAGAACTTATTTGAAAATCTAATGAATTAATAAATTAATTTTAATTTAAATGAATCCGTACAGTGAAATAAAATGCAAGAAAAATCAAATACTATAGATTAATTTCATCACTATTCAAAGCCAAAAGCCTATAGTTTGAGCGCCATTTGTTGTGACCTCAGCGTATTGACACTGCGGTCACGGAAAATTTATATGGCCTAGCCTTCCACTCCCCTGTATATCGCAACAATGCTGGCTAAAGCTCAGCGCCTGGGTGTTGTTCTTTAGGAGGTTAGGCTAGGGCTGTGTCGATTCAAATAACATGGACAAGGGATGGGAATCAGGATTGAGTGTTGGTACTGAGCCTGAAGAAAAAAAACAAAGTTAGGCCATAATACGGTTAAAAGGAATATATATATTTCAAATAATTCAAAAAAAAAAACAAAAAAACATTATAATAAACTTATAAAATTACAAAAATATAATTCGAAATAATAACAAAAATTAAGGTTTTAAAGAAAACGATAATACAGAAATAATAATTATGATAAAAAGGAAATTACGGTAACTAAATAATAATAATAATAAAAATATTTATGAATAAGGAAAATTATAAAAACAGAATAATAATCAAAAAAAAACTAATTATGATTAAAAAAAGAAACTATAATAACACAAGAAAAATAGGAAAAGAAAAAAAAAGGAAAATTGAAGTGGAGTCAACACACAAAAAAATATCAAATAGTTATTGAGCGCTCTTCACTGCAGCAGCTAAAAACTTTGGTTATTCCAAAAAAAAAATTCAAAATAATGATGCATTTAACTTTATACATTTCTGTTATGTTGCCTCTACTTTCACTTTATCATTAATGCTTTCCTCTTAATTGTTAATTAACGAGATTTTCATGAGGCATTGTCACTAATAGTGCACCAATCGTCTACTCTCGGTGACTCGGATCAAATTGGCTACAAAAAACCTGCGTGTCTAGCAAGAATTGCGATCCCAAGTAATACACGCAACAAAAACTCTTACTTGGGATTATTAACCCAAAGTTCCGTTGATCACGAACTGCTTGCTTGAATACATAGCAGACAAGATGCTCCAACCCTTGGTTCTGCACTCCATGCAGCCACACCATCCTTGGCTTGATCGACACCTCCTTGATACCACGTTGCGAGCTCTCATCCGAAATCATCCAACCAACGACATGTGACACGACACAGAATGATCAATCAAACTCCGAAACAGCGATCACGAACGACACGAACATCGGACTTCTCAATTTTAGCAATAACCCACACGCCTTCTTCAACTCCTCTCGTTCGACCCCTCTTGGTTCAAGCTCCGACCACTTTTCAAAATGTTCCGTCCATGTTGAAGAAATTGTTTGTTATTAAAAATAAAGTTTAAATATCTGAAGGAATTGCACCAGATATTCCGCCACGAAAACAGACACGAAAAAAAATTCCACCACTCAAGTCACAAAGAAATTTCTTCTCCACAAATCGAAACTCGCCTTGCTTCATCCTCCTTCCACAACCAACTCCCGGTAGTTCAGTTTTTTTTCACTGCCTTTCCATCTTTTTGGGGCCGGGTGAAAAAGGTCCCGCTGGCTTCCAGTTGGATGCGGATTCCAGATTTTTTCCTGATTGCCAGATCGCATCAACCCGCTACTTGGCATTGACCTTTCATCCGCATTCCAACTGAAAGCAGCAGCCCGAGCAGGGAAAAGATGGAGTTTAAAAAAATGCGAGACCGCTCTGGGGCACAGTATAGGTAGACCCAGTATGCAATCGAAGCCCAAAAGCTCGTATTTTCCTTCCAAGAAATGGCGCCATGTGCTGGCCATGTGCTTGCAGAAATTGACGAATGCCAAGCACTGGCAGATTTGCAGAGGATAAAGCACTTTCGCGGATTTCATCTTTCACTTTAGCACTTGAGACATTTTTCAGGCATTTTGGCTTGTTTTCTCAATCAATTTGTCAAAAGCAAATGAAATTTTTGTCAGCGAAGACGTTTCACCATTGTAATTCAATGAACCGAAGTTTCTAACGGCGTTTTTCACGCCTAGCATGAAACGTGCATATACGAGCTCTGGCAGTGCCCCCACCAGTAGATAGCTGCCATTTTGTCATAAATGGCAGCAAACCATTGAAGTTCTCTTACTTGAATGCAGCAAACATATGATAAATGTAATCAAACATATGCAAATGTAAACAAACATATGACTTTGTCCCGTAGAACCGCGGACCGTACTTGATAGTACGCCTTTATATGAAACATTACCTACTGGGTGTACCTATACTGTGCGCTGGGGATCGAACCGACCGAGGCAGCGACGCTCCCTGAAGGCTGCGGTCTGGTGGTACAGAATAGGTGTATTTGTTCGACCTAAAATTAAAGCGGCTTGTTGCAAGTTATTTGCAACACTACTGAAATCACGCAAATATTAATAAGCGTTTATTGACTTACCAACAATGTCTTTAGAATTAGAGATATCAGGTATAATGATTTGATATTTTTTGTTTAGTTTTATTTTGTTACTATGAAAAAAAAATTTTTGTTTGTTTTTTACATAAATTGATTGAAGTATATAAATTTTATGAACATTGATAATGCCGAATCGTCTATATATATATATATATATATATATATATATATATATATATATATATATATATATATATATCACCCAAAAGTCATTAGATTCGCCATAAAACGACAAATTTTGAGAAACCCTTGATTATTTTCAGGTAGAATGCTGTATTTTAGTCTACGTGTCTGATTTGTAGAACATCTAATGGATTTGCATCCTGTTCAGGAAATAATGAGAAATTTTTCAGGTGTGATATCTTTTTCACGCGCACTGTATTAGGTGCTTTCCGTATGGAGTGTGTTCTCGATATGAAGTGCGCTGTCATCGATGCCAGCAGCCGTTGCAGTTCAAGCATTGTTATTTCGTCGTACAGTTTCTTTTCCTAACATGAAAGACTATACCAAAAAGTTGCACGGTTACTTCTTGCGCCAAATATCTGCAATGTTTTCAATATTAAATTCGTGTTATTAATATACAACAAACACTCTGAAGAAAAAATTGAATCAGACACCGCAAAAATTCAAATGTTTCTCTCTCTCTCTGTTTTCGTTCGACAAATTTTTGGAACTGACTAATTTTGTTTCATTTGTAAAAACCTGGCTTGACAATATCCACTAAATTGCCTACCATGAAGGATTGTTTGGCCATTGCATGATCTGCTATTTCTCACTTTATTCAATAAATCCGTCAAATCCATTAAATTTCCTACGTCTCGTCAATATTCACAGTCCTCCATAATAAAATCGCACTATGTTCTCACTTGACAATTCGTGCGAATAGACAACCTCACTTTCAGCATGTCAGCTAATATTTATCGGGTTGGGAACTTAAACATATTGAAGAAGTCAAATTCGACGTAAGTTCTAACGAACCATGATAAGTTTGAAGAAATGTCCAACAAATTTTGAATAGCTATCAGGGACAGGGTCGGTATCATCCTGTCCACGCTTATCGTCCTCTTCAATCATGTTTTAGTTTGCTTTACTAAGCACTATTATGCACCGCTACATTGAATGTTTTGCTTTGAGTACTTCTCGCATCTTACACATTGTTACATATTAGAATCATTTTCTGGAAGTCATGCTCCGCTTTTGTAATTAAAGTAATCAAAGGAGTTTGGCCGCATCAGTTTTACTGATAAGAATCAGGATGTTTAATATAACACGAGTATAAGCACTAGAAAGAGTGTGATAATATTTCACGGTCTCAATTTTCTTGAAATCATTGTTGCACGCATTGATTATGCACTCTATAATAAATTGAATATCTCGACATTGCCGCCTAAAACCATTATTTAATAATAAAATACTTCGGATCTCTCGTTTCAAGCGATTTTTATTTACTTTTCTGTATATGTCCTAAAATTTCATATGAAAATTTTCAACATATCTCTTTGTTTTAAAGTCTTAACAGTATACTTAAAATGTTTTCAAAAGAATTCTGAATGTGTGTGTTTGTAGGTTCATACGTTCATGGACAGTTTTATACGAGCATATCTTGCGTAAAAAAGTAATATCATGTAATTTATTGAAATGTCAATTGAATTGAATTTGCAATCTCACGAGCTGATAAGATGTTGAAAATCATCGACTAAGTGTTTTTTTTTGTGCTTTGACCACTTCAAGATTATTTTTGCCATTCACCATATCTTGCAAATCGAACATTGGATTTCAGTCAGTAAAATTTCAATCGAAGCCTATCTGCATTTCTATAGCACTGTCAAATTTGAAAAAAATAGGAGCCGTTCTAGAATTGAATAAAAAACAACTGGAAAAAATGTTTTTCTAGAAAAAATTTCTTCTTCCTAGTTTGCATTTCTGTCACTGCTTTCCGTAATCAGATGTGTTAGGTTGTCATAAAACAAAACTTCCTAGTTTTTATAGAGGGTGTTATTTTGAGGCATATAACTTTTGAAACAAGAAAAATGTAGATTCATTGATGTAATGGTCGACTTTTGAACTAAATAAGCTTGCAAATTTTATGGTTTTTAGTGTTTTAAAATAATTTATAGCATATGAATTTGAGGAAGGTCATCTAATCAGTGCAACTTTTCACAACTTTTCCAGAATACTCTTCCTTATTTTGCCAATGATGCGTCGAATGTTGGCTTTCAAGTCATCAATAGTTACTAGTTTACCATCAGAGACAAGTTTCTTGACGTACCTCCAAAAAAAAGTCCAATGAAGTCAAATCACATAATCTGGGCAGCTCATAAGGTTGGTGCCAATACACCAATGGTTTCATGCGTATTAAGGCATTTCGCACCATTTTCTTGGAACCATTTGTCTCTCATACCATTGGCATTAATGTTCCGTCTTCAGATTTGAAAAAGAAACGGCGAATGATGCCGCCAACATGCAATCGCACCTTACAGTGACTTGTTGGAACGTGATGAATAATTTCCATATATTTTCTAAATGTATGTGCTATGTAATATTTTAGAATTTTTTAAACATAATCAATCCGTGATTATTTACTACATACATATTTGATGCTTTTCAATATCGGCTGCAAAATAAGGAATTATTATTGGTATTTTTAATGTAAAATGGTAAAATATTCCAACTTCATGAAAATTTTGGACGCAACTATCCACAATGACCAATAACAGACCAAATCAAATTCAGGTGGTGTACAATGGAAAACTGTATGCAATAAGCCTGAAATCCAAATTTCTCAAACATTTTCGCTACTGCCGTTTTCTGTTACAAGTGCCAATATTAAGATAACCAATTATGTAAAAAGGTTTTGGAACTCTCAGATTGATCCACGGAAAATTCAATTTAATTTCCCACCCAGCAAAAACCTTCAGTAATCAAAGAACGCTTCCTAAGGTTTTATGATTAACATTCACTCATTCCACTTTGAAATATCACTAGTTTCATTGTTATTTCTATGTTTTTCTACATTATTTTTAATACATATAATGATATTACTGAGAAGACCTTAAGGATCACACTTCGCGGCTTATTTTGATCAAATACGTTGGTGATGCTGCTACGTTAACCGCTGACAGAAATTTCAAATGTATTGTGAATTGATGCCAAAATTTTTTCATCCTAAGATTAGCATAAACTCACAGCTTCACCTGAATCTTAACTGCATGTGTGATTTGATGATCTACTTTTGTGTGTGCAACTTAACTACATTTTTTGAGAGACCCATCATTGGTACACAATAATCAATCGATCGTCGAAAAAAGACGTTGCAAAGTCCATAAATGATATGCATATCAGTGTATCCCTCACTTGCAAAAGTAGACATGATGTTTTAAATTTACTTAATGCCTTTTTTGAATTTGATTCCCTATAATTGGAGTATTATGAAGTTTCACATAATTCCAATCAACGAATATTATCTTTAGTACTTTCTCCAAAAATAAAGTCTACATTTTTGACCTGAATACCCTATCAAAATCTGTTCCAATTTAGGATTTACATAGGTATATACTAAAATTTGATGATATTTTGATAATAACGAGGTATTTTCAAAATTAAAAGTTTTACATTTTTATATGAAATCAAACTTAAATTGTCAAACCTTTTTTGATAGTATACAAATTTGGTATAGTTTGGGACATCATTTTGGCGTCTAAAATAGTTGCGAAAATAAAAATTTGCGAAAATTGGTAGCTTTGACTTTTTCATTTGGAACTTTTTAGTACATGGGGAAGTCATTGTAGCTTTCATCGTGCAAATAAATAACTGTGAACGTAGGGTCATAAACACAGATACATACACACACAGATAAATACTTTTAAATTACTTATCTTCAAAATTGATAGTTCACGAGGGAGAAGTCGTATTAAATTCGTTTGCATGTCATTCAAAGCTTCCGAGTAGTGAGCTGAGCTGATTTGAATTTGGTAAGATCCGGTTTTTCAGTTTGTTTGTTTTGACAATTCCAAAGCTATCATGCACGATACCTTACAAGGTAGATATGCTTTTACCATGTTTAACGTGTCAATTGAAGCGTGTTAGAATATATGTGAGTTGTTGAAAATTTCAATAAATTCATAAACACGGTTTTGAATTCAATTAAAAACTGCAAACGTGAATTATTTTCCAACATAATTTGGTATTAATCAAAATTTGCATTTAAGTCAATCTTTACTTAAACAAGCCGCGAGGTGTGACCCTTGAGGCCCACGCGGTCAGCTTCCCAGAAATATCTACATCAATAACATTAAACACAATAATAATTTTGAAAATAATACTACTTTAAGTAATAACAATGAAAGGTATTCATACCAGTAATTGGAATGAGTTAATATGAATCATATCGTCTACGGGAGGGTCCATTGATGACGTAAGGTTTTTTGCCGATGGAGACAGATTGAATATTCACGCGGATTAACCGGTGGGGGCCATTTCTACGTTATTTGTTATTTTCACACCCATGCTTGAAGTACAAACGAGCGCTAGCCAAAATGAATGCGGTTTTTGTCATTACGCCCACTGAAGGAATTTTGTCGCGTGATGGCCATTTTGAATCGTTGCGTTCAAAATTGCCATGACTTCAGCATAATCACTGAATTTAAAAATTTTCACGATTCCACATCAATCAAATTAATAATTAATATATATTTCCTATTGGTCTTGAAAATCCTTGTATCTGCTGTCAAAAATAGGTTCAATTGCATGTAAAAAGTAAAATATATTACAAATGATGATGGTTGTTGAAATCTTACGATTACTAAAGAACGAATGTACTAAAAACTGCAATTTTTATTTGATTAAAGCTTTTTAAAGCATAAGATCTTGCAAAGTATTGACTACAAAACATTTTACCATTCAAAGCGTTGATTACCACAAATGCAAATTTGATTGAAATTTTGTTGGTTTTCAAAATTTAAGCAGTTTTTTTAATTAAAAGACTATAAAACCTATTAAAAACCTGCTCAAATTATGCAAATATCTTAAAACTTTAATTGCATTTACAACAATTTCTTTAGAATAAAAGATATAAAGTAATATCATTCGTATGAACCCTCTTTACCTCTTTGAATGATTTTTAATTTTAATCTAGTTTTTTTCATAATCATGGAAGAAAATTTTGCTGGTTTCTCTTCAAAAACTGATAAGAATGTATAAATTTTATAGACATCGATTACTGTGTTGTACAAATCATGTTAAAAAATATTTTTGATGAAAAAAACAGTAATTTTTCGCATTTTCTTCTATTAAATTAAAACAACGGCTGAAACGAATTCTTATAATGGTAAAACATCACAAAGATGTTAATACACGTCAGCTGACACCTTAATGATGCACATATTATATCTGGTTCGTGCTATATAGTGAATGACAGAAACGACCTTGAAGATCATAATGATTGTTATTGATTTTTTATTTTTTATTTAATTTTTTATGTAATCATGAGAATAAGTTTTGATGTTATTTTTACAAGGAGTACTTGAAGTATAAAAATTTTATAAACATTGATCAAATCAGGTTAAAAATTTATTGTTTATGAAAAAATCCTAATTTTTTTCACTTTTTCTTCTTAAATTAAAAAACGGCTCCAATTATTTTGGTCAAAATTCCATACGTTCACAAAAATGTTAATACGCGTCGATTGACACCTTAAGAATGCAAATCGGATGTTTGGTTCGCGAAATATAACGCAAGACAGAAGTGACGTTGGAAGGGGGAAAACAAAAAACCCCCGCAACCGAAGTTTCCCAAAAACTAATCAGCTCTTAAAATTGCAAAGACGCTTCGATTGACACCTCAACGAAGTCGATTTAACTTTGTTTACGTGAGTTATGCTCGTAGAAAAAACTGTCCACGTACGTACGTACAAACACATCACCGTTTCTAAAAATACTTTATATACTCTATAGACCTCAAAACGTAAAGAAATGTTGAAAATTTCAATTTCGATTTTCGAGGCGATTACAAGAACTTCCCATTTACTGGGAAGTTAAAAAGTAGTGTATTGCACTGTGTAAATTTTTGAAATTTAATAGATGTAACATATTTGACATTAATACAAGGTGTTGGAATTAATTCGTAGCGTTTTACAAAAGATGGCGTCAGTCAACTATTCATAGTCACACAAACAAAAGAAAATATTCTCCGGGAAGCTACTGACATAGCGCATCTTTACCACTCTATGACGTTCCGTTATTGTGTCCGTAGCATTTGTTGTGCAGTATCAAACATGTCGAAGTTCATGCCTGAAAAATCGTTTTTGCGGGGAGTGTTACTTCATTACTTCAACATGAAGAAAAGTGCCGCGGAAAGTTATGGTATTTTAGTGGATGTTTACGGTGAACATGCTCTGGCTGAACAAACTTGCAGAAAGTGGTTTGCGCGGTTCAAAAATGGAAATTTTGACTTGGGGGACAAGGAACGTCCCGGACAGCCGAAAAAGTTCGAAGATGAAGACTTGATGACTATGCTCGATGAAGACCCGTGGCAAACACTTCTGGAGTTGTCCACATCGCTTGGAGTCGACTTTTCATCGGTCGGAAAACGCCTCAAAGCCATAGAAATGGTACAAAAACAAGGAACGTGGGTGCCACATGAGTTGAAGCCAAGGGACGTCGAACAGCGTTTACTCACCTGTGAGCTGCTTCTCCAACGGCAGGTAAGGAAGGGATTTTTGCATCGAATAGTCACTGGCGACGAGAAGTGGGTACTCTACGACAATCCCAAACGCAGAAAATCGTGGGGCTTTCTCGGTCATGCATCGACATCATCTCCCAAGCAAAATATTCATGGGAAGAAGATCATGCTGTGCATATGGTGGGACCAGCTGGGCGTTATCTATTATGAGTTGCTCCAACCGGGTGAAACCATCACTGGGGACGTCTACAGATGACAATTGATGCGCTTGAATGGAGCATTACAGGAAAAGCGGCCGCAATATAAAGATCGACACGATAAAGTAGTTTTGTTCCATGACAATGCAAGACCCCATGTTTCGAAAGCCGTGAAAACTTATTTAGAAACGCTAAAATGGGAAGTTCTACCTCACCCGCCATATTCACCGGACATTGCCCTATCTGATTATTTTTTATTCCGATCCATGGCGCATGGCTTGTCAGAGCAGCACTTCGACAACTACGAAATGACCAAAAATTGGATCGATTCTTTCATCGAATCTAAAGACGAAGAATTTTTTCGACGCGGTATCCGTGCTTTGCCAAAAAGATGGCAAAAAGTAGTAGATAACGATGGACAATACTTTGAATAACACTACTGTAAAGATACTTTCATAATAAAACACGTAACTTTGCAAAAAAACGCTACGAATTAATTCCAACACCTAGTAGTTATACTGAACAAGAAATGGATAGGAATAATTCTTCCTGATTTCACTTACCCGTATCATGTATATGAGGTTTTAATCATGGCATTTTAAAAAATTATGATTTTGTGGTTTCTTTAATACATTTTGTAAAACAATACAAAAACAGCTTGCAATATTTATGCTTTCTAGTGCTTATAAAAAAATTTGGCATATGATGTCTCTGACTGCATATAAGGAAGGCCATGATGTCGGTCTGATGTTGTCCCACTTTTAATGCACAGGTTCGATTCATGAGATGATTCGCAGGAAAATAGTGGTTTCAGGCAGTGTATGGAATATTGCGCCATCCTGTTGGAACTATTTGTCCTCCATACGATTGGCATTGATGTAAGGAATCAAAAAAATATAATAACTTTCCTTCGTATGCTAAAGTATATTATGAATATGCAAATTCCCATAACTGATAATAGCAGCGATATTCGATATATTATGAAATTTAGTTCATGTTACTTTTTAGATAAATACTTGGGACATAGTTTCGTTTCAAATTACAATGTGAACAGTGCGGATGAAGTTCAATCTCAGACTATGTAAGGCACTTTGTACTTTCTAAAATATAGTTGAAAATAAATGTCATCATTATAAGCTACTGCAGCAATTGATTTTTAAAAACATATATTAGTCCAGTCATATAAAAATTTTGTTTAAAATGTTTTCCTAGGGAAGGTTTTTTTGTTCCATATTTCTTTCTTTTGAAATCGTGTTCGCGTTGAAAAGTATTCAAGGTCATAAGTTATTAAAATCAGTTTTTTGTCAATATTTTGAATTAATCATAACAAAATTGACTACCGCAAATTATATAATCAAATCTTACGTACAACGCAAAGTTTTTGAAATATGAAGAGAAGAGAGAAGCCTCATTTGCAAAATGATGAACAATCGAACTGAAAACTTTGTTCAGATATTCCAACTCGGAAGCAAGCTGCTTCAAACGTTACGGCAAAAACCAGTATCCTGTATACCCTTGAGGTCAATACGGAAAACTTCTCAGTTATATCAACACATCAAAAATGTTCAGTATGTCAATTATAATGAAAATAATGATATTTTGTATAGTAACAAGAATGATAAGAACACATTACAAAGTGAAATATAATATATAAATATTATTCGTTTTGTCTTAGGGAGCGTGCATTAATTACGTGACTCTTCTGGTGGGTGTGGTTGGATTGAATCTTTAAGAAGACCAATCAACAGGGAATTCAGGGAATGCATTTTTTGTTTCAACTCAAACTGAAATAGATTCGTTGCGTTTCGTCGTCTTGGATAGTTGCGACAAAAGTTTTCTTGGGTGCTGCATGTAAATTAATATTTATTTTAGAAACGTAATTTAATTTTTTAGAGTACTATTTTTTTAAATTTAGAAAAGCTCTACAATGAATTTATTTGAAACTCTAACATATCATAGAATTGCTAATATATATCGATCGAAATTAAAACGTAACCTATTGGAAACTTCAATTAGTATTTTTAGGGCGATTACAAGAACTTTCCATACACTCAGAGGTCAAAAATATTGTACAATAGTGTATTTTTTTTATATTAAAGCTCCATTTGTCGTCTCTAACTGCCCAAAAGAGCGTTCAAAATTAATATTATGTTTTTATTTTATTTTATGTGGAACACAAATTATTAACTTCCCAGTATATGGGAAGTTCATGTAATCGCCTCGAAAATCGAAATTGAAATTTTCAACATTTTTTTACGTTTTGAGGTCTATAGATTATATATACAGTGTTTTTAGAAAGGGAGAAGTATGTGTGTATGTGTGTGTATGTGTGTGTGTACGTACGTTCGTGGACAGTTTTTTCTACGAGCATTACTCACGTAAACAAAGTCGTATCGACTTTGTTAAGGTCTCAATCAAAGCATCTTTGCAATCTTAAGAGCTGATTAGTTTTTGGGAATTTTCGGTCGGGGGGTTTGTATTTTTGCCCTTTTGAAAGTCATTTCTGTCATGCGTTACATCTCGCGAACCAAACATACAATTTACATTATTAAGGTGTCAATTGACGCGTATTAAAATTTGAATGAATCCATCAAATTTAAAAAAAAATCGTGCGAACCGTTTTTTAATTTAAGTAAAAAAAGTGTAAAAATTTTTTTTTTCATAAACAATCCATTTTCAACCTTATTTACAGAGCACAGTAATCAATTTTTATAAAATTTCAATACTCCAAGCAATGTTTGTAAAAACATCATCAAACCTTTTTGTCATTATTACAAAAAACATTAAATTAAAAATAGAAAATCATTAACAGTCATCATGATCTTCAAGGTCATTTCTGTTATTCACTATATCTCACCAACCAGATTTAGCATTTGCATCATTAAGATGTCAATAGACGTGTATTAACATTTGCGTGATGTTTATAACATTATAAAAAAATTTTTTCAGCCGCTTTTAAATTTAATAAAAGAAAATGGGAAAAATTAGTATTTTTTCATAAAAAATATTTTTTTTTATACCTGATTTGCACAGCACAGCAGTGGCGAGGCGTTCATATAAGCCGATTTCCATCGGCTTCCCTTTCTAAATATGTTCCAAAAATGTCTAACACTTCAGTTTTATAAGGGAATAAAGTGTTTATTTACTTGCATGCATCACTGTAAACATGCACAATCGTTCCACTTGATCTCAATGTTTGTTCCATCATACTCCATTCTCCTCAATAGGATATGGAAACAAATCAAAAAGCCGGTAGCGTTCCCGGCTTGCGAATCAGCTGTGAAAATTGATGCTAGAAAATCATCGGCTTACCCACAGTAATTTTTTACCCCTCATAGAGTATAGAGTAATTATTAATCGCATTGATGTTAAATCATGAAAAAAGTTAAATTCAGTGATTATACTGAAGTCAAGGCAATTTTGAACGCAACTATTCAAAATGGTCATCACGTGGCAAAATTTCTTCATTGAGAGTAATAACAAAAACTGCATTCATTTTTGCTTGCGCTCTTTCGTCCTTCAAGCATGGATGTAAAAATAACAAATAACGTAGAAAAGGTCCCCACCGATTGATTGATAAAATCAATCTACCCGCATCCACCAAAAGCTTGACGTAATCAATGGATACTCCTGTAGATGATATGATTAATATTAACTCATTCCTGTTACTGCTATGAATACCTCTCATTGTTATTATTTAAAGTAGTATTATTTTCAAAATTTTTATTGTGTTTAATATTTTCAATGTTTATGTAGATATTACTGGGAAGGTGACCGTGTGGATCTCAAGGGTCGCACTTCGCGGCTTGCTTTAATTTTCTTTCAAGTAACTTTCACGAAAATTTAAAATGAATATTTTTTTTTGGATCAAGTTATCAGCTCAATTGTTGACCGCTCTTTGGCAAATAGTAATTTGCTGTGACCATTAGTACTTGTTAGTGGCTTATTAACTGAATACTTTGAGTTCATTAAGTTTACCTTTGAATTTTAAAGGGGGACAAGGCTCGTTAGTCAAGTCTCAAAAAAAAACTACCAACAGAATACTTGAAATGAGGACTTCATAAGAAACAAAACTTATTTTTTTTCTTTAATTGGATTTTGATAAACCATTAACAAGTACTGATTTTCACAGTTCGTTTTGGCCGCCCTCTTCTATCATATCGCGACTTGAATATATGAAATCATATCCTCGGTTTGAATGATTCCATAAAAGGAATGAAGATTGATTTGTTTCGATCGAAGTGCTTTTATGAAATAATCTCATCTATGAAACTCCGCGAAAATATTAATGATTGTATAATTCACAATATCCGCATAAGTTTTGCTCCCAATGTATTCGTTTGTTCTAATAGATCAATACGATATACTAAGGTTGAAGGCCAAATCAATGGAATATTGATTGAAGCCTGTACATATCTCATTTCATATTTCCAGCTCGCTAGTTTTACACATTTTCGTTGCAGGAGTGGAGTGTATTTTATGGCATTACGTGTCTATATGTGTAGTGCAGTACACGCAAATCATTTATATTCAAAACTGAAAATGCAAACCGTTCTTAACAAAACAATTGATGAACTAATTCCGGTAAGCAATATAATGTCTATTAAAATTTATTTTTACAGCAAGTTTGACAACAATGATGCAAAATATAAGACAATAATATTACTTAAAGTTCTTCATCAATTCTTTGTGTTCTGATTTGAAGTGTTTTGTTTTAATGCTTATTTCTTTGGTAATTGATGATTCAATTGCGTTCATATGTGCTTAAAATATTAGTATTTATTATATGTGAGTGATTTAAGATAATATCGACATGTTCAAATATTTGCCCTCCATACCTTGATTTTCTACAAATACTACAAATATGGAAAAATTCCATACAATTACAGTGACTGACAAAAATATACTACATGTGTATTTCGCTTCACTGCATATCACCTAGAATTTATAATGATGCAATAATAAAAATTTAGATGTTAAAAAAATCCTATTATTATATTCCATATAAAAGTTTGTGTAAAAACTTGTGACGGCTTTATCTCTTATTAGCAGGTATTTATACTAATATAATAGTTTTTACTAATAAGATGTCCTTCAACCATTTGAAGGTCCGTTAGTTGCTCCTCGTACATATTTGAAAGTTGACTGTTCCAAGTCTTTGAACGTCGTAAAGAAAGTAGAACATCAAAAAATTTGTCTTCGCTAGTACGAAAAAGCAAGAACTATTTGAAATTTGAATGTTTTATATATATAGCTAGAAAAGCTGGATTCATGTTGCGAAAAAATATGTTGTACACTATATCTTGCGACAAAACTGTGTATAGCGCACCAATTGATGACCTTCTGAAGTAGTCATAGGATTTCAAAATTTAGAAAAAAAGAATAGATATTGTAATAGCCTCAAAAATCGAAATTGAATTTTTCAAAATATCATTGTTTTGGGATCGTAAAAGTATATTTAAACTGTTTTTAGAACGAAAGTTGGATGTGTGTGTGTACATACGTAGATAAAGTCGTATCGGCTTGGTTGAGGTGTCAATCGAAACAATTCCAAGAGATAATTAGTTTTTGGGAGCTTCGGTTGGCGGGGGGTTGTTGTTTTGCCCCTTGAAGGTCATTTCTGTCATGCACTATATCTCGCGAACCTAACACGTTTGAATCGTTTAAAAATCAATCGACGCTTATTCACAATTGTGTGATTCTCTCAAACTTATAAAAAAAACTTGGCGCTGTTTTTTAAATTAAAAATACTGGAAAAATGTGATTTTTTTTTATAAAATAATTGTTGTTAGCCTAATTTCCACCACACAGTAATAATTGTTTATAAAAATTTATGAACAATAAACAGTTTTTGTAAAAAATCAAGCATAACTTTTATTCATGATTATAGAAAAAAATTTAAAGGTTTCAGCAAAAGTCACAATGTAAAATGGTTTCATACGAATGATATTACCTAATATCTCTTATTATAAAGATAGTGTTGTCAAGCCAATCAAAGCTTATTAATGTTTGCATAGTTTGAGCAAATTGATAAATAGTTTTTACAGTATCGTGTTTTTATTTTAATTTTGAATAATTTTAATTTTAATAAAAACACTGCATAAATTAACAAATAAATCAATCAACGCTTCGAATGGAGAAATGTTTTGTAGTAGTAAACCTCCAAATAAAAAGTTATCATCAAATCAAAAATTACAGTTTTTAATAGTTTTGTTCTTTAGTATTCGTAATATTTTAATTACTTCCTCCTCCATCGTTTATAATATTTTTATTTTTGTAAATCGTGCAAAATTTGAACACAACTATTAAAAATGACCATCACGCGACGATATCTCTTTAGTCGGCGTAATAACAAAAACTGAATTCATTTTCACTAGCGCCCTAGCGTCGATATAAAAGTAATAGATAAAGTAGAAAAGACTTTGTAACCTGCTCAACAATCCTCCCCTAATTGATCCGCGTGAATATCCCCTTAACAAAAACCTTGTGTAATCAATGGATGCTAACGTAGCTAATACGATTACGATTAGTATTAACTCATTCCAATTACTGTACCTACTTTAAGTACCTCTCATTATTATTATTTAAAGTAGCATCATTCTAATTATTATTATTTTGTTTAATATTTTTATATCTTTGTAAATATTACTGGCAAGTTGACCGTGTGGATCTTAAGGGTCGTACCATGTGGCTTGTTTTTGATGAGTCGTAAAATATTTACTCCTATAAATTAGAGAATTGTTCTTATTGTGAAATCCCGTGTGTACTTTTATAGTTTTAATGTTTGTATTACTGCAAAATTGGTTATGCGGAACTCTAGTGTTGTTACATTAAGAGGGGATTTAAAAGACGAAACTGTTGAAAGGATACTTAATGTTCTTTCTTTAACGCAAGCAAACTCTGGGAAGAGTTAATGTGTACAAACAAGTATGTACCTGCTATTGGGTGCACAAGGTCAGAAGATCATGATGTTACAAATTGATTTTTCTTAGAATATCTACTAATACTGTGGATTGAGGAATAATTTACTTGTGAGTCAATATGTCTTGAAACCAGGATATTTATTTAAAATCTTCAGTTTTGCATTTTTTACAGCTCCTTTTGCAATTTATCTTGGAGAATATTGAGTATGCAGTAAATCATCAATTCATTGTTTAATTATATGAAAAATTGAATATATCACAAAAACGTACAAACATATGACAAATACTCCTTACGTATTTAAAAGCCTGTTATGAGCACCCATGATTATTATTATGTGAAGTATGTAACATTATCTTCATTATTAACTTCCCAGTATATGGGAAGTTCTTGTAATCGCCTCGAAAATCGAAATTGAAATTTTCAACATATCTTTACGTTTTGAGGTCTTACGAGTATATTTTAAGTGTTTTTAGAAAGAAGTATGTATGTGTGTGTGTGTATGTACGTACGTGCGTTCACGGACAATTTTTGTACGAGCATAACTCACGTAAACAAAGTCGTATCGACTTCGTTAAGGTTTCAATCGAAGCGTCTTTGCAATTTTAAGAGCTGATTAGTTTTTGGGCCACTTTGGTCAGGGGGTTTGCTGTTTTCACCCCTTGAAGGTCAAACCTGTCATGCGCTATATCTCGCGAACCAAACGTACTATTTGCTTCGTCAAGGTGTCAGTCGACGCGTATTAACATTTTCGTGATTTTGTGAAACTTTTAAAAAAATCGTTGAAGCCGTTTTTTGATTTTTTTAAAAAATGTGCAAGAAATTGGAGTTTTTTTTGAAAAACATCAAATTTTTAACTTTATTTTCAAGTTGCAGTAATCAATATTTATAAAATTGATATACTCCAAACACTTGTTGTAAAAAACACTAAAATTTTTTTTTACATGATTAAAAAAAAATTAAATTAAAAATAAAAAGTCATCAAAAGTCATCATGTCCTTTCTCGTCTTTTATGTCGAGAACCAAATATAATCTTTGCATCATGAAGAAGTCAATCATCAGGTATTATTATTTTAATGATGTTTTTAAATTTAAAAAAAATCTTTGTAGTCATTTTTTAAATTTAATAAAAAAATATAGAAAATTAGTATTTTTTTCATAAAAAAATTAATTAATAATTAATAAAATTAACATCGTAATAATAAATGTTTATAAAATTAATAAACTTTTATTAATTTCTGTAGAGGCTAGCAAAATATTTACTCATGATTTCAGAACGAATTGAATTAAAAATAAAAAAAATCATTCAAAGTCACCATGTAAAAAGGGTTCATACGAATTTTTATACCGTAAATCTCTTATTCTGAAGACATTGTTGTTAAGTCAAAGTTTATTATTATTTGTATAATTTGCGGAGATTTTTAATAGTCTTCACAGAACCGTGTTTTAACTTTAATAAAAAAACTGCTTAAATTTTGAAAACCAATACCAACCAAATCAAATTTGTAATTGTGATAATCAACGTTTTGAATGGTAAAATGTTTTGTAGTCAACACTTTTTGAGATCATATGCTTTGAAAAGCTTTCATAAAATAAAAAATTGTAGTTTGTAGGAGTTTTGTTCTCTAGTAATCGTAAAATTTCAGTTACTTCCGTCATCATTTGTAATACAAATATTTTACTTTTTACATGCAATTGAACCTATTATTGACTGCATAATCAATGTTTCCCAAAATCAACAGAAAATAAGAAATAATTATTAGTTTCATTGATGTAAAATCGTGAAAAAATACAAATTCAGTGATTATGCCGAAGTGCTAGCAGTTTTGACCGCAGCTATTCAAAATGGCCATCATGCGACAAAATCTCTTCAGTTGTCGTAATAACAAAAACTGCATTCATTTTTGCTAGCGCTGTTTTGTCCTTCAAGCATCGATATGAAAATAACAAATAACGTACAAAAGGCTTTGTAACCTGTCCCCCCTCCGATTGATCCACGTGAATATTAAATCAAACCACTCACGAAAGTCTTTACGTAATCAATTGACGCTCGTGTAGATGTTACGATTAATATTAAGTCATTCCAATACCTTTTATGAAAGGTACATTTTTATTATTAAAAGTAGTATTATTTCCATAATTATTATCGTGTTTAATATTTTTAATATTTATGTAAATATTACTGGGAAGTTGTACGTGTGGACCTCAAGGGTCGCACCTCACGGCTTGTTATTATTGTGTTTAGTATTCCTATTATTTATGTAGGAATAATATAATATAGTACTGAGAAGTTAAACCTGTGGGCCTGAAGTGTGAACCTTTCGGCTTTTTATTATATTTCCTTTTTTTGTAGTAATGAAAAAAACTTTTTTTTTGCTATCAAAAACTTTTCAGAGTATCTGAATTTTGTAAGCATTGATTGCTTGTTGTCCATATTTGCACTTCCTATTTATTAAGTTGAAACACGTTACCAACATTTTATAAAATCTTTAAAATGTAGATAGGCTTTGTGTAACATCTTCAAAATGCAAATCCGAAAGATATGGCGCATGACAGAAGTGACTTTGCAGGAGTGAAAACATTAAAATGATCGCTGATGAGGCAAACCTCTACAAAATAATATAAATAAGCAACAAAAGGTATGATTAGTGCTTGAATTGATGAAAAATATACAGCCTTTAAGGGTTTATTGATAAGAATGGCAACAAATTTTGTTATGTAGCTTGATTCAAACCTCATCAATCTTTTACTAATGCTTAATTAATAGTTACTGGCAGGTCGTACTTAAAGTAAAAAATATTATAAAGTATAAATATTGGCACCATTTTTGTGATGCTAATATAATCCGTGTTCTACTTGAAAAAAATTTGTTATGAAAATCAATTTTGTCTAGAAGAAACAATCAAACTTAATCTTTGTATAATTCTCGAGAATCAAGAATGAAATGAGGCAGTTCCTGTTTTCATTATCAAATTAATTGTCATAAGGAGTTGACGTAAATAAATTATAAAAAATTATAGTCATTATTATAATAATTACGGACACAAAAGGGCAAAAAAGCCATTGTTTGTGTGAAAAATTATTTTAGGGATGTTAATGAAGACATTAAATCAACTACTTTACTCGTTAGTGGAATAAATGACAAAAGTCATTTCTTATCATAAACATGCTCTTCATCAATTCAAATATATTTTTCTAGATTTATTAAAAATGAAATTTTTTTTGACAAGAATTGTTATAAATATAGTATGAGCCCAGTGCATGGTAAGTTTATTTTTACCTTCCCAGTACATGGCGAGTTCTTGTAATCGCCTCGAAAATTGAAATTGATATTTTCAATATTTCTTTACGTTTTGAGGTCTATAGAGTGTCTATATATTGTTTTTAGAAAGAAAGATGTATGTGTATGTGTACGTACTTACGTTCGTGAACAGTTGTTTCTACGAGCATAGCTCAAGTAAAAAACGTCACATCGCCTTGTTAAGGCGTCAATCGAAGCGTCTTTGCAATTTTAAGAGCCAATTAGTTTTTGAGACACTTCCGTCTGGGGAATTGGTTTTTGACCCTTTGAAGATCATTTCTGTCATGCGCTATATCTCACGAAGCAAACATACGATTTGCATCGTTAAGGTGTCAATTAAGGTGTATTGATATTCGCGTCATTCTGTCGGATTTTTAAATTCCCAGTTCCCTATGGGAAGTTATTGTAATGGGGTCGATTTTGCGAACCTCAAAGTTTGACATATATCCACGTTTTAAGGTCTCTAGAATCCAAATCCATCGTTTTTTTTGAGAGATTTCTGTGTGTGTTTGTACGTATATGCGTATGTACGTTTGTGCGTATGTGCGTTCGGAATTATTTTTCGTCTCAATTATCTCGAGAACTAAAGACCGCATTGACGTGGGACTGATTTTATTTGACGCCTAATTACGTAACTTAAAACTAAATAACTTTTTAGCAAAATCGGTTGAGATGTTTTTTATTTAAGATGAAAAAACTGAAAAAACGACCAAAAATTGCTTATTTTTAAACTGTTGTTACGCACTATTAATTCGTGCAGATACCAAATACCTTCATAGTAATGTTGTTATTATTGTGCGTTTTAGCAAAATTGTGATCAAATTTGTAAAAAATGTTATTTCAAAAAAAATAAAAATTAATTTATAAAATTCCAACCTTATAGTATATTATCAGTTTTGGGTGAATGGGAGTAGAGACGATAATGCAGGTAATAATTGGATATTGTTATAAATAATTTAATATTGTTAATAACAATCAAATAATATTTGTTATAATTTGATATTGTACATATAAAGTCAATGATAATTATTCAGTAACGGTCAAACAGTCTTAATAACGAATGATTATTGTAAATAATAATTAAATAACCTCAATAATAGTTGCGGATTCCGAGGCCGTGATGGAGAAAGAGGCTGAGGACGAAGAGGAGGACAAGAAGGATGACGAGGACGAGGTTGCCGAGGTTTGGTAGAGGATGACCAGGTGGTGGAGACGTCTTCCTCTACCGAAGCTTTTATGGTTAGATAAAAATTGATAAAAATAATAAAAGTAATTATAATAGTTTAGAATAATAATGTTTATCAATAGTAATTATTCATAACAGTAATTAGTAATAAAAACAAATTATAGCTTTTTTATTCACCCCACTGGGAAGTTAGTCGCGTGGGCTTCGCACTAAGACCACATTTTTAAATAAATTGTTGGAGCTATTTTTTTAAATTTAACCCTAGATCACTAACCTTATTTTTCAACGCTTATTACGAACCTTTGTCGTTTTGACTACGCTTTTTAAAATAGGGGTTTCAAAGGTTCCAGGAACAATAATATTTATATTTTTGTATAATATTTTTCAAACACAATCATTTACTAGTATTTTTGTTATTTTTTACTAAAATAATATATTTATTACAGTATTTTGAATGAGATCATAGACTTCAATCAAAATCAACATTGTTGACATTTTCGAATACGCGTCGTCGATTCGACGAAGATTCGTAATCTAGGGTTAAGGAAAAATGTGCTAAATATTAGGTTTTTTTCCATAAACAATAAATTTTCAACCTGATTTTCAAAACAATGTTATCAATGTTTAAACAATTTATAGACTCCAAAAATTTTTTGGAGAAAAACCAGCAACACCTTTTTTTATGATGACAAAAAATATTAAATAAAAAATAAAAAATCATTTAAATTCATCATGACCTTCAAAGTCATTAATGTCATTCAGTATATCTCGCGAAACAAATGTAATATTTGCATCATTAACGTATCCATTGACGCGTATCAACATTTTTGTGATGTTTTTTAATTTTAAAACATCGTTAAAGCCGGTTTTTTAACTTAGTAAAGAAAATGTAGAAATTGTTTTATTTTCATAAAAAATTAAATTTTTAATCTCATTTGCACATCGCAATAATAAATGGTTATAAAAATTTTAAACTTTTATCAATTTTTGTAGAGAAACCAGCAAAACTTGTTCTCATGATTACAAAAAAACATTAAAAAATCAATTAAAGCCACCATGCAAAAAGGGTTCATACGAATGATTATAACTTATATCTCTTATTCTAAAGAAATTGTTGTAAAGTCAATCAATGTATATTAATATTTGCATTATGTGAGCAGATTTTTGATAGTCGTGTTTTAACTTTAATGAAAAAACTGCTTAAATTTTAAAAGCCAATACAAATCAAATGAAATTTGGAATTGTGGTAATAAACGTTTTGAATGGTAAAATGTTTTGTAGTCAACACTTTTCAAGATCAAATGCTTTCAAAAGCTTTCATCACATAAAAAATTGTAGTTTGTAGTATTTTTGTTCTTTAGTGATCGTAAGATTCCAATTACTTCCTTCATCATTTACTTGTTACTTGCAGTTGTATCTATTTTTGCCTGCATATTCAATGTTTCTCAAGACCAACGGAAAATGAGAAATAATAATTAGTCTCATTGATGTGAAATCATCATTTCATATCGACGCTTGAAGGACAAAAGAGCGCTGGCATCAATGAAAGCAGTTTTTGTTATTACGCCCACTGAAGAGATTTTGTCGCGTGGTGGCCATTTTAAATAGTTACGTTCAAAATTGCCATGACTTCGGCATAATCACTAAATTTGTATTTTTTCATGATTTTCCATTAATGCGACTAATAATTATTTCTAACATTCTGTTGGGCTTGAAAAACATTAAATATGCAGCCAATAATCGGTTTAAATGCATTTAAAAGTAAAATGTATTACAATTGATGTAGAATGTAATGGTAGGAACACTAAAGAACAAAACCTATAAAACAACAATTTTCAATTTGATGAAAACATTTTCAAGCATATGATCTTGCAAAGAATTAACTTCAAAGAGTTGATGGTTTTCAAAATTTAAGCAGTTTTTCATTAAAATTAAAACACGATACTTTGTAAATTATTCAAAATCTGCTCAAATTATGCAAATATTTGTATACCCTAAATATCTTAACAGCAATGTTTTAAGAATAAGATATATCGGGTAATATCATTCGTTTGAACCGTTGGGACATTTTTTTGTAATTATGGAAAACAGTTTTGCTGATTTGCATCTATAGTGATGTATTCATCTATAAAAATGAGTGGGGGGACTGAAAGTACCGTTATGATTTCTTTCTTTTCAATACATTTAGCTTAGTATTTCACAACTTTAACCCTAGATCACTAAACATATTTTGGTGTAACTCTGTCCCTAAACATTCGACTCAAATACTAACAAATAAAACCTCAAATATTTTATGTATTTATTATATTTATTGAAAAAACTAATTGACATATTTAAAGTTATTCTTCAGTCATAGATATATGACATAAAAAGTCTCTTTTTTCTGTTCGTGCAGTTATTACATGTTGGAACCGTGTGTTTGTCACAAATGGCTCTTTTACACAAGTGACACGAATATTTGGTCATTCTGCGTTTTTTCTACAAACAAAATTCGCAAATTTTCTTTTATTTGTCTATTTTTCAGTCGAACTCGGAGGAACACTATCAATTTTTTTGATTTATGATTTCTTAAAAGTTGGCATATTGTAGCGCTCGTGTAAAAATGGCTCAATAAGACCATCTCATGTTTTCGATGAAATTTATGCGCTTCAAAGGTTTTATTAGATACATGAATAATATATGTATTGACCATGCACAAATTTGAAATGTTATATGGTATGGTCTGAGGCCATCTATTTGTCTTGCGAATGGAAATCATTTCTGAGCAGATTTGGTCGACTGTATTTACGGCACCTTTGGTGCTATGTGTATAGTATCGTCATCCGAATTGATTGCCCTTCTTATGTTTCGGTTGCATCTAATTAAAATTAAATCTTGCTCAAAATCAGAAGACTCATCGATTATTTGATTGCTTTGGTCGGTATCGACCACTGACCACTCCTCAATTATCTTCAATTTCAGAAGCAGAATTATGACCATCAGATGAATTTTCAAGTATTCCTTCTTCTTCAGCATCACTGCTATCACATTGGAAAAGAATACTCAATTTCTTTTGCTGATCTCTTTCTAAATTCATCTAAAAGAAAAAAAATCGATGAAAAAAATTGCAACACATAGTAGTTACGATTCTTTCATACATAAAAATAAAATTGTAATTAAACAGGTGCAGAAACCAAGCACAAGTAATACCACATTACATTTACCGTAAATATGTTACAATGTGTAATGAAAAAACTAATATTTTAAAACTTATCACGGTTGTTTTAAATTACGTTGTCACTAAACACTCGTCTGTGAGACGAACAAATCGCGATATCTCCGAAACTAGAAAGCATGCATGCGCGTCACTAGGTCACACGTCACTTATTAGCCAATCAGGAAGGTACTAAGAGCCGCGCGGTGGTCAAGTGGCGGGAACGTACCAATACATCGAATGCGTAGGGTGTCGGTCGACTGTGAGATGAATGCTTAGTGATCTTGGGTTAAACGCAATTTTCTTAAAACCACGTTTTTCAGAGTGGTGTGCACGATTTAGGAAAAACTATTCAACACATCACTCTGATTTTTGAACATACACACACATAGCCATCGCATCAACTAGAAACGTTTTGATTGAAAAGAAATTTTCCGATTTTCAATTGATTTTGCACCCTCAAAAATCAGGTTTTTCGGAAAATGGCCGCAATTTGGTATTTCTTCAATCAAATAAATCAATGTAGTTCATGCGAAAGCCACTTCAACAAAGAATAATTTGCTTTCTTTTTTTCTCACAAATCATCCAGACGCTCAAAATCCCGTTTTTTGTTCTTTCGATGTTCATAATCAGATCAAGGTCACTTTCATAATCACTGATAGCTTTGCAGTGGGACGGTTGCGGACTCAGTGGACGACTTAACGACTTAATCCTCAGGCGCCCAGCACTGTTTTAGAGTTTATTACCAAATTTAGCAAAAAATTCTGCGGCCGCCCTAATAATTGGGTCAAAAGCCTTACGTAATCAATGGACGCTCCATTAAATGATGGGATTAATGATACTTCACTCCTATTTGTGATGAGCTCTTATAATTATTATTATTTAAGTTCTTATTATTTTCACTATGATAACAATGCTGAAAATTTTTCATATATATCCTGTTATTACTGTAAAGTTGTCCGTGTAGACCTTAAGGCCAGTTTCACACACAACCGCTTGCCGTGTGTCCGGCAATGATCTGCCGGTCACAAATCGTTTTCACACACAGCCGGTTTGCAAACGGCTCAGAGTGGAAAAAAATAATTGCCATGTGGTATTTGCACCGTCGACGACGTCAAACGAGGCGACAGCGAATTTATTGGGTGCATCCCTTATTAAAAAAACGCAAGGAAGCCGGTGTCTTTTACAATTTATTCCAAGACTTGAGGGCAGACGAACATAAGTTTTTTAACTATTTTCGAATGTCAATCAAGTCTTTCGATGAGTTACGCATAAAATTAAAAGACAAGCTTGAAACGAAAAACACTCATATGAGGAATTGCATTCAACCTATGCAGATGCTAACTGTCACAATAAGGTAAATTCGATTGAAAATTTACATTAACTTATATTTTATTTATTATATTAAATTTAAAGTAAACATAGTCATCATAAAATCAGCCTTCATTCAGTGAAGCTATAAATAAAAATTTAAAAAAATTCTTTTCTTTGGCGACCAAAAGTAAATCATTTTCCACTGAAATTAATCGAAGGTAGAGAAGTATGAGACGAAGCTGGTGTAACAATGTCCATGTTGACTCCTTCATGCTGCAGATACTTATCAGCAGTATTATAGTTTTGGGTCGGATGAGTTTGGAACACACGTGGCATAAGTTTGTTGTTGTGAAGTGACTGGAGGGCCAGCTAACTTTTTCCATTTAATGTTCGAGACGAGTTGTAATACTCCCATTTGAAATTCAATAATCTCGTCCTCACTGAAGGATTTCAATGATGGCACAATGCCTTTAAAAAATGAAATATGACGATCTTCAGGCTCTGCCAAAACTTCCATCATCTTCAATTTTACTTCATCTAATTTCCTTTTCCTTGATCGTAAAAGTGGTGCTTTAAATGCTACATTGGGGGTAAATGATTCCTCATTTGATGTTTCAGGGTTTATTGTTAAGGAGTTAGTTATTGCTCTTGGTTCCGTTACGTTAACAAGAAACTGCAGCTAATCACTATAAATGTATTTTTTTATTTGTTGACTTCCAGCGCCGGATCGGGTTGCGTCCATTTTTTACCTCTGAAACTTTACAAATCCGTCTCTGATGTTGCTTCATTTTTTCATCAGTTCTGTCTCTGGAATGAAAACTTTATTTTTTTTCTATTTAAAGTATTTGGCTAGCGGGAATACGTTTACAGATCTGCACTATTCTTATCGTCTAGAGATCTCAACTATAAATAAAATAGTAAGAGATATATGTTCTAGTATTTGGTCTGTGATGCAATCAGAATGCATACCAATTCCAACATTAGCAGATTGGGAACGAATCGCTTTAGAATTTGAAGAAAGAACAAATTTTCCACATTGTATATGAGCTGTAGATGGAAAAACACATTAGAATCGTTGACCCACGAGGGTCGATGTTCCACAACTACAAAGGTTATTCTTCCGTAGTTTTGATGGCGGTAGCGGACGCAGACTACCGCTTTGTGTATGTGGAAATTGGTAGCTATAGAAAGGATTGCGATTCTAGGGTTTTCACGAAATCTTCCTTCTGGACCTCAATCAGCGCAAATGAAATGCAGTTACCGGTGGAAAAAAGTTTAACTGGGATGCCCAGTCCAACTGTTTCTTACTATTTAGTTGGAGATGGGGCATTTGGGCTTCAAAAGCATCTACTTTTGGTGGTTCCAGCTTAACTATTAAAAAAAGAGTTTTCAATTACAGGCTATGTAGAGCTCGAAGGTATATGGAGTGCACGTTTGGAATTTTGAGCAACAAATGGCGAATATTTCACCGGCCAATTAACGTTGAACCAGATTTTGCGGTAGACATAATTAAAGCTTGTGTAGTACTTCACAACTTTGTTAGAGAGAGTGATGGATTCCAATTTGAACACACTACTACAATTATTGGTTTAGAAGGTATTCCTATCGACTCCAATGTTCGTGGTTCAGCTTCAGCCAATAATATCCGAAACACATTAGCTGACTATTTTCTGACTGATTCTGGATCTATGAGTTGGCAAATGGGAAAAATATAACAAAAAATCGATATAATTCCCAAAAAACTTTGCAATAAGTTTGTTAAATTGTTTAGTTGCCATTGTTCGGACAATAATCATTGTAGTTTGGAAATTTTAATGAATACAAGAATAAAAGCTATATAGTTTAATTAACATCTTTCTTTAAGTTTAAAACAAATGCATGAACTGTTACAAAACTGACTTATTCACTATCTAGGATCTGGGCCCAGTATGAGCTACAATATCTACATTGTTAGACACAGTTCTACTTCGTTATCATCGCTATTAACTTTATACTTCGAAGAATAATTATGTTTTCTACCTCTCGATTTTCATGGAAATTCATGCAAACAAAATCCAAATGAATTGTGATGCATGCCAGCCCCACTTACCATATTCCTTTTTTCCTTTTTTATCGCTGAGACCGTCGAATGACACGTTCAATACTTGGCATTTCGTTTTCACGAATTACTTGTTTCCATCTTGTCTTTATATTTATTGCTCATTTTATCCCATAGAACGGGTCTCGTATGTACAAGCGTAATAAAATAATAAATATCTATATGGATTTGCTGCGCCATTTCAGATCACCCACTGTACCCGTTTGCAAAACCGGACTCAAGTGTGAAAGCTCCCATTGGATTCAACACATCTCGGATCATTTTACGCCGGATAAACGGTTAGCGACGCCGGGCAGCCGTCGAAGTCCACCCGGCGTAGCACGGTTTCTGGCTGCCGGCCCGGAAACGGCTGTGTGTGAAAGCTACTTTATAGCTCCATACACCTTGAGCCGGTTGGCCGGCGACCGGGCAATCGGCGCCGGCTCGTGTGAAAAGGCGCTAAGGGTCGCACCCATAGTCTATGGATAAACTAGTCATTAAACTTAGAGTAAAAAGTGGACTATCAATTTTCAACGCCGAGTAGCTCCAAGGAACTACCAAAAGCTCCAAGTTTCAAGCACGAGCATATGCTCTGCTCTGCTTTACACCTTTATTTACTATAGTTGTTTCGCTGGGATCTCTCTCAAATTTCTCGTAATGCTCTCTTAAATTTAGTTTTAAAGCTCAGTGTATTTCATTTCCCCATCTATAGTTTTCTCACTGTATATTGTATACACTGTGGTCGCACCTCACGGGTTGTTTGGGTTTGAACATTCAAGGTAAGCTATGTCACATGATGAAGGTATCACCTCAAGCGAGACATTGTATTTACGTTGTAAAGGTGTCATTTAAAGCGTAATAACGTTCGTATAGTCCTACCAAATTATGTATAAATTCAAGGCAGGCGTTCAAGAAAAAAAACGCAGAAAGTTAGGTATTGGTTTTGAGAAAAAAATCCTTATTCTTCTTCAATTTGCTTTCTCTTCTCTTCTTGACCTATTTTTATTTTTGGTGATATTCAAACGGTTGAAATACTTGTTCGAATATATATTTAATTTACTACTACAGCTACTTCTTGGACGGCAAAGTTTGATTTTTCTCTTTAAATTTGTTTAAGTTTTCGATTTGCATTTATCATAATCACTCCTTGGGAAAATCTGGTAATTGGAAAATTGTTATTAAAAAAACCATTGTCTCATAAGCCTTCAAATAACTACATATTGAACAGTTAACAACTAATTTCATATACAATACGATTATAATTACCCATTTCACGTACTCTAAAAGCCTGGTGGTGGTATCGATCAAAAAGTAATATCATTTTTATACTTTTGATCACTTTTCAGTAAGATTTACTGATTTTTAATAGAATAAAAAGAGATCTTTCGAAAATATTTTTATTCAAGGATCGCAGGACTAAAAACTTTGAAATATCTGATGTGTTAAGAACTTCTAATCAACCTAAAGATCCGATTGGTTTGTAAAATTGCTATAAATAATTATGAAAAGTCAACGAATTCATGTTTGTAATGAACACAAGAAAAAGACAATTAATTCACGGACTCCACTATCATTAATATTATAATTCAACTTCATTGTTATTATTTTTATTGACTTCCCAGTACATGGGAAGTTCTTGTAATCGCCTCGAAAATCGAAATTGAAAATTTCAACATTTCTTTACGTTTTGAGGTCTATAGAGTATATATAAAGTGTTTTTAGAAAGAAAGATGTATGTGTGTGTGTACGTACGTTCGTGGACAGTTTTTTCTACGAGCATTACTCACGTAAAAAAAGTCGTATCGACTTCGTTAAGGTGTCAATCGAAACGTCTTTGCAATCTTGAAAGTTGTTTAGTTTTTGGGCCACTTCGGTCAGGGGGTTTGTTGTTTTATCCCTTTGAAATTCATTTCTGTCATGCGCTATATCTCAAGAATTAAACATATGATTTGCATCGTTAAGTTGTAAATCGAAGCGTTTTAGTAGTTTTCTGATCCCGTAAAATTTTCAAAAAAATGATTGGAGCAGTTTTTTCATTTATTAAAAAGGTGCAAGAATTAGGTTTTTTTCATAAACGATAAATTTTTAACCTGATTTGCAGAGCGCAGTAATCAAAATTTATGTAAATATGATACTCCAAACAGTTTTTGTGCGAAAATTAGCAAAATTGTTGTCATCATTCCTTATAAAAAACAAATTAAAAATAAAAAAATCATTAAAAGTCATCATTATTTTCAATGTCAATTTTGTCATTCACTATACCTCACGAAACAAATATGATATTTGCATGCTTAAGGTAACAAACGCGGTGTTTTAACATTTTCTTTTTGTTTTCAACATGATAAACAAAATCGTTTAAGCCGTTTTTAATTTAATAAAAGAAAATGGGTGAAATTAGGGCTTTTTCATAAAAAATAAATTTTTAACCTGATTTGCTAGCCACAGTACTAAATGTTTATAAAATTTATGAATAAGAATCAGTTTAAGTAGAAAAACCAGCAAAACTTTTTTCCATGAATAGGAAAAACCGAATTAATAATAAAAAGTCATTCAAACTCACGACTTAAAAATGGTTCATAAGAATGATATTACTTTATATCTCTTATCATAAAGACATTGTTGTAAACTCGATCAAAGGTTATAAATATTTACACAGTTTGAATGAATTTTTAATAGTTTTCACAGTGTTTTACTTTTATTTCAAAAAATGATTAAATTTAAAAAAAATTCAATCAAATTTGCATTTGTGGTAATCAACGCTTGGAATGGTAAAATGTTTTGTAGTCAATGCTTGGCAAGATCATATGCTTTCAAAAGCTTCAATCAAATAAAATGTTGTAATTTTTAAAAGTATTGTTCTTTAGTGTTCGTAGGATTTCAATTGAGGCGCAGTTTTGCAATAGGGTATAAGCGCCAAAATCGCAAAAATCGAGTTTGATATTAATTTTTATGTAAAATTTCACGAGAAATCGAATGGTCACGTTCCGGTTTGCCGAAACGGGACGAATCTAGCCTTAAAAGCATTAAGTTTTTTCAAAACGGTTCTAGTTCTATAGTTTTTTCAAAATTTTAAATATTTTATATCCTTTTCCTAAAAATACAGTTGATACGAATGTGTCAACAACATCACATAACAGTGAGATTTAAATTAAATCAAATCAAATAGCATCAATAGAAAACCCATCTCTTGGGCTAGGGTGGAAATGGTTTTGCAAAACGGTATAGAAATCGGATGTATACCGTTTTGCGAAACCTCCCCAATTTCATAGTTAACGTCTGATGGAACAGATAATTGAATCATGTTGATAGATAAATACCATCTCGCTACATTCTAGATAATCTAGTAACAATTCAATTTTTCAAAAATGAAAATGCCAAGAGTATAATTGTATTTTTTTTGATTCCCGAAAGTTCAGCTTTTTGGAACAATACCCTTTTGTAAAACTGTGCCTCAACTACTTCCTCCATCATCATTTGTAATACAGTTTACTGTTTTGTACTTTACTTTTTACATACAATCAAACCGACTTTTGACTCCACATTCCATATGTTTCAAGACATAGTGAACATAAGAAATAATTATTAGTCTCGTTGATTTAAAATTGAAAAAAAAAAAAAATTCAGTGACTATGCCAAAGTGATGGCAATTTTGAACGCACCTATTTAAAATTGACACAGTGCGACAAAATCTCTTCAGTGGGCGTGATAACAAAAACTGCATTCATTTTTGCTAGCGCTTTTTTTTCCTTCAAGAATCGATTTTAAAATAACAAATAACGTAGGAAAGTCTTTGTCACCTGTCCCCCTTCCGATTGATCCCCGTTAATATTAAATCAACACCCCATCCACCAAAATCCTTACGTAATCAATGGGCGCTTCCTTTGATGTTATGATTAATAATAAGCCAATCCAATAACTGTTATTAGGGGTACATTATGATTATTTAAATTACTATTATTTTGATAAATATTATTGTGTTTAATATTTTTAATATTTATTTATTTATTTCGCCAAAGCAAGGCAATCATAGTCAACATATAAAAATTTAACAATATACTTAACCCTAAAATACGTGCTACATTCAATGTTAATTTATACTGTCGTATGCACGTCACAATTTAGGGATGGATGATGGAAGGGCTTTAGAAATGCTGGATTTAAAATTGAACTTGGAGATGGTAGGGGAGTAGTGTTTGCTCAAAGTGTTAAATATTTTACAGCATCTATTAACTGGTTCATTATCTGCATACCTAGTAAGATGCTGATATTCAGTTAGTAAACGTGTATTACGCGTACTTCTTACAGGCACATTAAGCTTTATTTTATTCGTCAAATACTCCACTTTAATGTGGCCCCTAATCACGTCAAAGGCGAAACAAGAGGACAACATTGTTCTTCTGGTTTTAAGAGTAGACAAATTCAGAAGCTCCAATCTAACTTCATAAGGAGGCAAGATTTGATAGTCATCAGGGCTATAAAGGTCTCTCAGAGCAAACAACAAGAATTGTTTTTGGACAGATTCTATTCTCGTATCATGAACTCCAAAATGTGGGTTCCATACATTGCAGGCATATTCAAGTATTGGGCGAACCAGTGAGGTAAATAATGATTTAGTTACCCACAGATTTTTAAACTCTTTGGCTCGTCTTTTAATAAAGCCAAGCTGTTTATGAGCTTTGGAGAGAATAGTATCGTAGTGCGAATTGAAGCATAGTTTCTTGTCTAGGACAACTCCAAGGTCAACAATGTTTTCTTTCATATCCAATACCGTATTGTTGAGAACGTATGCATTGTTCAATATTGTGGTTTTACGGGAAAAAGTCATTACAAAACATTTCCCTACGTTTAGATGTAGTTTGTTAACATCACACCATTGTTGGAGGGAAGTTAGTTTTGATGGGAGGAAAACAGTATCAGATTTAGACTTAATGGTGTGATATATCTTCAGATCGTCAGCATAAAGAAGATGTGATACGTCCGAGAGTTTTTCGGATAAATCTGATATAAAAACATTAAATAGAAGAGGGCCGAGGTGACTGCCTTGAGATACACCAGAGTGTACGAGAATCGGCTTGGACAAATATCCCTGAAATTTAACTAATTGGCTTCGGTCTCTTAAGTAGGAACTGAGCCAATTGAATATAGAGCCGGTGATTCCTATTTTCTGTAATTTGGAAATAAGTATGGAGTGATCAACCCGGTCAAATGCTTTACTAAAATCTGTGTAGATTGCGTCAATTTGGTAACCCATCTCCATTTTACATAGGACATCAGAAACTAAAACCATGAGATTGGTTGTAGTTGATCGGCCCTTGCGGAAACCATGGTGTTGTTCATTTAGAAGAGGCTCAATAATAGCTGATAGTTTATGGCAAACGATTTGTTCAAATAGTTTAGGGATTATAGATAGAATGGCAATACCTCTATAGTTCAGGACAGAACGCTTGTCACCAGTCTTAAAGATAGGAATTATATGGGAAGATTTCCAATAAGTTGGGGAACTCCCATTTGTCAAAGATTTATTAAAAAGAAAGTGAAGAGGCACTACAAGCTGGTCCATACACTGTACCACAAAAAATGGAGAAAGTAAATCTGGGCCAGGACTCTTATTAACGTCAAGGTTGTTAATAGCTTGAGCAACATCTTCCCTTGAGAGAAACATGTCCATAAGCAGTACCACTGGATTAACTTTAGAGGACTCCGTGTCTACCGAAATTTTTGGCGGTGAAAAAACTTCTTGAAAATAGTCAGCGAAAAGATCACAGATTACTTTCGGAGATGAAGAAACGGTATTATTTTTGGTCATTGACGCTGGATAGCTCGATGATTTCCTCTTGAGATTAACAAAATCAAAGAACTTCTTAGGGTCTCTGATTATGTTTTCACCAGTTAAATTCACGTAGTGTTCATAGGCCTCGTGATATTTGATTTTGTAATCTTCTGACAAATCAAAATATCTATTTTTTAAATTCTCGCTAGCATTGTTGTTAAGCTTTAGTAATTTATATACTTTCTTTCTCTCATTCCTTAATGCGCGCAGATTGCTGTCTAGCCAGGGCTCAGATAACTTTTTCTTCTTCTTAATTTTAGGTACGTACCTTTCAACGGCGTCAAGAATTATTAGGTAAAATGAGGATACAGCCTCGTTCAGGTCTAACGTTGAAAGAATGCTTAACCATTCAACATTGTCAAGGTTAAATTTAATGCTTTCGTACTCAGCATTACGAAAATCATATACAATATTACAATTGTATGATAAGGGAGTTTGAGCTTCAGTAGTGGAGAGTTCAACTGTGAATGCTGTGTGGTGAGGGCTGTTTGTGAAGAGATGCACCTCAGCATTAGTAGGACTGACCGCTACATCGTGATAAGTGTTGGTGAATATTAAATCCAACAAATGACCGTTTTGATTGGGACTGGGAGCGATTTGCTGTAAGTCATTGCCATAAAAAGCACTTACCAGATTCATATCACAAGAGTCGAGAACATTTGTTGGGAGAAGACTGTTATCATCTCCGTCCGTCATAAACGATAGATTGGGGCGGTTGAAATCACCTAACAATATTATTTTGTCATCTTCATTTAAAGATGCGGATAAAGAAGAGATTATCAAGAAAAGGTCGTTGTAAGCGGCTTCGTCAGACCTGGGGGGAATGTAGAAAATGCCGATGTATAGGTAGTTTCTTTCAAAAGGAACCCTGATAATCATTTGCTGGAAACTCTTATGAGGAATAGTGTGGACAATTTCACTCGACATACTGGAATTAACTGCAATTAAAACGCCTCCCCCTCGACTTTGCGTAGTAATGCGATAATCACGGTCGTCTCTATATATTGTCCAATTTTCTTCGAGAATTTCCTCGTTTTTATAAGAATCACTCAACCAAGTCTCAGTGAACGCTAGGATATTAAACCGGCAAGATTTCGCGTCAAGAAAGAGTTTATTTACTTTGCCTCTCATTCCACCACAATTATGGTAGAATAGCTTGAGGCTGACTCGCGAGGATGAGTTGTTAGGAATAGTATTTTTTGAGCTCGGTTCTCGACTTTTGAAGCACAGAAATGTGTTTAGACCTAACATAAGAACTGTAGGTATTAAGTTCTTGTTTAACTTGACTTGCAGAGACTCCCATTTGCTCATGATATTTTATGAACAGCAGGTTTAACGCTTCCAAGTCAACTGGGAGGCCCTCTTGATGGATAAGAACTTTGAGACTAGTTTTAGTTTTACCCTCAAAACAAGTCGAGTCTGAAGCATTGTGCATATATGCTAGGAACAAACGGACATTTTCGTAAATTCTGTGATCCCGAAGTCTTGAGAGGGTATATCTTCCTTCAATATCATCGCAGGAGTTAACAGTTGCTTTGACTACAGGGGGAATGAGTGGATCAAGGAAGCCTGGATCAGCATTGGCCGGCTTACTAGACGTTGAAGTGTTAGGAAGAATTATTGACCCCTCCGTAACTGGAACCAGGTCATCACCACGGACAAAGTTACTGTAAGGAGTAAGATTTGTCTGAATTAAGGGCAGTTTTAAAGAGGAATTCGGGTAATGAAAAGGAACAGGAGTCTTGGATGTGTCGTTGTTGAGTAGGGTAGTAGGTTTGGTTTGTGGAGGTCTGTTTGAAGAACTGTCTTTGTTTGTCTGTATATCAACCTCAGTCAATATAGTCGAATTACATTTTCTACTTAGACTAGTAATATTATTAATTATGTTCTTATTTTTACATGATTTGGTTGTACTTCTCTATTTCCTAAACGTCATACCATTCCACGTTTGGTTCGATTTTAATCCATTCGAGTTAGTTAATAACCACGCGTATCGTGATGGAACGGAAACTTTGAAGATGTTGCCGGAACTCTTCTTAATGCTGCATCGATGTTTTAATGATTCGACGATGCAGACATCCAGGAAAAGCTTGGTCACTAAGTACTGATGCATCCATTTTACATCAGCAGTCCTCGGAGCTCCCTTGACAAAAAACTCTTGCATATGAGAGTCTTTTTGATGTGTGGTAGAGGAATGTTGTTTTGAATTAGAGTTAAAACTTCTAATTTTATCAATTCGCCTAACCCATTCCTCTTCTGGCCAGTAGGCAGTAGGAATTTGAAGACTTTCCTTGTACAAGTAGCATGATTTTTCGGTGAAGATGCAGACATTTGTATATTCGATTTTTTTAAAGACTTTTTTATTGGAGATGTGGCCATATCCTTTGTACGGCTGAGAGAACTTTGATTCAAGTTGATGATCGCACTTTTAATCTCGCCAAGCACCAGTTCATTGTGTAACGACAACTCAGAATTAACGGGTATGTGACTGTTTTTACTAATATTATTATAATTTTTTTCACATACAGCAGTCAATCTGCTCTCGAAGTTGTCTATAGCACTATTAAATTGGGCTACAGCAGAATTAAATAAATCAGAGTTTTGCTGTAAGAACTTTTTTTCCATCTCCGCTAGAGCTTTTTCCATGTTGCCTAGGCGATCGTACTCATGACCACTCAGTGATGAACCTTTAGCGGCAAAAGTTTCATTAATGGATGATAAATTGAGTTTTATTTCATCCAGAGCTCTATCAATTTTATTTAAATTAGAATTCGGGCTGCTTTTGGTTATTGTTGAGGCCAATCCATCGAAACAGCTAGCCATTTCAGTAAAGCTTTCAGTATTTAATTTCGTCTGCGCTTGGTGCTTGAAGATAACATTATCTTTGTCCAAGTTGAGCCTGTCAATATGGCCTACTATGCTGTCATACATGCATTTTAGTAGGCTTTCTAAATTTTGGCAATCAGAACAAATAAAGTGCCTGTCCAAAAAAGCATTGTGCCAATCTCTAGGCGCATCAATGCAAGCTCCGTGAATCTTCCGTTGACAGAAAGCTCGACAAGTTACAAACTTGAACGTGTTGTCATACGCGATGCAATTTGCTAAGCTGCACTTTACACTCATTGCGAACAAGTTAGAAATGAAAAACCGATAAGCTCACTTAAAGTTATTGTGTTGCCAAGAAAAGGTCAATGTGGCCTAGAAAAACGTTTTAGCGCACTAAGTCAAACAGAAAATTGATAGAAATGCACTGCTAGGGTTGCACTTTCACTGGGTTACTGGGTTACTAGGTTAATCAGGTGAAACAAAGGTTCGCGATTCGAATTGGTGACTTATCAGAAAAGGGGGAGTCACTAAAAAACAAAATTAATTTGCGGAACAACTCCAACACACGTCTGCACGCCACGACGGTCAATTTACATTTATGTACATATTACTGGGAATTGACCGTGTGAACATCAAGGGTCGCATGTCTCGGCTTGTCTTTTATTATATTTTCCGTTGGCAGTTTGCACTACGCGAAAGTTCTGGAGTACTCGTTGTCCTCAGTTATTTCTCCGTCTTATAATTCAAAACCTTATTTTTGCGGTACCCAGATTTGCAGGGTCACCATGTCATAAATTATAAGCGGCATGATCATCATTTATTAGCTTTAGTGTGTTCGGATCGTCGTTTGCTATGCTTTTTCCTATTAACGTTTTCACTTCCATTAGTCCTCACAGGGTTTTAGTATTTAAGATTTAAAGTATAAATATTAAATACTTACGCCTTGTTTTCTGCAGCAAAAGCTAATAAGTAAATGAATTTCAGAGAACAACCATTTACTTTCACCAATCAAGTTATGATTTAAATGAATTTAACTGTCAACTATATGTATATAATTTACTATGATTTGTGTGTAATTAAATAAAATTAAAAAAAAATATCACTGCTATCTGAAAATTAGAATCACTTCACTGAAGAATTTGAGAAACTCGTCCTTTTCTTATTATTTAGGTGAAATTATCAGGACTCACATTAAAATAGTTAAGCCTACTTATTTGAGATGTTTAGTAATTAGAAGAAATGTAATGCAAATTTAATGTCTGCTTTTTTCATATAGGTACATTCATTGATTGATTGTAGGGCTTATGGGAAAGCTCGGATTCCAAAATATTCCAAGCATGGCAATATTTAAAAACTTATATGTATATACATACACATATATATATATATATATATATATATATATATATATATATATATATATATATATATGTGTGTGTGTGTGTGTAATAGTCTCATTTACTGGGAAGTTACAAATAATATCTTTCTTGATTGCAAAACAAATTCAGAAAAAACAATACACAATTCATATTTATAATGAAAAATCGTGGTTAAAAATTATATTACCAAATTTCACTTACTCTATTGACGTGGTTTCAAAAAAGTCACGTCAATCAAGTTTAAACTTCTGCAAATCATTGCTTTTCGAAGCTATATAGTTTTCTATTATTTTCCAAAATCGTTTATACAGAAATAATAAACAATGAATATGTATAATGTATAAAAGTGCGTCCTTTAAATATACAAAGCCAAATATTTGGAGTCCATTTATGGTAAGGGCTCTTAAGATTTCAATTACAATTTCCTCGGTCACAAATGAGATATTTTATGTTTTGCATATAATTACTTTTGCATAATCAGAGATTTATTCCCAAGAAGTTGTTGTGCAAACACTACTGGGTGGACGTTAGCATTGCGACCAAGCATTAAAATCATAAATCAACACCAGTGAGTAAAACTAAGATTCAGCCATTTGCGCAATTTAATTTCTTTTAATAAAAACACATATGCAAATTATATCTGATTTGCGACAGTGGAAAATGTCGTCACCTATCATTCCTAGATTTTACAAATGGAAGTGCTGGTGTTGATGTCCCGCAAAATCCATCACCAGCAGAAGACTTGCCAAATTAACGGCAAAGCTGGTCTAGAGCAAGATCCCGCTCAAAATCCACAGGGATATGCTATTACCATCGCGGTGTGAAAGCTAAAAAGTGCCCTGCTCCTTGTAATTTTGCGGAGCCTTTGGAAACTAGTGGCTTTCTCGCCGACGCGACGCGATCTGTGCCAATGCGGTTGAAAGTGGACTTGAAAAACAAAAAACCTTGTTGATCGTGTAACGAAGCTCCATGTACTCGCAACAAGCTTCAACGGCACCGGATCACGAGTGTCCATCATCAATCCCGCGAACAATTTTCATGCTATCCTCGTTGATTTTCCGGAGCTAACCACTCCAACGCTACCCGCCAAAGTTGTGGAAAATGAAGTAGTTCATCAAATCCTTACTAAGGGCTCTCCTAAGAAGAAACGCCCGAGGCGCCTTGCAGCAGACAAATGCCATGCAGCAAAAGCCGAACTTGAGGCAACGATGGAACAAGGAATATGTCGACCATGCTCTTAGTCTGTTTCACTAATACTTAAACAGAAGAAGGATTCCGAATGGCGTTCCTGTGTAGACTTTCATCGTCTCAATGCTATGACTCTAACAGATCGATATCCGATACCCCATATTCATGACATTACACAGCAGCTGGCTGGTAAAAAGGTATTATCTACAATCGATTTGACTTAAGCATACCATCAGGTTCCTGTAGCAGAAAAGGAAATTCCAAAGATAGCCGTTATAACTCCATTTGGACTATTTGAGTCAGTACATTTGCACTTCGTAACGCCACGCAAGTAGTAAGTGACATACCGCAAAACCGGTTTTTGTATGGGTGGGAACGGCATTTTCAATCTTTTTCAATCAGAGTTGCGAGCGGCTTGGGTTACCACGTTTATATGGGAGGGATAGGGTGAATCAGAGTGTCTCGGTCTTGGATGTACCTAGGGTCGGGTGCTGAGATTGTGGTTTTGTATCAGGTGTGTGTCGTTGATTTTTTGTTTGTAAGAGGGACGTCGCGGTTGGTTGGTTGGGGTTGTCAGGTGGTGAGCTTAGATTTGTGTTGTGTTGTGAGGGGTTGCCGATCAGGTGTGTGTTGTGATTGGCGGCGCTGGTAGAAGGCTATGGAGGGTCTGGGTTAGGGCTGTGTTGTGAGGGGTTGCCGATCAGGTGTGTGTTGTGATTGGCGGCGCTGGTAGAAGGCTATGGAGGGTCTGGGTTAGGGCTGTGTTGTGAGGGGTTGCCAATCAGGTGTGTGTTGTGATTGGCAGCGTTGGTAGAAGGCCATAGTAGATCAGTTGGTTGGCGATGATTTTGAACGTTGATGGCTGGCTATAGAGGATCGGGGTGTTGCGGTTGGGTGCGTCAGGTAGTCATAGGTGGTAGAAATAGGGTCAGATGTTTTGCCTGTAGCTATAGTTTGTGAGATGTGTCATGTGTTGGGAGATGTTGTGTGCATAACTGGTTGGTTGTTAGGAGGCTTAGAGTACGTTAGAAAGGCTGCTAAAGTCAATTTTTGTAAACTGGTGATACAGGCGCGCAGAAAACCAGACAGAAAACCCCATATCCTGTACCTTCATGTGCGAATTCAACTTGAATTTCGTTCATTGGCGATGTCGTGAATATTAATTAACTCGCTTCCAAATCAACAGAGAGACTTGCAAAAGAAATCGTACCAGCAGAGGAGTGCATACAATTAACTCGCTTATGATGAGCTCCTTGTAATATCGATATGTAATCAAATTTTTCTTCTGCAATTGTGCCTTTTGGCCACGGGGACAGGTAAAGCCTTGCACGCACATTTTCTGGGGCACTATATCAAAATTAGCTCGATCCCATGAAATACAATACACCGTGTTACTGTACGTTATATGTTTCGTCTGTGCAAGACAACGAATGATGGGTGAAATTTTAATGGTAATTGCCATCCATGCTGAATTCTGATACTAGCCTTAATGTATTACGAAAAGTATCCAATTAACTAGATACGCATTTCAACGTGCATGTGCATAAATAACCATGATCGGACAGTGATATGTTAGTGCATATAGCTGTGTATACATTTTCTTAATACTTTGATAGTGCCTACCAGGAGTTCATTAATTCAAGAGGTTAAAATATCTCAAGTCTTTGTGAAGGTAAACGAACGATGGTAGATTTGACGATCACATACATATTTCCTGTAATTAAAGGGTTCCCCCAAGGTTGACCGTGACGTCGCTTTTGTCGACAACAGGTGTTTCTTTTTGTGCATTTTCATGTACCGAACTGAACGTAACGGCCGGTTATGCATTTTGTTCTTGTTGTTAGCCATTCATACTGATTCGATCGTGTCATCAATGGGGGCATATTCGTGTCCGTGTTGCAATTGGGTGCATATTAATTAACTCGCTTACGAATCAACAGACTTGCGAAAAAAGAAAATATTATGTGGAAAGAATTCAATATCGCCTGCATATTAAACTGAAATGGTAGGCATTCCCCAACGACATATATAGTGTCGAGCGATGCCGTAATCCACAATTAAACTGTGTGTATGTCAATTAGAAGATGCTTTATGCTTGCTTACGCTTGCTTGGTGCGCTTGAGGCAAGAATCGCTGGACATGAAAAGACTTGTATATTGAATCAACTGAGGGTGAATGTAATTAGTGTCTGCGGAAAAATGTGTTTTAAGCAGTGCATATTTAATTACTTTACACGTGTGGTATAGGTGGCTTGAGAGGCAGATGGCAAAAATATTAATTCAGTGATTGCATGATTTCAAATATCACCTGTTTCATGTTGTAGTAATTAGTGTGAAAACATCTGCTGTTGAGGTTTGGAATTACTTATCCATAACACCTTACGTGTGCGAAGACAGTATAAAAGTGAAGTGTTGCAGTTGATTATCACGCAAAAGTTTTCCAAGTCTGATAGCTACGGTTGTAGTACAGGAACGGTAAGTTTTTTTATATTGTTGTTGTATATTGTTATTTGATTAAAGTATACAATTTTTTTTTTATCTTACAGGCATACTTTTTTTAAAGATTTTGGCCCCACAAGGCCTATTTTTCAGCTGACTTAGGTTAGCTTAGGATGAATCGTCCAAACAAAAGTATTTCTAAGCGTATAACTTTTGACGAATATCGCAAAAGATATTCTACGAATTTTTGAAAGGAAGAAGGGAAGCCTGATATTCAGGATATCCAGCAACAACTGAAAGCCTTTAATGAAGAACCAGCTAAATCGAGTTTGGAACTCGTAAAAACGACCTTATTTGCGAAAACAACAACAGCAGATAAGGGTCATGAGCTGAAAGTTGTAAAACGCCGAACATTACCCCTTCCAGGATCTCAACCACTAACTATAGAGGAGCTACAAAGGCGACTGCAACGTGCACGCTCATCACGTGAGCCTGAGCCTGTACCTGTACAACCCCCCAAAAAGAAGAAGCGCGCTCGGCGCCTTGTCAAGTTGCGCAAGCAAAGAGCCGAGCTGCACCGTGTGATACCTCTCACGTTTGGAGAGGAAAAATTAAAATTAATCAACATTTTAAGAAGTTTAAAATAAAATTTAAATTTAAATAGAAATAAGGGAAATTATATAATAATAAAAGATGGAAAAAATAATTAACGAGTTTAAAATAATATTAGCAACAAAAAGGTTTGAAACATGCATTACGTGGTTAAGATGCACAGCTGATATATTTAGAAAGGGAAATATTCATTCGACAGTAGAGGAAAAGTACAGATTTTTATTACAGTTAATAGCGTTTTCAAAGCTACATCACACGTCGTTTTCAAATGTTTTATTAAGTGATATAGTAAATCTTTTGGCTCAAAATGAAGACACGTCCAGGTCTTATGATGTTCGACAAGAATGTGCTGGTAAAAGTAATCAACAAGGGGAAGGTTCAAGTGATTTATCGAGGTCGTTTAAAATTAAAAAAATTCAATGTCACAGGTGTCACCTGAAACTTTCAGATTAAAGGTTTCACCAATATAACCCATAACCCTTTAGGTGCACTGGAGAAAATTTTCGATAAGGTACTTGAAAACATTGGTGCTAACGCAAATCCGGAGTGCAAAATGAGTTTTGCAATAACACTCCCGGAATCACCACACGTTAAACCCATATGGTCAGCTTTAAAGTCCATTCAGGAAATTAATGGTAAATATATAATTGGCCTTATAGCGAATGTTAACCAGTCCAACACTGAATTTCTTTCGGATGATATCATACAATTCCATGCTGATATCGTAAACATACCTTCCGGTGGGGGGCGCGTAAATAAAAAGTACACAGATGATGCTGACCTTTTAAAAAGAAAAAAGTTTTAGTGGATGTGGGAAAAGTCGCTAACGCTAAGGATCTTTCATGCTTACCTAGGAGTATTTGTTATGCAATGGAAATGGCTGAGGGTAATATAAATCGTTTAAATAATTTATTCATTTTACAATCGTTAGATTTTAAGGCTGATCGATTGTGTAAAAATTCTAAAGTAGTAATTGGAGAAAATGGCTGCAATATCCTAGATCTTTATAAATTTCAAAAATACTTAAGTGCGTATCAAATTGTTGTTTTTGATAATATTCGAGATCCACATTCCATTCTTTTTAAAACTCCACTACGGGATATAGCAGGAAAAAAAATTAACCTCTTCTATTTCGAGAGTACAAAACATTTTTACGTCATAAAATCGGTCACCGGATTGTTTTCCAAAAGTTATATTTGTAACTATTGCGATAAAGTTTCAAATCATTCGCTTCATAAATGTGAAATGAAATGTCCGTACTGTATCACATTTCCACCATGCGTGTATGTATCACAGATGGTTGATTGTAGCGAGTGTAATCGCGGGTTTAGAGGACCGTTATGTTTCGCTAACCATTTAGATAAAAAGTTAAGAGGAAAAACTGTATGTGACACTTTCAAGATATGTGTATTTTGCACAAAATTTATAAATTTTACATACAGGAAAGGACTCAAACATCAATGTGACGAATACTTCTGTCAGATGTGTTCAAAAATACAACCGGCCCAACATAACTGTTTTATAAAGCCCTACATAGGTAGAAAGGATAAAACGTTTCTCATCATATTTTTTGATTGTGAAACTACTCAAGACGGTCTGTATGGTGACAGCTCTTCAACTTTTGTGCATGTTGCAAATCTAATTGTAGCACAACATGTTTGTCACAATTGTTATCAAGATGAAGATATTAAACAACCATGTGATACATGTGGTGTCAGACAGCATATTTTTGAAAAAAGTGATCAATCCTCTGTTGTGCAAAGGTTTCTAGACGATTGTTTAATACCCAGACCGTATGTGAGCAACGTATATTGCTATGCACATAATTTACAAGGCTATGATGGTCATTTCTTGATTTCGGAGTTAATAGCTAGAAAAAAACATATTGAACCTTTAAGGAATGGAACCAAAATTATGAAGTTGACATGTGAACAAGCTTCATTTGTTGACTCTTTAAATTTCCTGCCGTTTCCACTTTCTAAGTTTCCACAAGTTTTCGATATTGAAGACAGTGCTAAAGGCTACTATCCTTATTATTTCAATACTGTAGATAATATAAATTATATCGGTCAATACCCCCCCCACCTGAAATGTACGGTTGCGATACAATGAAGCCTAAGAAAAGAAAGGATTTTTTAAATTGGTACAGTACGAGAGCACAAGACACTTTCAATAATAGAGATGAGTTGTTACGATATTGTGTAAATGATGTTGATATTTTACGACGCGGTTGTGTAAGATTTATGGATGAATTTATTAAATTGACCAATGTGAACCCTTTAATAGAAATTCTCACAGTTGCATCGACCTGCATGCTAGTTTTTCGAAGAAATTATCTTGACAAAAATACCTTGGGTGTAATGCCTAAAAGTGGTTATTTCAAAAGTAAAACACATTCCATCATTGCATGTATGTGGTTAGCCTGGAAAAACTCCCAAAGTAACGGTCTGATAATCTCAGCAAACAATAACGGTGAGTTAAAGTTGGATAAGTGTGGGTTATACGTCGACGGTTTTCATAAAGAGTCAAATACTGTCTATGAGTTCTTTGGATGTTACTATCACGGTTGTAGAGATTGTTTTAAATTTCAAGAATCGAGGGAAAATAACCTTCAGACTTTAGAAACTTTAAATCAAAGATATGAAAGTACACAAAGACGTATCGAGGCAATACAGAGAAATGGATACAATCTAGTATATACATGGGAATGTGAATTTAAAAGTGTACTAAATAAAGACAAGCTTTTAAATGAGAAATTGCGACGATATTATAATGACATAAATCGTCCAATATGTGCGCGGGATGCTCTATTTGGAGGTCGTACTGAGGTGTTCAAATTATACCATGCTGTCAAAAAAGGCGAAGTAATACGTTATTTGGACTTTACTAGTCTTTATCCGTATATTAACAAATACGCACCGTACCCTATAAAACATCCTAAGATATTTCGAAATGATAACATCCCTCCCATACATGAAATTATTTCAATGCATGGTTTCATAAAATGTAATGTAATTGCACCTAACAACCTTTTGATACCTGTGTTACCCATGAAAAACGACAATAAATTGTATTTTACACTTTGTAGAAAATGTGCTGAAGGTAATAACATTTCAAGTTGCGACCATTCAGGTGATGAGCGGCAACTCACTGGCACATGGGTAATTCCTGAAATAGCCTTAGCTGTTGAAAAGGGGTACAAAATTTTGAAAGTGTATGAGGTGTGGAAGTATGAGTACACAGTGTACGACCCTAACACAAAAACTGGTGGATTGTTTACTGAGTATGTCAATAATGTTTTAAAAATTAAACAGATGGCCAGCGGTTGGGGTAATGAATATATATCAGATGAGGGTAAAGATAGTTTTATTGAATCATACAAGAGAAGGGAATGTATCATTCTTGATAAAAAACAAATTCAAAAAAATTCTGGTCGACGTAATATTGCTAAACTTTGTTTAAACTCATTGTGGGGGAAGTTCGGCCAAAGAGATGATCAAACAAACACTAAAGTCATTAATAATTCCAATCAATTTTGTGAATGTCTCCAATCACCAGGTATAGAAATTTGTTCAATTTACCCGGTTGATGATGATAACTTGTGGGTTACATGGAAAAATGTAGAGGAAAATCTAAAAACTTTACCACATGCAAACATACCTATTGCTGCATATACAACGGCTCTAGCTAGAATTAAATTATATGGATTACTAGAAAAACTGAGCTCCTCGATTCTGTACTGTGATACAGACAGTGTCATATTTGTGGATAGTAAAGACAAACCCATGAATTTTCCAATCTCTGATTTCCTGGGTGATTTGACCAATGAGGTGGCATGTTATGGTTCTGATGCTTATATATCGGAATATGTGAGTACAGGTCCTAAGACATATGGGTTAAAAATTGAAACTGAACATGGTCCTGAACATGTGATTAAATGTAAAGGAATAACTCTTAACTTCGAAAACTTGAAAGTTGTAAATTTTGAATGCCTAAAATCTTTAGTTTTGGATGAAGATTCAACTGAAGGCGTCTGAAGGCGTACGTGTGACAACAGAGCGTAAAATCAAGCGAAAACGTCCAGGGGTTGTTGTATCAGAACCCGAAAAAAACACTTGAGATTCACTTTTGACAAAAGAGTTGTGACGGATGAATATTTCTCTTACCCTTATGGTTTCAAAAGGTATAGATCAGACAGCTATGGCAACACTTACAGTTTTGTATAGAGAATAAATATTAATACACTTATTATTTTAATGAATTTTATATCTCTGAACTTATATGTTATGTATTCATATGAAATAAGTAAGTAGCTAAGTTATTTTTGCTTTGTTATGAAATTAAGTAATTACTCGTTACACTTATGGTGAAATCAAATTTTTTATCAGAATAAAATATAAGCACCACTACTCTAAACATTTCTTTCATTTCATTGCAAACCGTGTAACAGTTGAGACATGGAACAAGTTATTATAGACATCCAGTTTGTGTGCGGGGGAAACGGTCAATATTTTGAAAAAGAACTAGCTGTTTTACCTTTTGAATCAACTTTACCTGTGGTTCATCATTTTGCTCCACCATATCCTTATCAGGAGTTTCACCCGAAAGCGCGTCGTCAAAATGATTTTGATGTGACTAATATCAATGGTTTACGATGGTGTGATGGTGATGTGGATTATAATCGACTTCCAGAAATTTTGACAGAGTTCAACGAAACGACTATATACGTGAAAGGCGCTATTAAGGAAAGTTTTTTATGAAAATATTTATCAAAAGCTAACGTAATACAGCTAGAAATACCAAAACTGAGAGAGCTCAAGAATTTTAAGACAACCTGTAGAATTCACGACCCATTGCCTACAACAAGATATGCCGCTCAAAATTGTATCAACCTTTATATGTATTATTTAATGAATAATGTGTATTACTAGTGTGAGAATAAAATATGTTTTATTTTGCAATGTATAATTGTGTTGTTTTTTATTTCAAAACATCAAAAATAAGATTACAACTGCATAAAATTGGAAATTCATAAAAAAGTCTTGAATAGTTAATATTTATATAATATATTCGAGATGGAATGAAAAAGCCCTCATGGCTTAGTTTCAACAGATCTTTCTCTTTGCACCTGTTACAGTACAACTCGTAATATTCCTTAACACATTCCGAAGCCAGGTTGTTGTGGTGCATAACCATATTGAAGAACTCCATCATCTCAAATAGCTTGAATAGTTCTGCATGTTTTAGTGCTATGCTACCAACGCCTACAGGTATCTGGTAACGTTTCAAAGATCCTAATTGGTTCTCTGGGAACTGAACGCCTGCTGTGCCTTTTAAATCGCTTAGGTGTTTGTACAACGTATTACATTGGCTGTGGTCAACTGCTAGCGGGAACCGTCCGTGATAGTGAAAGATAGCCTTTGCTTGAAATGTTCGTGGGTCAAATCCTAGTGTTATCCTGCGATTATGGCATCCATCTAGATAGTACGTATAATTCAAAAGAACCTCTTCATCGCATGGCACACTAGACTTGGGGAGTGTTTTTATCTTGGCTTCCTTGGAGTTGGAGTTGATACTAGATGAAGTTTTCGTTGCTTTTCTCTTCTTCTGCACCTCACGTTTAGAAGCTTGTGATTGCTTACTAGTAGCCTTGTTAACAGGGGTTGACATCCTTTGTAGCTCGAGAAATAAACTGTGGTGGGTACGTCGTTTTAAGTTGCTTTTATATCGCCTTCTCGCATGCAGGTCTGGTTACAAAACTCACCCCCATTTTGTGAATTGTCCTTCATATAAATTTTGCGAAATAAATTTATAATTTCACCATCATTGAAATTGTAATCTGTAGTTGAAAACCGTTTTAGGAATTTTTTGAGACATCTGCCACTACAACGAAAATGTAGAAAAACGCAGCAATACTGTCCACATGTTGTCGAGAGGCCACCTTGTAACCGCTGCTTATTATTCACAAACACTTTTCCATTTTGATGAAGGAATTTTTTAAAGAACTTGTTATCAGGATATTTCCCAAACGAGTCAAAATACTCAGCCGGACCTTTTTTCGGGTAATAAAATGCAAGCCAATGGCGTCCTCTTTTACTGGCCGGATCTGTGTTGGCGATGACACATGCAGGCTTCCTTACTTTTCGAGGTAAACGATTACAGGGGAAAACACCTTTAAAATACCTGTTTGTTTTAATGTTATTTCTCAATGTGTTGATGATCTCTATCGTGTTCATTCCTGTTCTTTCAGGAATATGTTTTCAAGGTTTACAACCTTTGTGTGTGATGTTACGTAACTCTGTAGGAACCCTCTTGTTGAGTCTCCGTTTACGAAGACTGTTGCGAATTTCGCCAGGGACCTGATAAGATCTTCATCAAGCCTTTTGAGCTCTAAGTTTCCAAATACACTTATCTGATCTGTACTTATAGCTGAGGAAGTAGGATATTTATACGTGATTTCCTTTGAATAAAGTTTGTTCTGAGAGGTGAACCCCGCAATTGAGACTTTCTTGAAAAAGGTTAAATGACCTTCTGAGAAGTATTCAATATTCACTAGACAATGCGTCATGAGTTTTCTGGAGCAGACTCTATCAAAATCTCACATGTTCACGTTATTTATATACTTTTAGAAGCTTGTGAATACATTACGGTTTTTATCGATTTCAATACTTCCATCATATTCAGCGTAAATAATGCAGGTGACACTTTTCTTCAAAGCCTCTCTGAACCGCCCTTCGATCCTCACCACACCTTGATTCAACAAACCGCCACAACCCGAATCGTATGAGCTGTCCGCTGTTAGGTCAAATGCTAGTAAGAAACAACCGTTGTCGAAGAATTTCTTAGATATCTGATGACCTTTATCAAAGTAGTTAATACCAGTGCTGTTGAATAGAGTAAGGTATCCTCTAATGCTTACAGGTTTATCACGCGAATAATCAAACTCTAACGGTTTGTTTGGCACTTGAACGCCGTTAACTGATAGATTGAAATTAGTTATGTTGTTGTGTTTAAAGTTGAATGGGTTTTTTGTGCGCTTTCCGGTGTATGTGTCATTATCCACCATGCCGAAAACAAGCAGGTTCGGTAATTGTCCGATCACTACGTTATCAAGAGATAGTGTGAATGTGTTAGTGGGTAGTGTATAAGTTTTCACTTCCACTCGCTTGTATGGGTAAACGGCATTTGTGCGTTGTAGTACAGCTTCATGTGCTAACAATATACTAGGGTTGACGGTAACATGATTCATGAACATTGCCACTTCTAGTATTTTCACACGTGGGTTAAAGTCATCTTCTTTCGAGTACAAATAAAATTCCGGTTTTTCCAATGATAATGATAAACGTAAGTCCACTCCATTCAATAGAAGTTTATCTTGATTTGACAGATCTGTGTGAATTGTGCCCATCAGTTCGACTACGTTACTCTTCTCAATCATTGCAGACCGTTTAAGATAGCCTTCATTCAACTCGGTAGGACCACCGCCAGGTCTTGAGTCTTCAATCATCTCCATCTCGTTCTGATCTAGATACCACCCGGCCGATTCCAAATGAGTGGATGCAGCGTCTTTACCGTAGTTCAGTAAATTTTCAATATAGGCACGATAGTGGTAATTGTTGTCTGGCTGAGCTACATTCTTCCCATTCAATTGTACAGTGCATTGTCTGAAAAGTGAGTGCATGAGGTTGTTAGCTACACCTACCGGATCAGATACACCTTCACTCCCATCAGCTTTCTTAATTTTTTCTTTCCCGGTGAAAAGTTCTTCTTTACCATTTTTTAGTTTAATCAGTTGCACCTTGAGCCGTAAGTAGATGCTGGATAAGTCACGATATGTATCCCCTTGACCAAGCGAAATAAATTCCAACACCGAAGAATTGTCCAGTGATGCAATTGGTTTGTAAGCAACTTCTTCGGTTTTCAAAATACTGTTTTGAATTGGTGGGGAGGCAAAAATATCCAATTCAGACTTCATACACTCTTTCTGCATCATGAAGGTATTATCTATCTGTCAAATATATCCAATGCACGTCTTCTTACTCGGCACCATCGTTTTATAGTTTTCTTAGTCTTGCTCGATGACAGATTTCTCACCTTACGCCCTTTTTTATGCTTAGGCACTGATTTCAAATGCTTACTTGTGTAAGGGTTTGCTCTTTTTATAGCCATTCGTCTTCCTCTACCCTGCATTTTATCAAATATTTTATTTATACCTTTTTGGGTTAATTCATGTACTGCAGATTTCCCTTGCTCCTTTAGTACCTGCTTCAGTGGTTTACTTCCTGCCTCTTTAAAAATGGATTTTCCCGTTTCGATGACTTGTTTTCCTATAGCTTTTGCACCGGACAGAAATAAAGGCTGAAGATAACGTATCAACCCACTGAAAAAACTTCCAACACCCCTTCCACGCTGGTACACAAGTGGCGATCGATATAGTTCTCCAATGTCTGATAATCTATCTCCACTCTGGACAAGGTAGTAACGTGCGTAGTGTGAATTCATCGCATTAGTATAGAACTGTGTGAAATTCAGTGTCCAAACTATGTTGATATTTACAACGTAGGAATATTTATAGATTCTAACCTTCGCTTGAAATGAAGCATGACATATGTTGGAGTAAAGCTAGGTTCAAAGTTGACTAATTCACCGTGATGATCTGTAATTTTGATTGAGATACTTTCAATAAAGCTTTTCTCAAGTGGACAGTACTCCACATGCTCGAATCTAAACACGCTATCACAGCCTTTCAAGGGGGTCGCCCGTAGTTTTCTTACCAGTTTATTTCCTATTATTCTGGGTTTAATGATATCTGTATAAACGTTTATCAATTCGGTTTTTTCACAATCATCAATACCTTTATTGGATGAGTCACAATGTGTTCTTTTTTCAAGTACAGACAATGATTTTTCCAGCTGACTTAAACTGTCCAGCAATATTGATTTATCAAACGACTCTTTTATTTCTGTATCGATCGATTCGGGATCGCGCTTCTCAACGGGTGTTTTCAGGAAAGCGTCGATGAATAAACCAGCTATATTGTCGGTTTTATCCACCTCTATTGGGACAGGAGTTGTAGCTTTTGATCCATCGGCTCTTTTGTACGGCATATCAATAATAGTGTGGAAATTGGTTGTTTGGATCCACCCATCGGGTAATATTTCTGTACCGGACTCTTTAATGGCACGGGATACAGACCCACGGATAGCTGAGGCAATTTTGTTAAACACCTGTTTTCGCAGTTGATATGTTGTGGTTTCAAATGGCTTTTCTTTATCAAGTAGCTCTTCATCGTTGAATTCAATTCCGCTTAGTAATAGGGCAATGAAATCTGTTATGTTAATCGGTGATGCAATAGGTAGCTCTACATTAACCTTCACACCATAATCTTTTAGATGAAATGTGTGGGTAGATGGTTTTGCCTCTTTGTTCCACTTGTTCCTTAAACTATTTGCCGAATGAATATATTGATCAATCATCTGTAATAATTCGGCATGATTTCGTTTGTTTCTCGGAATCTGCCCAATTATGTAGTCTATAAGCGCTCGGAATGATTCAAATTTTACACCTAATTTTAAATAAACCTTTTCAGCAATCTTTCCAGACTGATAAATATGTATACAAAAATCTCTGTCTTCTATAATACTTCTTACGTCGGCAATTGCCTTTTCATCTCTATCTTCTACGATACGATCGTGTATTCTTTGTTTGATTTCGGTTAAGTAATAGTTATAATAGTCAGGTCTAATTGCCAAGAAAAATGATGAAAGGAATGATGAAAAGTTCATATCATTTCCCTTATAACATAACTTTTGCAAATCATTCGCATCCCATCTAAAACGAACATGATATTTACCCAACCCAACAACTTTAGCGATTATTGCTTTTGAATCTTTTTCAATTGGTACAGATTGTGGTACCTTGGTAACTCCTCCGTCTTCAGTGGGTACAGACCGTTTAGAAATTCCACGGCTACCTGATTCGCTTTTCTCTTTTTTACGTTTTTGGTAGGCTATCTGATTCGCTTTTCTTTTTTTTACGTTTTGGTAGAGCGATCTTCGTTATTCCGACATACCAATTGCCGGTAAACTTACACACACACGGTAATATATTTTCGAAAGATGATAGCGTATTGTCAGGGTAAATGCCTAGGGAACTGTTGCTCAAGAGACACACGTAGAACTCGTCATCTATTATGTTTATGAGCATTTTTTAAATTCTGTCCCAATTCACGTTTTTAACTCTGGAGCTAGGCTCGGTCTTCAATCTCAACCGCTCACTTTGCCGAGCAGGCTTTCTTATGGGAATGTCGGTCTCAAATTGATCATGGTTTAGACGAGAGGGTCTTAATATAGATTGCTTGCCAGACTTTCGACCTACTTCATCGAAATCTGACGCTGCAGCACCTCTATCATCTACTGCATCTAAATCAGTGAAAACGTCATCCAGTTCATCCACACTCATATCCGCTGGAATTGTATACTGCGTTATACCATCTTCGCCGGTTATTATCTTGCAGTCTTTGCTGGTTCCTTCAAATGAATCAGCCACACTTTTCCTTATTTTGGAAGCAGGTTTAAGACTTTTTGCTATTCCACTTGCTGATAATCGTCGCTTAAAAGCAGCAGGCAATTCTAGCTTCATTGGTGTTATTTCGTTTATCGACTCGAATATCTCCTCCGGTCTTAGAGGCGAAGTTTGTGTGGGTATTTCGTTTTTAAATAGGAACCTCGTCTGTGTGCTGTTTTCACGCAAATTCTTATATTTCTGACTATCCATGCGGTTTTTCGATGAAAGATTTTCAGCTTTCG